>JARHVA010005753.1:810000-927500 GCA_037957365.1 Torreya grandis
CTTTAATGATGCCTTTTAAAGATAAATTAAATGAATCAATGTCCAACTATAGAGGTATTACTAATTCTATCATATAAATAAGATATTATGGTGTATCTTTAGTTGGCGTCAACACACTTGTGTGATATACCCAAACTGCATAAATAATTTTATTATGATAATCTATGCCAAGTTTTGGAACTATTATTTATAGGATTTTAATGATTTTCTCATTTTTAATTTTCACTTTCCCATCTCCTTATTGGTATTAAAGAGTAGAGAAAGTATGATAGATATTGAATTTAGCATAATATTTCTTAACTATTTTATTTTAAAGGATGATCTATTATCTTTTATAATTATTGATTGTAATCCAAACCATGGAATAATATGTGTCATCAAGAAGTGAAATATATACTCTCCTATATTAGACTATAAATTTATGGCCTTAGCCCTTTTAAAAAAAATATTTTGTGTCTATTATAATGAACTTATGACCTTTTGATGATTCTATATTTGTATTTTCAATTAAATAAAAGCCCAAAAGGGAAAATGGCTAATATGAAATAATGGATTGAAATTCATGTGATGGAGTATGATTTAGATTACTATGTTTCTCACATTTTGAGAATATTTTTACATATTCGTTACATTCCTTTTCAAGGGTAGGCTAATAGTAACCATGTCATAATAATTTATAAGACATTACTTTACCAATAAAGTGACATGCACATTCACTATCATGTATTTCAAGTAAAGATATTTTATCTATTTCACGGTAAGACATTAGAGTAGCTACCCATCAAATGGAATTTAAAATAAATATCCTTCAATTATAAAATAATGCATTTCTTCACATTATAATTTTTGTTTATCATTCCATGTACCATTTTATAGAATAATAGCCCAATATAACCAATTACACATAAACACACACAATACCATCCTAAATTTACCACATTATGATTAAATACCAAGGTTTCTAAATCTATTATATTTAATGATAGGTTTCTTAGCTAATAAATATTTAAAAAATTATGCTTATAGTTAATATTGATATGAATCATGGAAGCAACACTAGCCATTTAATTATCATATCTATTATCCTTAAAAAGCATGGTTTTGATTGAAAATGTTTATAAATGCATCACTAGTTATTTTACCATTCTATTTTTATAGGATTAATCATGCTTATTTAGTTTGGTATATAGCTAAGACTTGTTTAACAACTAATCGAGATTCTCCATATGATTTTATATATTTTATTTGATTTGTGTCTGTAATAGATAATCCAAGTATTAAAGACTCATATTATGATATATTATTTGTACATTGAAATATTAAGTGATATGCAAATGGAAATGGCTAACCTTAAAGAGTAATGAAAACTATACAATCTCAAATACCACTTGTGCATTTTGATCGATCAAAATACATGGTCCAAGTTTAATTATCAATGTGATATGAAATGAAGTCATAAAAAAAATCATTAATTAGTGATCTATCTAATAATAGATCAATAACTAAATGATTTTAAATAACATTATCTTTTAATGATTTATAATATATGAATTTCAAACAAAATTCCATGAGTAACACTACCCATTTAGAAATGGTGCATGAAAAATATGACCTCGTGTCCTCAAAATGGTGATAGTGTCCTCTTTTTAGGGTTAGTCCTATTTTTTTAGACCTTTGCCTTTATTTCTACGTCTTGTTCTTGCATACATGAAATCTAAAACTCTGTGTTGTGCTTAAAAACTTGATTTAGTATCCAAACCCTAATCTTCCTTGCAAGAATGTAATGAACAATAAATGTGTGTTTTTTAGTATGATATGTTATACATATTCAACACCCTACTATGAAGAGAGTTTCATACATACCAATACTCTGAGAAGGGATCAATCATGATGTATTTCTCCCACCTAGTGCTTGGTGGAAGTGCAAGTGAATACTAGAAAGAGAGTGGTATTGAGTGCATTGAGTGTGCTTGAGATTTTAAATCTTTAAAATTTTGGATTAGGGATGCTATAGATGATAGTATGTATAAGCAGGGTAGAATATGGATTAAATACATTAATTTTTCTTATCTTGTCTTTTATTTAAATATTATTTTGCGTCTATTTTTATCTAGTGAATAGAGGTCAAATAATATTGTATTTATAGAGATATGTAGCTTGTGTAGATAATAAAATGTACTTAGGTCAACCTTAGGAGGGGCACACATTTTAAAAATAATTTGTTTGGAAGAGTTAGGGAAAATGAGAATATAACCTAGTTGGGGACAATAACACCCTATGGATGTAGTGTCCCAAATGTGGCACTAATGTCCACCTAGAAAAATACTAGGAAAACTTGGTTGTGATCTAGGAGACTTATCCTGGGACTGTGTTTGAGCTAACTGTAGACATTTTTGGTCCATATAATGGATATAAAAGTGTTTCTAAGGATATAGGAAAGGGATAGGGATAAGATAATAATAGGTTAACTCAAGCAACATTATTATTATCTAAATACCACTTTTAGGTGATTAAATTTGCCCCACTTTATGATAGAAATGTAGCAAAGTGAAATGACTAGTATAAAGTAAAAATAATCATACCTAGACTTACCTTGGAAGTTAATCCCATGTATATGAGTTTGAGTATGTGAATCTAGTTTTGCATATGTGGAACATGATTTAAAGCAATGTCCTACAATGAAACATGTAAAAATTAGTCCTTACTTAAGAGATTATTAAAAGCAAAAGACTATGTTGAATAAAATAATTGAGCAAAATTGAGTAAGGAGAGAGGAAAGGAAGGAATACACCTCATTGGGTACATGAACTAATGTATTAACTTGGTGATAACATGTGTGTGTGACTGTACATAGTGTTCATATCATTGAGTAACTTATACTAATTTAATAACTTGCTCAATACTCATAAGGGTGGCTCAAGAACTCAATCTAATTTCAATTCAATCATTACCCACCCCTTCTCAATAGATCTTGATCTATGAATAACTTGGACAAGACTGTAAGTGTGTATAACTCTCTCATGTGGGTTGCTCAAGAACTCAAGTAGGTCATGATTCCATCATTGCCCACCTATGTGAATTAGATGCATCTATAACTAAAATATGCAAAGTGTTAAGAGTATATAATTGGGTATATCTAACTATGTATGTTGGCTTTGTAACCACTTGAGTATATTAGGTAGCTTTGGGACACTCAAGAATGTGAACCACTATAGATGGAGTAAGGCATGAATCTGGTGAGAATATAGAATATGATAGTAAGTGTATACATCATAAATAATGGCATGGAGTTTTTCTTTCCATTTGATTAACCTATGTGTAGTTGATTATATGAAAAATATATACTACACACATGTCCCCAATCTGAGTATATTGAATCTAACCTGAGTGTGTAATAACTAAATCTATGAGATAAACTAAATGTGTGAGTGATAATTCCATTCATGATGTCTCTATATCTAAGAAATTGGTATGAATCTAAGATTAAATGAATGTATCTAAACAAACTCTAAACATAAATATCAAATATATGACTATATTTGTGTAAATATATAGACTACCTAATATAGACTACCTTGAATCTAGGGATACTATACAATAGTGTCCTATAATAGATAGTAGTTATTTATTATTTTAGTGTCCCAATCTAGGCACTAATGTTAGCTTGGTCTAAAATTTGGGTGATTTGAACTACTTTATGAGTCTCTATTTTTTTGTGTCTGACTTATGTCTGATTTATGAAATTGAGTGTGTATGATGAAATTTATCTATGAATATAAAATTAGGAGCCTAATCTCTATGAAAATCCATTATGAATGACCCCTCTTTTGAATGTAGTTTTGAAACTTGTGTAAGAACTATCCTCAAAATAAGTAGATTTGCAAAATGTGTTACCTAGTGCATATACAAGATATTTTAATACAATGTAAAAATATAACATTGGAATATAAATGAATTTGAGCATAAGTAGGTAATATAACGTACAAGTTGTAATCTAGCACTACACAAAGCTATCAAGATAGATGCAATAAATGTATAAAAGCAAATATGAGTAGCTACTTAGGAATATGGGGCATGATGTTCATCACAACACCCAAGTAAGAAGGGTAGATGCATGAGGTCCCTCATGGCATAAAAAATTGGTGTGTTTATGTAACAATCAATTACAAGTGTTATGGTGAAGAATAATACAAGGAATCATACATAAAAACACCTGAGGCACAAAAAAGTAGGATAAGGGGCCACAATACAAGGGACATGAGAACATGTCACTAAATATGAGAGTGAGGACATATAAGGACATGTTCAAATGTATATATACACAAGTATAAAGCAATTTGGCTTAGATCCACATGGAATAACATGTTTAAATGGATACATATAAAAGTAAGAAAGCACACACAAGGTACATGGGCACATGTCCAAGGCATAAAAATAGAGAAAAGACATAGATCCAAGAGCAATGACATATTAAAATGCCCTCAAAATGGAAGAAGCATAGGAAACATAATCAAGTCTAATCTAGGAAAACTAAAAAATAAAACATGCATAAATATGTAGTATAAATCTATGTAAATGTCAAGATGTGCATATGTTGAGACTAACTAGTGATATTCAACAAAAAATCTAAGCAAGGTGTAATAATGATCAATATCAAGATATATCAATGCATAAATTGGAATTTATAGTATGTAGGGATAAAACCTAGTAGTAGAAACTATATATGAGATGCCTCCAAGTGGGTGGATGTATTAAATGAATAAACCTAGATATATGTATATGCACCTAGTGGGTAGATGATAACAAGTCTATATCATTATAGTGGACTAGATTCATGTATGTAATTTGTAATCAATTGAAAAAAATAAATGAAGCATCTGTGTATGATAAAATTGACTACACTAAGCTAGCCATATTAAATATCTGGCAAGAGGTAGAAATGTAAACATAAGAATGCATACAATTTGTAAATTTTATATTCCTTGAGTAATATTTAAATGTTTTTGTAATTTGACATGTTATATTGTTTTTGTGTTTTTGAGTATAATATATTTACAAGTAAATAAAATTTAACTATGTACAAGGAGTGAGAGAGAGAAGGAATCATGTACAAGAGTAGGAATCATACTAACCCATGAGTCTCATGGGAGACTCATTATCACCATGACTTATGTTGATTTAGGGAATTATGATCATGTGTGTGGTGTGAAATGGAAACTATAAGCCCATAATCTACTATGCTATATAATCTAAGTCTAAATATGTCTATGTAGTGATGTTATAATGTTGTGGCACTAACTATGATGTCCTATGAAATGTAGGGGTCCTTAAATAAGAATTTGTAGGTGATGTATGTTTCTTTTGCTAACAACCCATAGAACACAATAAAATTGATATTGACATAAAATAAGTAGATGAAGATCCCCTAGAATTTATGACATATATCTGATATAGGGGTCTCTCTAGTAATGGTCTTTATGGGTGATTATTTATATCTATATATACCATATGAATAGACATGGCCTATAATGATGACTCTGTTGAACACTATGATGTATGTAGGGTTTGTACTCTTTCCTATAATTGATAACTATGTAATATATATTAATGGTCTTATAACTATAACTAGTGTTTGTGATGGAACTATAATTGGAAACTATGCTAGAACTTCTAGTGAGATGGTTAGAGGATACTCATATGGGACATCCTCAACCTTAACCACATGATTGGCATTTAATATTTAAATCAATGGTGTATTATATATGGGATGGATCAAAGGTACTATAACCATGGCTTGCCTAGTAATATATTAAATACATATGCATTAGGTACTACTAGGAACCAAGTGGCTATGTGTGTTAGTATAACATGTATTGGAAGCACAATCTCCCTAATGGATCTCTAAATGTGGACATTGAAACTAATAATGGCTATATCTATGGGGAATATTTCCCACTTTTTGTAGTCTAATTATTTTAATAGTGTCATGGTGCACATGCTTATGCTTGAACCATTGTAAACCATAACATTATGAATAGGATGGTGGTCTATATATTCTTGTATGAAGAGTAGATATAGATTAATGTCATCATCCACAATCTCCTGATCTAAAAATGTGATAAGTGGTCTATGTGGTACTATAATATGATACATGTCAATAATTTTATGAAGTGAATGTGTCTCCTCTATAGCTATGTGATAGGAATCTAGTGGTGGATGTACCTGGTATGTATAGTGAACACCTAATGTGCCCCCTACCTCATTTATTATATGCTTTGGGAAAGGATCTAAAAATATCATTATTACCTTATCCTCTATTTGTTATTGTTTATATGCTTATGTGGGTGTGCCTACATAAATAATATTAGTGTCAATGAGATTTTGTATCTTTTTTTAGGCTAATGTGTTTATTTTTCATGTGGCCTGGTTCCCTATGATACTCATAAAATGCATTTAAATCATAAATCTTTCGAATAGGTCTTGTCATATCAACCTATTTAATGGGAAGGAGAGATATGACATTGAATTCTAGTATTTGGTGTATAACCTATGCTGGTGACTCTGCAAGATTAGTGAAGACTCTGAATTAAGGAGGAAACAAAACCAATTTAGGAGCTAGCTCAAAATCTGCATTTACTATGGCCTTTTGATCACTTTTATTTTCTATGGACCTTACCTTTTATGGATGTTTGTTTGAATTCTTAATATTTGATTCCAATTCATTTGTGCACTTTATTTTTCCCATTGATAAGAGCATAACCTCTCTTTCATTGATTGTGTGGCACAAATCAATAAATATAGGAAACTTCTTGAACAAGATAGCTTCATGTAGTGTTGGTAGTAGTATTTCTTTAAATATATCCTAGATCTCTCTATCTATCATGGGGTTAGTCAGTTTGGATAAAATTATCGTGTATTATAAGACATAATCTATGATAGGCTCATTTAAATTTTGATTTAACTATGCCACTTGTGTATATGATATCTTATCACTTATGTTGATAGAGAAATGTGCTAACATGGTGGATAAAGGGTTGAATTCAATAATATATTGATTTGGTAAATCATAGAAACATTGTAAGGCATAACCATTTAGACTTCATGGAAATAAATTCATAAAAAGCCAATCCTTAGACACATAGTATAAGCATGATATGTGAAAATCTCTAAGGTTATGCTCTGGGTCACCCTTTCCATCATATAATGTAAGCTTGGGTACCATGAAATTGGATGGTAAGGGAGTTACCACTATGTGATGTGCCAAAGGTGTATTCAAGAGAATTTTAGAATCTAAAGCATGTGATGGCCTAGTGGGCTCCCTTATCATGATGTAACACCTTAGACTATAGAGTATGAATCTCATGCATAAAGGATTGTAGATATGTAGTGTAAGAAATAGACACAAGTGGTATAACTATCATTGATGTTTAAATAAAAATATTAGGCTATGCTATCTGAGTTGGTTGAGTTGGCTCCACTAGAGGTGTAACATAATTATTAACTAAAGGGGTTGAAGATTGACCATTATTTATTTTATTCATGATTTCACATGTCTTGAATATTTGTGCATGATTAAGGGATTTATAATAAATTCTATCTATAAAGCCTTGTAATACCTTATCTTTGTTCATAATTATGTCATTATTATTAAGTGAAGAGAGAGTGTCCTAATTATTAATGTGTACCTCATATTTCTATTGGTTTTATTATTCATTTTCAGATGCATTATCATTGAATTACACATAATCAATATGTGAAATATTCATATCTAGAGTTGTAATAGGTTCTTTGTCCTTGTTATAGGCTCACATAGTAGGAATTTATATATGCTCTATAATATTATCACCTAGTCTAACACTTCTTCTTAATGGAAGAGGTATCTTTTTTGGATGGCATATAGTGAAAAAATTGGAATATATCTACTAAAATATAATATATAAACTCTAAAAAATTAATAGTAGTTAATTAAAATAGGATTAAAAAGATACAAACCCTAAGAACATCTAGAGTTAGGGCTTTTTGAATCTAAGGTTTCTTTGAAATAATTTAAATTATATGTAAAATAAATTGAACCCCTAATATGAAATTGATTTAATTTAGTTAGGTTGTTTAAAAAAATTAGAAAATCAGAAGTATGTATCTCTAATTTATTGTAAAAAAAATTGAATTGATAAAATTTAGGGTTTAAAGTAATATTCTAAGTAAGTCAGGTTCACAAAATGATTTAACCTTTTTGGGTTCAACTACCTAAATCCTATGTTTAGATTAAAGAGTTGAGATGTCTAAATTAGTTAAATAATATGAAATAATCAAATACTAATATGTTATGGAATTTGACCTTATTTGAATTCCTATAAATACTAATAAATATGCTTAAATAGAGACTTATCTATAAGGTGACTATCATAGATGCTCTAGGTTTTGAAAACTAGGATCTAGATAGTTTTGAGTGTCATCAATAGGGTCTTTTGATATATTTACTCATTGGATAGTATCACCCCACCTTGATAGTAGTGCCATACTAATGTAGTGTCTCAAAGTGGTGCTAATTTTCTCTTTACAAGACTATGCCTATTTTTTGGGAGAACCTACACCTATGTTTCTGGGTCCTATTAGTACAGACATGAAACTTGAAATTATGTGGTGTACCTATAAAACCTAATTTAATGTGAAAACCCTAATCTTCCTCATAAGTATGGTTTGAAAAATAAATGTGTGCTCTTTAATAGGATAGGTTGGACATCCTCAACACCCCTCTATGAATAAAATTGCCTACATACCAATACTTTAAGGAGGGATCAATCATAATGTATGTCTCCCACTTAGTGCTTGGTGTAAGTATAAGTGAATGCTAGAATTTGAGTGGTATTGAATTCCTTGAGTGTGATTGAGATTTGAAATATTTGAAATGTATGATTAGGATTTTTATATATGGTAACATGCATAAGTAGGGAATAATAGAGATTAAATACCTTAATTTTGCTCAACTTGTCTTTTGTTTGAATAGGCTTTTGAATCTATTTTCCATCTAGTGAATAGAGGTCAAATAGTCTTGTATTTATAGGGATATGTAGCTTATGCAAATAATAAAATGTACTTAGGTCAACCTTAGGATGGGTACACATTTGAAAAAGTATCCATTAGAAATATTTAGGTCAAAGGACAATAGTACCTAGTTGGGAATAGTAGCACCATGTGGATGTAGTGTCCAAAATGTGGCACTAATGTCCACCTAGAAAACTGCTAGGCAAACTCAATTGGGATTTAGGAGAGCTATCTTAGGACTATGTTTGAGTTAACTGTAAACATCTATGGTTTGCACAATGGCTATAAAAGTGTGTCTAATCTATTATAGGCCTAGGGATAAGCTAGAAATAAGTTAACTCAAGTGACACTCTTAGTATCTAAATACCACTTTTAGGTGATTACAGTATGATGTCTAATTATTTCCTATTAACATAGCCAAAACATGAAATGGATTTAATCAAATATGGCTGTATACAACTAATATTCAATTTATAATTAGAAATATATACTTTAATTAACCCAAAATCTAATTTGAAATTTAAGAACAACTATTAGTAGTCTTTGGAGATTTTTTTTATTCTTTTGTGATAGTTGTGCTTTATTGTGACTATAAAACTCCACATTTTGTATTGGTTATCCATTATAATTTTTATTTTGATTTATAAACTAGAGTGAGGATGAGTTTTCAAAACCCATAGAATCCAAAAGGTGTGCGTAAATGTTATTTTCATAAACATGTTTCCCTTCTTTTAAGAGTTGAATTTTACTTGGTTTCATTTGGATCTAGTAATCCTATACTTGTAGGTAGTAAAAATACAAATTATAGGCCTAGGATTGGTAGGCAAAAAGTATACACAATTATTACAACATCAATAAAGCATATAATGTGTTAATATTTTTTGGAAATACTCAGTTGTGTGTGGTCTTTACTTTTAGACTTAGCTTTAAAAGTTGTTTATTGTTAGTATTTAATTTGATCAAAGTTTAACAATGGATAATTTGGGATATAAATTAAGGATTTAAAAGTTTTAAAAAACAAGTATAGAACTAATCAATACATGACTATGTTTTTTAGGTATTAGTAGGAAATGTTACACATCATATAAGTGATGTTTGGGATTAAAAATTTGTGTAAATTGCTCTTTTTATAAAAATAGTTGTAGGTTGTGAAAAAAGATTTATTAAGAAATATAATAAAGTTGCAATAGACCTATAGGTCATGGTTTTAGTAAATAGGTGTATTTTTATGAATAATATTAAAGGGTATAATTAATAATAATTATGAGTTAAGAAAAGTTTCTACTTTATTATCAAACATAGTATTATTAACTATTTTCAAGATAGTTTTACTCGAGAGTTATTTTTAATGTGATCAATCTCTTGGTATAAATTGGAGGACTATAGGTTATGATTCATTATATAGGAGGTGATTTATTTTAAGAGTAAATTAGGCTATAAAATACTATTTATAAGCTTTTTATCAATACTTGGTTATTATGAATAAACATGAACGGAAATATTTTAGCTACTATTTGAGGCTACGTCTAGGTATATGAGTAGGTTTTATCTTAATCTAACTTTAGTTAATATCTATAAATATATTACGGATTGAATATTTTTGAATAGTGTCATGTGATTAAAATGAGATTGAACTTGGCATTATTAGATGATGCAACATGAATATTTTGTATTAACTAATTATGATTTATTTGAGCATTGATGCTTATGAATAATAATCTACCCAAATATAGTTATGGCTCTCATATATTATCATAAAATGGACTCAAAACAATAATGTGATGATTTGGGTCACATAGACTAAACCCCCTTATATCTATTATTGTAAAAATAAGTCCTTCATATTAGTAATATAATGCTTTATGAAACCTTTTTTGAATACCTAAGAAAGTATGTTATTAAGCCTTTATATATGGACAATTTGATTATGATAAATATTATTTTACACGAATTCATTTCTCATGTTAAGAGTTGATGAGTGATGATAGGCATTTATCCTTTACTTAAATCACACATCATCAGTTAACATGAAGGATAATGATTTATATGTATTCTATAAGATAATATTATTGCATTTAAATATGACTTAGCTTTGTTTGAAGTATTAAAAATATAATGAAAAACATTGGCCAAAGTTATGTTATGGTTGTATACATTGTCTATCCACTATACTTTATAGTTTACATGTATGTGTGATGTCATATTAGATAGAGGATGTAATCCATGTTCTATATGACTACTATATATGATATTGATAGTACTACACATTGCTATGGATTAATTTTTGGTGTATACATCACCATTATCTACCCATTTAAGAAAGGAAGGGACACTCCCAATGGGTAGATGTGTGGGAGAATGATAATATGTGGTTAGAGGAAAAGTTCTCAAGTGATTATCTCCCACTTTACATATGGAACTAAACCTTTTCAAATACATGATCATGGAAATTGTTATGCTTTGAGGAGTGGTTTCATAGAATCTATGTTGTATTATTATACATTTAAATTATGATATTATTTGGCTTGTACATTAGTGGTTATTTTAAATCATGTTTAATAATTTTTTGTCATATTATTCTACATCATTGGATTTATATTTGATGTATATTTGGGTTGGCCTATTATGTCTTTTATTTAATTATGATAAATAACTTTATTTTGGAGTTATTATCTACAACATATTTTTACTATGTTTACATCATATTAATTCTATTGAGAGCCTTAAATTAAAGTTAATTAAATTATATAATAAATGGATATGTTATACTTGTTGTAATTAGTTTGATTTAAATTATTAATTTAAAATATAATTGGTTTGTAAATGGTAAGATTTTGTTATTAGTTAACTCAATGGTTATTGTGGATAATTAATCTTGATTATTATTTTTTTAAAATGTGTAATTTTCATTAATTTAATCTAATGATGTTTTAACATGTTGTATGAGTGATGATTTAAATGGTTAGACCTAATTATTACATTAACATTAACCTAAATTTCCTCATTTTTATAAGGATAATATGAAGGGTTAACATTGAGGTAATTTATAATTAGGATCAAGAACTTCATCCCAAATAATGAGTGGTAGAACAAGATAGTAAGATTTATGAATTACTTACAGTCTTGATGAAAATCTAGTATAGGTTAGATTCCATAGAAGAACAAGTACATGTACATGATAATCAAGTATAGCATGATGAGCAATATGTTGAATATGAAGATAACCAAGAGTAGGAAAATGTTGAAGAAAATCAAGCTATAATATCATAAGTGGATACAAAACTTGCACATGATATAAAAAGGTTAATCCACCTAAATTTGATGGAACAATGTTGTTATGTGAAGAAAAATATTATCTCACTAGAATAGAGAAGTTTTTTTAATGTTGAATTAATCTAAGGTGACAAAAGTAATATGGGAAGCATATTGATTGGCTAACAAAAAGTTGGTAATGGGTCTTGAATCCACTACCACCACTTGGGAATAGTTTGTAAATTTTTTTAGGTCTTAGTGGCTACCAAAAATTTACTTCAATTATAAACCAACATATTTCAATAATATAAATCAAGGATAACTATCAGTGATAGAGTAAAGGGAATAGTTTTCCTAACTTCTTATGTATGTTCCCCAATACCAAAAACATAAATGTTTTAGAATAAAAATATCATCATGGATTTGAGGCCATATATTATGTGTGAATTAGATGTGCCTGGACTTAATTCCATATATACATTCTTATATAAATCTATCAAGTAGGAAAAAAATCTCAAATTTGTTATTGATGTAAGAGATAACTATTAGAAAATTTTCAAAAGACCAAAAACGTAGTTCAAAAAAGAAGAATTGGAAGAATATTGGGGATTGGATATTAAAACTAGATTTAACAATTCTTTAGGGGATAAAAATCTAGGTAATGACTTCAAATATGGGAATATAAAAGGTAACCATCCACATAAAAAGGAAATTTTAAGTCGATGTTTCATTTATGAAGGAGATAAGTATGTGAAGTATTGTCTTTAATGGACAATAAGCGGTAAATTCAATAATCCTTCATCATCATATACTCACCATGTAAATTTACAATAGTTAATTCATGTAACTATTGACAATAATCAAGATGAATTTAAAATCTCTTTAATATAAATATTGGTTACTTTGTCTAGTAATTTTTTTATCTTAATAGATACTACAACTACTAAGTGTTTCATTTCTCCTAGTTTGATTAACAAACTACATTTGAAAGCAAGGTATATGTAAAATGTGTGGACTATGTAGTATTGTAATTAGTTTAGGGTGAAAGTATTTAAATGCTTAGTGGAATATGAGGTACAATTACCTAATTTCACCATTGTGGTAGATTTATTTATAGTTCCACTAGGACCATATGATGTGATATTAGGGGTGAATTAGCTTTGGAAGCATAAAAAAAGGTTGATTACTTCATAATAAGGTATACTTTTTTTTTATGATTTTGGAAAGAAAAATAAAATCCAACGAGAAAAAAAGGAGCTTAGATTGAGAAAAAATTTAGCCATTCAATTTAAGAAGGCTCAAAGGAAAGGATATTAGGTATTTATGGTCAAAGTAGATGAATTTGGATAACCTAAGGAACCTACCATTGAATACTATCCATTTTTATATGAATTTAAGGATGTATTTCCATAATATATACTTGTATCAATCTCAAAATGGAATTTGACTTCATAATTGACATCATTTTGGGATATGCATCTTTATCCAAGGTACCCTATAAAATTATGAAAATATAGTTATTCAAATAAAAATCCCAACTTCATGATATGTTATATAAAGGGATAATGCAATCTAGTGTTTCATCATGGGAAGCACTAATGGTGTTTTTTAAAAAGAATGATGGGACTCTTCATCTTTATGTAGACTACATTATGTTGAATAAAATAATCATAAAAAATAGACATCCCTTACCTAATTTAGAAGATATTTTTTAATCAAATGTGAGGTGTAATGATCTCTTGAAATTTTTATCTTAGATCATGGTTCCATCATTTAATAATCAATGGTAAATATACACAATGAGGTATGGGAACTATGAATTTATATCTCTACCTTTTGGTCTAACATATACACTTGAATCATTCATGAATCTCATGAATATTGTGCTTAGATATTATTTATATAATTTTTTACTTATATTTATAAATAATAATTTATATACTCCAAGAATGAATAATATAATCTTGAGTATTTGAATTTGGTTTTGTAATGGTTATGAAAACATAAGCTCTATAGAAAACTATCTATGTGTGCTTACTTTTAGAATGAGCTGTAATACTTGGGGTATATCATTTAAGTCAAAAGAATATTTGTGGATCCTATAAAGATAAAATACATCATCGAATGGTTAGCACCCAAAAATGTTCATGAGGTACATATTTTTATGGGTTTGGTAGGATATTACAAAAAATTCACACTCAATTTATACAAGATAGCTAAGCTGATCACCTCCTTATAATAGAAAGAGCAATGTTTCATGTGGAGTGTTAGATGTGAATAATCCTTTCTGATATAAAAATAGAGTATTACATATGCATGAGTGTTTCATGTTATATATCCCAATGTAAATTTTTAGTGGTAACATATGCTTCTAGGGATGATTTAGGAGGATTATTACGACAAGAAGGCTCAATAGTAGCATATGAGTCTAGAAATTTAATCCTTATGAAAAAAACTATGCTTGCATGATTCAGAATTGGCTACAATAGTTCATGTTTTATAACTTTCAAGGAATTATCTATTAGGAAAACCATTCAAGCTAAACATTGATAATCTTAGACTCAAGTGTATTTCATGTACATAAATTTGAATGCTCAAAAAAGGATATGGATTGATTTATTATCATATTATGAATTTGATATCAACTAAATAAATGATAAAGAAAATATATTTTTAGTTGACCTTAGCTGAAAAAGGTACATAAAAATAATAAATATTATCAAAAAGTAATTTTTGAGATCAAGTTTTTATATTCTTTGCTAGAGATGAATTTTATGAGAAGGTTAAATAAAATCTATAAAAAACCCTCAAGATCATAGATTTGAAGGTTCTCATTTTGATAAAGATTGAGTCTTGAGGTTTAATGGATAAATGCATGTACTTGAGAGAGAAATTTCGACAATTTTAGTAATGAAGGATTTAAATAAATCTCCTTATAATAGTCATATAGGAGTGACCAAGATAATCAAAGAGTTTAAACCATTTTATTTCTATAAAAGAGTCAAGAAAGATGTTGATTTTGTGTCTAGATGATTAAAATGTCAATGAGTAAAGATAGAACATGTTCATCCTTATTTATTATTATATGCATATGACATTACTAAATAGAAATGGTAATTCATCATTATGGAATTTATGCAAGGGCCACCCATGTTAATAAATAGACATGACATGATTTTGGTGGTAATTGAAAAACTTACCAAGGTGGCACATTTTAATCTAGGTAATTTTATAGATGATGCACCAGTGTTAGGAAAAATGTTTGTGAAGTCAATATATAGGTTGCATGGTTTTAAATATGAAATGATTTATAAAGAGACATGTTCATGAATTATGTGTTTTTTAAAATCATTAATGCATCCTTTAGAACTCAATTAAATTTTATTACAACCTATCATTATGAAACAAATGGGAAAAGTGAAAGACTAAACCAAGTTTTAGATGATTTTTTGAGGATGTATTAATTGGGAATAATACCTTACATTAGTTCATTTTTATTATAATAAGTCATTCCATTCATCGTTAAAAATGGAATCATTTGAGGCTTTGTATGGAATAAAGAGTATAACACTTATCAATTGGGAAAGATTAGAAGAAATAGTGGTTTTTGGACCCAAAATACTTATTGACATAGAAGAATAGGTAAATTTGATTAGGAAAATGTTGGATAAATACAATGATAGGCATAAAAGCTATATTGATATATAAAAAATAGTAATGTAGTTGTTATTTGTAGATAAATATTTTCTACATGATAAACCATAATAGAGCTCAATCAAATTTGGCAAATCAACCAAATTAACTATTAGATTTGTAGGACCTTTTAATGTTCTAGAAGTTAACTAACCTTTTTGATTATAGACTTAATTTTCCACTAAAATTAATATTTTTTTATGTATCTTATTTAAATAAATATTTAATTTATCTTTCATATATACTTGATTGGAATGCATTATAGGTTCTAGATCCAAGAGTGGTAATAATAGAACCAATTAGAATACTTAAAGTATGCAAGTTTAACTAACATAATAAATAAGTGTCTTAGTGAAATTGAGACCACTAGTCTAAATATAGTTTCACTTGGGAGGATTATGAGGAATTTCATTGACTATTTCCTCATTTATTTTATTGACATATTTTGTTTACCATTAGTACTTTTCATATATGTTTCATTTATAATAACATCATTAGGATGATAACCTTTTAAAGGGGGAAGGATGTTACATCCTAACTTACCCTTGACAAACAACATCAATTTTATGTAGGGATTGATACTATTAGTTAGTTATATCACTATTTGTACAATCATATATATTAATATTTAGATTACTATTTGTGCAATTAGATATATGTGTTTGTAATTATTTTCATTTAGATTGTTGAACTTTATAGCTTACATCATTATCCTTAGTGCATTTATTTAGTGAAAAAAATGTATGGTTGTGATAAATATTTATGAATTTTGAATAGGAAAAATATAGTGGTATTTATGTCATTCATTGATTTTTTAAATTCTCTAGTTATATATTTATATTAGTAGACTAACTATAGTTCATTTGTCTAAGGTGATTGAATGAAAACCTTACCCTCACTAAGTAGTTTAGAGGGAGAGAATAATAGGAGAGAAGGAAGAATATTATGGTGGATGTGGAAAAAAAAACTCCAAAATAATTTCACACTCATGCCATATTGTTTGATTGTCATGTTCAGTGCATTATGTGTTTCCACCTTGGATGGTTTGTATGTTTGCATAATTACATTAGGTGTTACTTATTGAATTCATTATTATTTTGGTAATTTAGTGACCAAGTTACTTTTTTTCACTTATTTATATGTCATATTTTAGTCTATATCACTTAGTTTGGTGTTGTATAATAATCATTTTACTCTTTTTTAGCGTGCATGTTTGTATATGGGTTTGACAGTCTATACGTCATAATATGTTCACCTATTTATATGAATGTTATATAAACTATTTTGAGTATGGCAGATACTATTGTGCATAAATATATCCTTCATGTTAAGAGTTTATGAGTGATTATAGGTAGTGAGTGTTTTCTTAATTCACTTATCATGAGTTAACATGAAGGATAATTACTTATATGTATTATAACAAAGAGTTTTGTTGTAGTGGACTATGGTTCAAATTTGTTTGAAATATGAAAATATTTGGCCAAAGTAATGTAGTGTTATAGATGTTATTGTTTGTCCACTATACTTTCTAATCTACATGCATGTGTGGTGTCATATTAGATAGAGGATGTATTTCATGGTCTATATGACTATTACATGTGATAGTAATTATCTTACACATTGTTCTAGATGAATTATTGATGTATGCATTGTCATTATCTACCCCTTCATTAAGGGAAGGATCACTCCCTTTAGGGAAGTGTGTAGGAAACTGATGGTTTATGTTTAGAGGAAAAGGGCCCAAATGATGCTCTCCCTCTTTACAATTGGATCTAAACCTTTTCTAAGATATGCTCATGAATACTATTATAATTTAAAGAGTTTTTTCATAGAAGCTCTATTATACTATTTTATTATTGTACCATGACATTAATATATTTATTTCCATTGTATAACATTGGTTATTTGTAATCATGTATAATTATTATTTGGCATATTATACTATAGCAATTGTCATATATTTGATGTATAGTTAGACAAGATTATTATACATTTCATTTAATTATAAGAAGTAAATTTATATTTGAATTATAATATTTTTCATACTTTTATTATTTCTACACCATAGTAATTCCATTGGGAACCAAAAGAGAAAGTTGATTAAATGCTAGAATCAACAAATAAATGGGTATGTTGTACTTACTATAATTAGCTTTATTTTAGGTATTAATAGAAAATGTAAATGGTAATATTTTTTATTAGTTAACTTATTGGTTAAAATGGATAATTAATTTTGATTAGTTTTTTAAAAACAATGTGTACTTTTTGATATTTGAACCTAGTCAAGTTTTAAGAAATACCACTCATACCACAACTTAGGTAAAACAAAAAAAAACTTTTCCTAGAACAAAAAAAATTGTGATTTTAAAATTTTATAGAACATGATTTATAGAAAAACCAAGAAAATAAATAAAAATAAGTTAAAATATAAATTAAAAATAAAACTTGAAGAAAAAATATGTATAGAAATAAAAAATTAATCTAAAACCTTAAGACAAAAAGTAGAAATGAAATTATTAAAAATGTGTGGGAGCATAAATATGTTTTACCCTATTTTTTAATTTAACAATTAATTTTTTGTATGTTATTCCCTTAAACTATAGTGTGTATAGGGATATGTGTGCCTGACTTGTGGCTTACATACATGCATATTATCTTATTTCATTTATCAATGGTTTTAGTATGGTCATCCGATGGAATAACCATGGCTAAGTAGAGTACATATAGGATGTAATGGTTAATATTTTATCCTCATATTATGTATTTTTATCTTATTTCATTGTTGTGGAGGTTTTCCCCTTGAATTTTCTTAGTTATATTTATCAAACATTCTACTCTTCTATTGATTATTATGTGGATCTATTTTTTTTATTTGATGGGGTAAAAGTCAGGGTTTATAATGACCTAAAGCCAAAAGTTTAAATAGAAAGTAAAAAAACAAAAAATAAGATAAATAGTAAAAAAACACATTGACTAACCAACCACTAAAATTCAGCAAACTTTCAACAATAAATAGAACCCAAGAACAATAGGACTCAAAAGCTAGGACACATACTAGATGTCTTTATAGGGTACATCGAAACCATCTTTTTTCCTAGCAGGTGTTGCATCTTTATTATTGCCTCCAAATTTGTTCTTGGTGCCACTAGACTTACCTATTATTTAGATACTTTGGCTTTTAGCCACATTTATTTTATGCTTGACCATCCCTTTTTCCTTCTCAAATTTTGTTTTCACTTTCTCAGCAAGGATAATTCCTAGGTTTATAGTGATTATTTCCTTTCCTCTTTTGTTATGGGTGTCCTCCATCCTATACCTGATACCTTATACCATCTTTAAATTTCAAAAAAAATCCATCAACCTATCCACCTCCTACTTTAGGGTATTCCACTTATATATCAATGGGACCAATTACATTCTCATTATCTACAAGTATTCATGAGTGTCTAATAGCTTTTACTTGATCACATCAGTGAAGTGCACCATTTCACTATATTCATCCATTCTCTAAAGTTACATCACCTTCATTTCATAAATTTTGAAATTACAGTTTTTTATGCCCTAGGGTAATTTTAGGCTTATTCTAACTTTCTTCTCCACTTTCTTCTCATAGGAAAGGGAGTCACAGGACTTGATATTTCCTTTCATACCTCTCCTTTAGGGGTGAGGATGAGAGACTGAGTGGGGGTAAGGATATGAATCCTCCTCATAATGTGTAGTTGAGATATGTAAAACATATTTTGAATTTTTCACCTTACTTATTTCCCCTAGGTTGATGTCAATACTCCTCATCTATTTCAAATTATTATGTAGGATGAAGATCAACCCCTAGTGAATTATGTTAGATGAGGGATTTTATTTGATGGTCAAAATAGATCATTCAAGGGACATAAAGAGATAGTAAGGGAGGCTTATATAGTAACTTTGAAGTGGTTTAGAAGTAAGAAGTGGTTTGAAAATATGTGCATAAATTTTCCTTCTAGATTTAAATATCTCATTACCTGAAGGCAAAAGTCTAGCCACCTCTTTGGAAGGTCTACTTTTGGGTACCCCTTCTTATTAGTTTCAAAAATTGAGTCCATTTTTAAAAGTGTCTACATTAAATCCTAGTTTATCCTCTTGCACTTGAAGGCTTTGGTTCCCTCACAAGGCATGCCTATAACTTCCCTAACAAAATCCTTAGTGGCATCATCCTTGATTCCTTTGAAAGTGACTTGCCATTATTTCCATCCCATAGAAAAATCCTTCACCATGATTTCATCATGGCCTTCAATTGAAGCATAAACTTAGTAAGCCCCAATTTTTTAATCTTCCTCTAAACCTTGAGATTCATTTGGACTTCAATACATGATATGGGATCACACTTATGCATGTCACCCCATGATCATGCTCTTCTTTCATCTTAGGTAGTGAAAATTATAGGGTTTTGAATGGTGGTTTGAGCTAATTATATTTATTTTTGTCCAATTATTATTACCATTATGCTCTTTGGGATTCCACATTCCATCCTTAAATTTGAAATAGGTGTTATAATCATGACACTTAGTGTGAATCAGGCTTCTCTTAGGTATTATCCCCTATTGCACATGTGCTAAGGGGGGATTTTTTTTCAATCATAAGTAATAAAGTAACACTATGGGGATATTAGTGGGGCCAATCCAGTTTATTAATTTGATTCTAGATACACTAATGTTTCTATGATCATTGGCAATGGAATTTCCATCCTAGTATATGTGGGTGAATGAGCATTTGTTGGTTAATTAGAAAAGACCAAAAGCATCAATAATGAGTCAAATAATAGAGTGGGTGGGGATCACCTTGATTGAAAGGTAATTAGGTATGTTTAGTAAATCTATGTTGATTTCCAACTTGGGGATATTGAGATGGATTAACAACTAGCTACCCTAGAGGAAAGCTTTGTCCTCAGCCATATGGGATATTATGTGGATCTATTATTTCTTCTCTCATTTTTGTGATACTTTATTTTATTATGCAAACATATAAGTAATTTAATTAAAATTTCTATTAGATATTAGATTTGGGCAAGTTTTTAAGGTAATATGTTTTTTAGATATAGTGTTACATGTCTCCTATGAGCTAAAGGATTAAAAAAACAAAACTTACAATCTGGGAAGAAATTAATTTTTTTGTCATTGAATTATTATTGAAAGTGTTTTTTGTAAGAAAATAAAGTCTAGAAATTTTTTAAACTTGTGTAAATTATAAATCATTTGATTTATCTTTACGAGATGATCACAACAATGTATTCCACCAATATAATTTTTTAGGCTAGAATATTTCACCCTTGTGCACATTAGTCATCATTAGATTCATCTTGATGAGATGATCATAATGGTATCATTTATTGATAAATTTTTCAAGGATGAAACCTTCTTAGGATTTGTGCATGGCTTGTCTTAACACTTGTAAATATGGGAAAGGGAAACAAAGCCATAAAACTTATCATAAGGATAAAAAGGAGTTTAAAACTTTTTATTTATGTATTTCATAGTTGGTTTATAAAATTCAATTAGAGTTGCATAACATGGTGTGGAAAGATGATCCTAATGTAGTTAAAGGGGACATCACAGGGATGAGAGGTGAACTAAATGGCTTATGGGATTAATTGAAACAAATAACTAGGAAATTATCCAAATTTGTATTTGATCCATTAAAAAATAACCCTTCACCACTTGAGTTTGGTTCTTCTCATCCAAAAATTCACAATGCCAATCTTTGTCATAAATCAATGTTGAAAAAAGTGTACCTTCATAAGTTTGATGGTAATGATCCTGTCACATGGATCAATCAAATTGAAAAATTATTTGATCTACATTAGAATCCATTTTTACAAAATATGGTCATGACCTCTCTATATCTATAACATGAGTAGTTCATTTGGTATTGATTTTTATGTGCTCAAAATAAAAACAAGGGTCTCTCAGTTTCTCGGTCTATATTTTCTAAAGATCTATAGTTATTCTATCATAATAATGTATCATAAAAATATTTTAGCTAACCATCCAAAATATTCCAATTATGGATTGTAAAAGATATTCATCACTTTTAGAATATATCCTTATGTGTATTGGATACCAATAAGAAAAATTTGATCGACCTATTTTTAGGTGGCCTCAAGGATGAAATCCAATTAGAGTTTCCATGTTTAGTCCTAGTTTAGTATGAGAAGCCATCCCAATGCATGTATGGTAGAGTTAAAATATCTAATTAAATGAATACCTTTCACTAATTTATGTGAATTCACTTTCCATGCACTATTATTTCCTTAGCTACCTAATTTAACCCTCAATAAATTGAGGAGAAGCATGAAAAAGGATTATGTTTTGGTTGTGATAGAAAATGGAGAAAAGGACATCATTGTGCTGATTTTTTTTTTAACATTAAAAGTGTTAATAAGGATGATGAAGATAGTGAAGCCTTAGGTGTAGGTTTGGATGAACCTAGGGTTGAATATGAAGGTTTTAAAATTACTATTTCCTTTCATGTACTTTATAGTATTATAACTCCTCAAACTCTTAAGGTAATGGGTTTCCTAAATAACCATAAGATGATTGTATTGATTGACTTTGGAAGAACACAACTTTGTCAATATTAATTTGGATAATCATTTAAATGAATTCATTTAAACAACTATATAATTTCAACTCTTGATTGGATAATGTGGTATCATCCATTATTTTGGAAAATGCCATAGTATTAAGCTTGATATGGGAGACTACATGTTAGATTCTCATATAGTTGATACTCCCATGGAAGGGGATGATAATATTCTGGGAGTGTAATGGCTCACCACTTTGGGAACTATTGAGATGAATTTGTGGGAATTATTTATGTAATTACATTCATAAGGTACAATATTTAAAGTATGTGGATTATGGGCTAAATCTCCATAACTAGTTAGTTCCCATAAGATGATGAATATTTTTGAAAAATTTGTTGAAGTATTTTTGGAATGTTATTTTCCATAGAATTTCAACCAACCAATGATTCTACCCATTTTGATTTATAAATGGTGCTAGATGACCATTATATTACTTTTGGTGACATGTCAAAAGGAATTCAACTAAGTTGAGCACATTATCATGCTATAATACTATTTCTCATAAGTAAACCACCCAACATTAGACCCTACATGTACCCCTATGCCAAAATGTTGAAATTAAAAATATGGTATAGGAGATGTTGGAGGTAGGAATCATTTGACATAACCAAATAAAATATTATTCCCTAGTGGTCATGGTGTAGAATAAGGATAACACTTGAGAGGATGTGCCCAAAATATAGATAAATTAACAAGTACACCATCAAAGATTAGTTTCATATTCTAGTAATTGGTGATTTTATATATGAATTACCTAGTGTTGTTTATTTTAACAAGTTAGATCCTTGGTCTAGGTATCATCAAATTTGAATATGAGAAGAGGACATACCTAAAATAGATTTTAAAACTCATGAAGGCCATTATGAGTTTGTGGTCATGGCCTTTTGACTCATAAATGCACCATCTACAATTCAATTTTGATGACTATTATTTTGAAGACATTTTTTTATAAATTTTGTGTTGGTATTTTTTATGGCATCCTTATTTACATAAAAAAATGAATCTCATTTGAATCATGTGAAACAAGTAATCTAAGTTTTAAAAAAACATCAACTTTATACAAAACCTTCTAAATGTAATTTTGGCATTTTAGAGGTGGATTACTTGGGTTGTATAAATTTGCATTGCCTAACTGTATCACATCATCATACAACACCATGGACTCATGCAGATGTAGCATTTCAAATTAATTGTTTCCTTTCTATGCACTTTAACAGACGCTGATCCTCAGAGCCTTTTTGCCTACCAAATTCAACAAATGACTGGTCTACACCTTAATTGGAGCTAAATAAACTAAGCTAACTATGACTCTGTATAAAAATGGGATAAAAGACAAGATTAGAGTTGAAGGATCTAGCAAAGTTTCATAAAGAGAAAGCTTCTATAGCAGTGTTCAGAGCTAATGGCTGGCTACCTTTCATTGAAAAGCTCTAGGGATTCAATGAAACAATGGTAAGTGAATTTATTACCAATCTCACCCCTAAATTTTCAATTGTGAAAGGCATTGTTATTCCCGTTACAACTCAAATCATAAGCCAAATTATAGAAGTTCCTGAAGGAGTGAGAGCCACAAGAAAAGTTTCATTTAGTGATTTAATTAGTTAGTTTAATGGTAATAGGCAAACCAAAACTTTATTTTTAGTAGATTCTAAGGGAAAATCAAAAGGGATTAAAAGAGATTCAGTTCCTGAACCTTGGAAATATGCAGGCAAGTGGTACTTAAATATATTATTTGTGAAGGGCAACATAGTCTTTTAGGGGGAGACGTTATGAAAATGTTAATGCATCTTAAGCATGGGAGACAAAACCCTCAGTACAAAGATAACCACCCATATTTTTTATGGTGTTCTACAAGTTATGTCTACAACCCCTACTGCTGCTCCTAGGCATCATGGCCTTATTTAGCTTATTAGCCAACATCATTTCCTTTAGTAAAGTCAAGAAGTTTAGGAGGAATTTCAAAATAGTATAGCACAATAAAATCTAAATGTATGATAGGAACACTCATCTCCACCTACCACATCAGTTGAGAGAATGGCACCAAGGAAAAAATTTTAGACTGTAGCCTCCACATAAATCCCTTCTTCTTCTTCAAGAAGAATTATAAAGTATCAAAACCCTAAAATTTCAAGGTCTCCACAAGAACCTCATGAGTCTGTAGTACAACCAGCTCCTTTGTCAGGAAGAAGAAAATTGAGATGAAATGTTGCTATAGACATTGAGATGATGAAGGGTTTGATGGTTGAGAAGGAAAATCAATCAAGTGTAGCTCAAAGACTAACCAAAAGAAGGAGAAGGCTCATTTTAATAGAAGAAGATGAACAAGAAATTACAAATATTTTAGATAATCTTAAAATAGTGTCTCATTCCCCCATACATCAGAATATTCTTTCACCTACAATATTGAAGAAACTCCTTTTGAAAGGGACTCTCCAATCATATTAGAGGAGATAAATCTAGAGGAAGAGCCACACACAATAAAAGAATTGGGTATGACAGAACAACTGCCTATTCTAGTTGAAACTGTAAAGGATAAAGGAAAAATTGTAAGTACAAATGAAAAAGGTGAATCATCAAATCTAAATGATCCTATTATGCAGCTAACTTTATAGCTTTCTTAAACTCAAGCTCTTAAACAACAAAAAATAGCTAACATTGCTGACTTAATCAGTCAACTACAAGACAAGGACCATCTTAACTCATCTTTGATGTAGAAATTAGATACAGTATTTGCTGATCATGCTGCAAAAATTCATGGGTTAGAGAAAAAAATAAAAGAACATGAAGATGAATAGATTGATCTTTAGTTGTATATAGAAAGTCTGAATAAGGAAAATAAGAGGTTGTAGAATTTAGTGAATTCTTCTTAAGCACCTGTTGTTTCACTTTCTCACCCCAAAACATTTGTTGACCATGGGTGTCAAACAAGTGATCCAGGTATTCCTCCCTTGCAAATACTACATCAAATTAAATAAAAATATCTTGTACTTCAATAGAAAAACAAAGGTGTAACTTCTTTGAACAAACTCTTGGAAAATGAAAAGAAAGAGTTAGAGGTTAAAGTCTAAGAGTTAGAAGAAAATTTACAAGATGCATGCAAATTAGGAGAAACTATTTTGGCATGTAGGAATCCTTCTCCTACATATAGTTTGTTTTTGTTTGAAAAATTTTATAGATGCTAGCTTCTACAGATCTCCTATCATCTTCCTTATAAAATTTGGCAGCCAACAACATTTTTGAAAATTTTCTATAGTGTTAAACCTGATCAACAAGGTTTGCTTTGTGAATTCTATTTGCTTGACTTGATTCAAGGAGATCATGAGCACAATAAATTTTTGATAATCCTTCATGTAGGATAAGTTCAACTAAGAGAATTACATTCTACATTCAAAAATTAGATAGTATGGAAATGTAGATTTGAGGACTATACAAATCATGCTAAGACTATAGGATTGTGTCAGACAAGCCTTTCCTATTCCCAGATTGATTAAACAGAATTTTCACTATGCTTTATTAAATGAAGAGGTTAAGACACATTAATTACAGGCTTTATATGATTTCACTATTTATTTTTATTTGTTTTTAAGATAGAATTTTGATTCAGTAGTGACTATAAGTGTAAATATATGGGAACAACTTATAGTGCCTCTTAAAAGGTGAGAATTTATGTCCCCGAATAACTTAAGATGGAGTATGAGGAGAGCATCCTCAATTCTAGAAATTTTGATAGAGGTAATCAACTCTGGGGGAGAATAGAAATGGATTGGCATGAGATATAGACCTCCTTTGCTAATCATACCTATTCTAAGATGGTGGAGTTGGGCTCCACAATCAGAATAATAATTTAGTATATGGAAACATATGATTCAAACACATCAGGGATTTACCAGTAATTTAGATAGACACATAACAGATGAGTTTGATGAATATGATTTGAGTCATAGTGTAGAATGCAGAAGCCAAAGCTATGAATGCTAATACATGTTTGAAATGGGACTTGTAAAAGGTAAAGCTTGGGGTAGATGATGAGCTCCAAATATGGCTCATCATTGACATGTTATTTCCTTCAAATCATCTCTCAAAGGATTGTATCTTACATAAATCTTAGATTCTTAATAGCTATTACATGGAAAATAGATATTTGTCTTGTTTATATTAAACCAAATACTGAATCTTTACTTTGTCATTAATGTCTAATATATAGCATGTTTTAGTGATATTTTGTGTGAAGAATGCTCAAGAAGAAGACACAGGTGATGTACAAAAAAAATTCCATTTTGATCTCCATCCAGTAGATCTATGGACTCTGCAGGCTTATTTCTACAGACTCATTTCTATGGACTATGTAGGCTTATTTATACAAACTCTATAGGCTCATTTCTACAAACCCTGTAGGGTCATTTCTATAGACTCTATAGGGTCAATACTGAGAATTATGTAAGGATCATGGGAAGCTAGAGACCAGATAGGATAAGAAAAAACCATTCCAGTTGGAATCACATAAGGAGAATAACCGCCTGCTATTTTGAAGGGCCTACTTTTGATAGATTTGTATATAATAAAATTTTAGGACTATTATAGGATAGGATATTTATGTCATTGAAATAATTAAATCTCTTAGAAATCCAATCTATGGATAAAAGGATCGACTAGGAGTCCTATTCTTTTGCATCCTATTCTGAGTTGAATGTATTAGTATAAAGTGTAAGACTTTTGACTATATAAAAAAAAGGAAGAAATGAAAATATAGGGATATAGAGAAAATAGAGGATCAAGAGTTAGATAAGAGTACAAGTTTTAATTAGATTGTAATTATTTCATTTCTATGAATTAATACTTCAAGTTTCTAGCACTGATTAAGTTTTGTTCCTGAGTTTGAGAGGAGAAGGGCCTTTTCTCCTTGGAACCAAGAACTATGTATGGTATTTATGTTCTATTCTAATTTTGTTAATATTTGTATTTATTTATAAAAATATCAAAACAAATTCATAGTTTTAAAAAAGAGCATTTTCTTATTTCATTTCTTTTCTATGTAAGTATCTTTTCTTTTACAGTAGAAGTGTGAAGCAGATTTCCTTTCATAAGTAGGAGTGTGAATTTAATTTCCCTACAAACATAAAATAGGCATGTGATCTTCTACTTCTAGAAAAAGAGTGAATTAATTTTATTTCTTTATTTTTTAGAAAAAGTGTGAATTAATTAGTTTAGTCAAAGTTAGAATAGGATCAATAAGCACCCCCATAAGCAGACTTCTAGATCTACCATCCCATACCTTACTGCAAATAGCTTTGGACACTAGCCTTGGTTGATAAGACACCAATTTCATATTGGTTAAATGAGGAGTTAGATGACACTTGTCATTTTTGGTGCCATTTTTGGGGACATAAGGTGTTAGTAAGGTAATAATTATTGATCTAGAGTAAACAATTTTTTTTATAAAAATCATAAAACAAAAACAATTAATAAATTATTGTACCATCTTAGAAATTCTAAGGGATGATTTATTCCAAAGTTTCCACCAAGAACACAAGTGGACACTCCTTCAACATCTTTGAGTAGTGAACCAGAGGACACAAGTGAAACCTATTTGCAAGAATCTTCTGAAACTAGGATAGGAACTAGGCTATTGCCACATGCAAGCCCCATAGGAAAAATTCCTCAAGATCAATCTCTTACAAGAAGAAATTATTTAGAGATTGCCAAAGACTTAGAAGAAGCATTTCAAAAATCCATAGCTAAATAAAATTCTAAGAACTTGGAATAACCTATAACTGAGACCATAAACATTCAGTGGGAAGATCATCTCAATTTTGAAATATCATTAGAAGAAGAAATGGCTCACCAACAAAATCAACAAAATACACAACTAGGAAGAACTTTCTCCTTTCCTATTATTGTAGATCCTAATGATCAAACCCCCATGAAAACTATTTCACCAACTAATCTACCAAATTTTTGGGGATGGTCTACAGAAGATCCTGATCAATTCTTGTTTGAATTTAAGGTTTTATGTCAAACCTATGATTACACAACTAATAGCCAGAAATTAAAACTATTTCCTTCTAAAATTAAAGATTCAGCTATGAGATGGTTTAGGGGTTTACCTAGAAATTCTATTAGAACGTGGGATGACATGGAAATAGAATTCTTGAACAAATACCAAGATTACTACCAAGTGCGAGAAAGAAAAGAGGATTTCTTCAAGATCAAATAAAATGAGGATGGATATTTAGAGGATTATTTGGATAGATTCATGTTTACTCATAAAAGAAGCAATTATCCACTCACTGAAGACATTTAGAAATTGGTTTTCTTGAAAGGATTGGACAAAGACACTAGAGATGCCTTAAATTTGATGGGTGGAGGAGACATAAATAAGTTGGCCTTTGATCAGATTTTTGAGCTTTGTACCAATTATTCTTGAACAAAACCTAGAATTAGGAAAGGAAAGTTGGGAAAATATAATGAAGTGGGTAAATTAATGCAAGAATTCACTAATTTCAAAATAGATATTCTAGTTACACTAAACAATACTTTAGATGGCCTTCAGGCTAAGGCAAATGCAATAGAGCCTTTAACAATCTACTATCCTAATTGTAGATAGAAACACACCCTTAGAGACTGCCCTCTAAATAGAACCAATATTTCATCATGTGGGATATGTGATGCAACAAATCATTATACCAAATATTGCACCTTTTTCTTATTTTAAAGAATCAAATGAAAACACAAGTCCAGTCTACTGAAGAAGTAAATTATATTCAGAGACAAAACTTTGCTACTCAAAACTAGGCTCAAGGATAGTTTAGTGCAAGAAAAATAGTTAATCCATGGATGGCGCCATGGAATTCTTTAGTTCCTTCACCATTTTGGAATCAACCCCAAATTTCATCAATTCAAAATCCATGGGCAGGACAAGATTAGATGTCAACACCTCCATGGATGGTGACATAGCCATAACAATAATGGGTACTACAATAGCATTGGATGCCACAACCATATCAATAATGGAATTAGTAGTGGAACCCATAGTCACAATTCACCCAACCAAGAAGACCACTTCAATAGCAAACCATCATACCACCCCTAGTTATTCAGTAATAAGGACAAATTAATCAGCCCTCAATGCCTACACAACCAATAGTGAATCCAAAAAATAAATAACCAACACCTATTTATGTCAATGAAAAAGAAGAAATAATCAATGTGGGAGCTATTGTCTGCTCAGACATACATTTGAGATCAGGGAAAACTATACAAAAACCTCCAGTACTCATTTTTGAGATACCTGATGAAAATGAATAGACTGAATCATCTCAATTAAACACCACAAAAGCTAAAATCAAAATGGACCCTGAAGAAAACAAAGGAAACACTACTACACTAGTAGTTCCTTTTCCTGAAAGATTAAGAGAAACTGATATCAAACCAAACTTGAACTTGGTCCATGAGTTACAAAAGATTAATATTGAGGTACCCCTTCTACAAGCTATTAGGAAAATACCTAAATTAAATAAGATCATCAAAAAACTCTGTATTAAGACACCTAGGAGGAAGGTAAAATATCCTAGAACCATTCATGTTGATGGAAAAGTGGCTGATTTATTAGCAAGAAAACTATTAGTTCCAAAATATGTAGATCCGAGAAACCTAGTGATCACAGTCACAATCGGAGGAAAATAAATTCCTAACGTTTTGGTAGATTTGGGAGTAAAAATCATTGTCATGATAACTAATAATCTCCATGCATTATCTCTTATGAAAATGCAACCTACAACTACCATTATTTAAATGGTAGACTAGTCAGTAACAAAACCATAGGGAACTATAGAAAATGTTGAAGTATTAATAGAATCTTGGGAATATCTAGTAGATTTCATGGTCTTGCAACCCAAAACAAAGAATATAGGATATCTTATAATCCTAGGTAGACCGTGTTTGTCTATTGTAGTATCATTGATTGATTGTAGGTTAGGAGACATGACCATTTCCAATGGGTTAAAATCTAAATGCATCTCTTTGTATCCTCCTGCAAAACCATCAACAAATTACATACAAGAACTTTGGGTGGATGAATCAGATAACACATTAAACAAAATTTCCTCCTTAGCCATGATTATAGTCAAATATCACTTAGAAGAATTGAATGGAGATAGATACCCAGAATTTATGAACTCTGCCAATCTAGAAACTATGGACTTTGCTAGTCTAAAAACTGTAGATTCTGCCAATACAGAAACTATGGACTCTACCAGTCTGAAAGCTATGAACTACCTTAGTTTATGATTCTTGGGTCTGATGGAAAATATTGAAACCTCCACTTCTACTCTGCTAGTGATTCTTCATCATATGATCATAGACTGATTCAGGAAAGTGTGTGGAAATTGGCAGAACAACAACAAACTCATTTCTTAAATGCATTTCTTTGTTCTTTAGCAAGACTGATTCCTCCTAGAAAAGAGTTTGTTGATAATATAACTATGTTTCATAAGTTAATTCCTCATTCATTTCTTTTAAACTCATTAATTAGTGAGTTTAATCAAATAGAATCCAACTACCCAGGTACAAAACCAATCATGGTATTACCTGGAAATTTTTTGAACATCAATAGTTGGTTGACAAATGAAGAAGAAGATCAACTTTTTGAAGTATTGGAAAGACATACCAAGGATTTTACATGGGATTATACTGACATGAAAGGAATTCACCCCAGCATATGCACTCATCACATCTACATAGAATCTATCAAATCGGTTAGACAACCACAAAGAGGAATAAACCCATCACTAAAGGAAATAGTCAAAATAGAAATCCAAAAGTTGCTGGAAGTTGGGTTTATTTACCCCATCTCAGACAACTAGTGGGTGTCACCTCTAGTAATTATACCCAAGAAAAATGGAAATTTAATAGTATGTGTGGATTATAGAGAATTAAACAAAGCAACATTAAGGGATTACTTTCCTTTACCTTTTATTGATCAAGTTCTTGATAACTTGGCAAGAAAGAAATATTTTTCTTTCCTAGATGGGCTTAGTAGATGTAACTAGACAACTGTAGCAGCTAAAGATCAAGATAAAACCACATCTACTTACCCTTGGGGAACTTTTGGTTACCAAGTACTTCCATTTGGGTTTTGTAATGCTCTAGCAACCTTCCAAAGAGCATTTCTGGTAATCTTCTATGACCTTACAAATGATTGTGTTGAGATATATATGGATGATTTCACTATTTATGGTGAAACTTATGAATAAGCTCTTACCAACTTGGAAAAATTATTGATCAGATGTGAGGAACATCAATTATCTTTGAGCAATGAGAAATGTTTGTTGATGATGGATGAAGGAATAGTCCTAGGACACCATATTTTTGCAAAAGGCATTCAAGTAGATCCAAACAAAGTCAAAATAATTTCCAACTTGCCCATTCCACAAACACAAACTGAAGGTAAGAGTTTTTTAGGACATGTTAATTACTACAAAAGCTTCATAGATAAGTTTAGCCAAATAGTTGCTCCTATGTTTGCCTTGCTTACAAAAGATAGTACATTTGAATGGAGTGATAGTTGCCAGCAGGCCTTTGAACCATCAAAGATAAACTTGTTACTGATCCATTATTAAGAGGACCAAATTGGACTAAGCCATTCCATATATACACATATGCTTCCAATACAGCACTAGGAGTAGTTCTTAGACAAAATGATGAAGAGGGTAACATGTATGCTATATATTATATTATCAAAAACATGACATCTGCTGAAAGAAATTACACCACAACTAAGAAGGAGTTCTTAGCTATAATTTATGCAATGAACAAATTCAAACACTACATAACAAGCTACAAGGTATTTGTCTATACAGACGATTCAGCTATTAGATATCTTACCAACAAACCAATTGTGGGAGGTAGGATTATTAGATGGCTATTACTCTTACAAGAATTTGATGTTACTATTATAGACAAACTAGGGAATTCTAATGTGGTTGCTGATTTCTTGTCAAGAATGAACACTATAGGTGAAGAAGAACCAGTGGAAGATGACTTTCTAGATGAGCAATTATTTGCTATTTCAACACAATCTCTGTGGTTTGCTGATATAGCCAATTACCTCACTACAGGGAAGTTTCCTCTGCACTTTTCACAAAAAGAGAAAAAAAGATTAATCAAAGAAAGTTCTTATTTTAAATGGATTAATGGAATGTTATTTAAACTTGGACCTGATCATGTGTTTCATAGGTGTGTGACAAATGGTGAAGCTTATGATATCACCAGATCTTGTCATCATGAACTAGGAGGAGGCCATTACTCAGCTCAAAGAACTATACATAAAATCTTGGGAGTAGGATATTATTGGCCTCATCTTCATCAATAAATAAATAGGTATGTTAGACACTGTGATGCTTGTTAGTGAATTGGATAGCCCACTCTTTCAATAGAGATGCCCCTGCACCCTCATCCTCAATTGGTTTTAGAACCATTTGAGAAATGGGGAATTGATTTTATTGGTCCAATGGATCCTCCTTCTAGAGGAAAAGAATATATTCTAGTTTGTATAGACTACGTGACCAAGTGGGTAGAAATGGAAGCATTAACTCATGCAAGAGAGGAGATGGTAGCTGATTTCTTATATTTCAAAATTATGCAATGATTTGGTGCTCCAAGAGAGATAGTCTCAAATCAAGGACTGTAGTTCATGTCAAACATGATAAATAATTTTATGCAAGTGTATCAAACTTAGCATAGAAAAACATCTCCATACCATCCACAAGCAAATGGACAAGTTGAAGTCACCAACAGGGAACTGGAAACCATTTTAACCAAGGTTGTTAATTCTAGTAGAAAGGATTGGGTAGATAGGGAACCAAAAGTTATTTGGGCTTATAATACTACTTGGAAAACAACAACTAGATTTTCATCTTATGAATTGGTTTATGGTAAGAAACCTTTATTCTCCATTGAATTTGAATTACAAACTTTGAAAATAGCTATAGAAGTAGGAATTGAGTTAGAAGAAATATAGAAAGTAAGACTCCTACAACTTAATCAACTTGATGAAATGAGGATGGAAGCACTACAAATAACTAAACTGGTATAACATCAACAAAAATCTTGGCATGATGCATAGATCAAGCAATAGAAAATTTAGAAAGGAAATTGGGCACTGTTGTTTGATTCTAAATTTCAATAGTTCAAAAAAAAAACTAAAAACAAGATGGTTGGGACCTTATGAGATTGAAGAGGTCTATGAAAATGGTTCTGTTAAGCTGATACCTATTGATGACATTATAAGATCTCTATTAGTCAATGGACATAGATTGAAGCTCTATCAAAAACCTCTCAACAAGGATGAATTTATTCAAAAATTAAAAGATCAAGTAGCTATTTTGGAAAGCTCTACTTATTCTAGTGAACATGCTCCTTGATATTCTAGCAAAAAAAATTAAAATATAAAAATATAAAAAATAAATAAAATCAATAGCAAAAATCCTTCAAGGGATGCTATTGACAATGCATGTCCAAAAAACCAGCTTGTTGACTGGCTATGCATTGCAAAAAAGGGCTTTGGCTAGAAAACCAGCAATGGCTGGCCATAGGGCAAAAACCAAATATATATATATATATATATATATATATATATAATTCTCATCATGACACTATGATTGGTCATCTCCATGCAGTAAACTAATCCATGTGAACTTATTTGTGCAAGACACGTGGCAAGCAAGGATAACGTCTAACATTAAAGTAAGTAAGACATATATTTCATTTCTCTATGTTTAGTTAACTAATTATCTTTGATTTGATTAAGACCCTATTCTTTCAAGATGACCTATATTTGAATCTTCTAAAACAGAATGACACGTCATAATGAAAATGCATGCAATGAAGCTGCCAAAGGTGTATAGATAAGTGTGCAACTTTAATATCATCAATTGAGTCATCAAGTGTCATAATGATGGGACATCATAAAAAAGGGGTTTTAAATGAAGAAATGAATTTTTTTCACCATCAATATGACATGTTATCATTTTACATGACTTGTATTGATGAGATCAAATGGTTGGTACACTCTGTAGAAATTTGTGGTGCCTAACTGTATCACATCATCATACAACACTATGGACTCATGCAGATGTAGCATTTCAAATGAATTGTTTCCTTTCTATGGACTTTAATAGAAGCTGATCCTCAAAGCCTTTTTGCCTATTGAATTCAACAAATGACTGGTCTACACCTTAATTAGAGCTAAAGGAACTAAGTTGACTGTGATTCCACATAGAAATGGGATAAAAGACAAGATTAGAGTTGAAGGATCCAACAAAGTTTCATAAAGACAAAGCTTCTATAGCAGTGTTCAGAGCTAATGGCTGGCTACCATTCATTGAAAAGCTCTAGGGATTCGATGAAACAATGGTAAGTGGATTTATCACCAATCTCACCCCTAAATTTTCAATTGTGAAAGGCATTGTTATTCCCATTACAACTCAAATCATAAGCCAAATTATAGAAGTTCTAGGAGTGAGAGCCACAGGTAGAGTTTCATTTAGTGATTTAATTAGTCAATTTAATGGTAATAGGCAAACCAAAACTTTATTTTTAGTAGATTCTAAGGGAAAATCAAAAGGGATTAAAAGAGATTCACTTCCTGAACCTTGGAAATATGTAGCCAAGTGGGTACTTAAATATATTATTTGTGAAGGGCAACATAGTCTTTTAGGGGGAGATGTTATGAAAATGTTAATGCATCTTAAGCATGGGAGACAAAAACCTCAGTACAGAATTAACCTCCCATCTTTTTTATGGTGTTCTACAAGTTATGTCTACAACCCCTACTATTACTCCTAGGCATCATGGCCTTATTCAGCTTATTATCCAACATCATTTCCTTTAGTAAATTCAAGAGGTTTATGAGGAATTTCAGAATAGTATATCACAAGAAACTCCAAATGTACCATAGGAACACTCATCTCCACCTACCACATTAGTTGAGAGAATGGCACCAAGGAAAAAATCTCAGACTGTAGCCTCCACATAAATCCCTTCTTCTTCTTTAAGAAGAATTACAAGGTCTCAAAACCCTAAAATTTCAAGGTCTCCACAAGAACCTCATGAGTCTATAGTACAACTAGTTCCTTTGTCATGAAGAAGAAAATTGAGATGAAAGGTTACTACAGACATTGAGATGACCAAGGATTTGATGGTTGAGAAGGAAAATCAATCAATTATAGCTCAAAGAGTAACCAAAAGAAGGAGAAGGCTCATTTTAATAGAAGAAGATGAAAAAGAAATTACAAATATTTTAGATAGTCTTAAAATAATGTCTCCTTCCCCCATACATCAGAATATTCTTGCACCTATAGATATTGAAGAAAATCCTTTTGAAAGGGACTCTCCAATCATATTGGAGGAGAGAAATCCAGAGGAAGAGCCACACACGGCAGAGGAAGTGGGTATGATGGACCAACTACTTGTTCTAGTTGAAACTGTAAAGGATAAAGGAAAAATTGTAAGTACAAATGAAAAAGGTGAGTCATCAAATCTAAATGATCCTATTATGCAGCTAACTTTATAGCTTTCTCAAACTCAAGCTCTTAAATAACAAAAAATAGCTAACACTGCTAACTTAATCTATCAATTACAAGACAAAGACCATCTTAACTCATCTTTGATGTAGAAATTAGATACAGTATCCAGTGATCATGTTGCAGAAATTCATGGGTTAGAGAAAAAAATAAAAAGAACATGAAAATGAATAGATTGATCTTTGGTTGTATGTAGAAAGTCTGAAGAAGAAAAATAGGAGGTTGTAGAATTTAGTGAATTCTTCCGAAGCACCTACTATTTCACTTTCTCACCCCAAAACATTTGTTGACCATGGTTGTCAAACAAGTGATCCAGGTATTCCTCCCTTGCAAATACTACATCAAATTAAATAAAAATATCTTGTACTTCAATAGAAAAATAAAGATGTAACTTCTTTGAACAAACTCTTGGAAAATGAAAAGAAAGAATTACAGGTTAAAGTCCAAGATTTAGAAGAAAATATGCAAGAAGCATGCAAATTAGGAGAAACTCTTTTGGCATGTAGGAATCCTTCTCCTGCCTACAGTTTGTTTTTGTTTGAACAATTTTATAGATGGCAACTTCTGTGGATCTCCTATCATCTTTGTTATAAAATTTTGTAGCCAACAACATTTTTGGAAATTTTCTATAGTGCTAAACCTGATCATCAGGATTTGCTTTATGAATTCTATATGCATGACTTGATTCAAGGAGATCATGAGCACAATAAATTTTTGATAAACCTTCATGTAGGATAAGTTTAACTAAGATAATTACATTCTACATTCAAAAATTAGATAGTATGGAAATGTAGATTTGAGGACTATAAAAATCATGCTAAGACTATAGGATTGTGTCAGACCAGCCTTTCCTTTTCCCAGATTGATTAAATAGAATTTTCACTATGCTTTGTTAAATGAAGAGGTTAAGACACATTAATTATAGGCTCTATATGATTTCACTATTTCTTTTGATTTGTTTATAAGATAGAATTTTGATTCAGTAGTGATTGCAAGTATAAATAGATGGGAACAACTTATAGTGCCTCTTGAAAGGTGAGAAGTTATGTCCCCAAATAACTTAAGATGGAGTATGAGGAGAGCATCCTCAATTCTATAAATTTTGATAGAGGTAGTCAACTCTGGGGGAGAATAAAAATGGATTGGCATGAGATATAGACCTCTTTTGCTGATCATACCTATTCTAGGATGGTAGAGTTAGGCTCCACAATCAAAAGAACAATTTAGTTTATGGAAACAGATGATTCAAACAAATCAAGGATTTACCAGTAATTCAGATAGACACATAATAGATGAGTTTGATGAATATGATTTGAGTCAGAGTGTAGAAAGCAGAAGCCAAAGATATGAACGCTAATACATGTTTGAAATGGGATTTGCAAAAGTTAAAGCTTGGGGTAGATGATGAGCTCCAAATATGGCTCATCATTGACATGTTATTTCCTTCAAATCATCTCTCAAAGGATAGTATCTTATACAAATCTTAGATTCTTATATAGCTATTACATGGAAGATAGATAAATGTCTTGTTTATATTAAAACAAAGACTGAATCTTTACTTTGTCATTAAGTTTTAATATATAGCATGTTTTAGTGATATTTTATGTGAAGAATGCTTAGGAAGAAGACACATGTGATGTATAAAGAACATTCAATTTTGATCTCCATCCAATAGATCTATAGACTCAACAAGCTTGTTTCTACAGACTTTGCAGGCTCATTTCTATGGATTCTATAGGCTTGTTTCTATAAACTCTGTAGGCTCATTTATACAGACTCTGTAGGGTCAATACCGAGAATTATGTAAGGATAGTGAGAAGCTGGAGACTAGATAGGATAAGAAAGAACCATTCCAGCTGGAATCACATAAGGAGAATAACCACTTGTTTTGAAGGACCTACTTTTGATAGATTTGTATATAATCAGATTTTAGGACTATTATATGATAGTATATTTATGTCATCAAAATAATTGGATCTCTTGGAAATCTAATCTCTAGATAAAGGGATCGACTAGGAGTCATATTATTTTGCATCCTATTCTGATTTGAATGTATTAGTATAAAGTGTAAGACTTTTGACTATATAAAAAAAAGGAAGAAAGGAAAAAATAGGGGTATAAAGAAAATAGAGGATCGAGATTTAGATAAGCATACAAGTTTCAATCAGATTATAATTATTTCATTTCTATAAATTAATAATTCAAGTTTCCAGCACTGATTAAGTTTTGTTCCTGAGTTTGAGAGGAGCAAGGGCCCACTCTCCTTGGAACCAAGAAATGTGTATGGTATTTATGTTCTATTTTAATTTTGTTACTATTTGCATTTATTTATAAAAATATCAAAACAAATTCATAGTTTAAAAAAGAGCATTTTCTTATTTTATTTCTTTTCTACGCAAGTATCTTTTCTTTTATAGCAGAAGTGTGAAGCAGATTTCCTTTTGTAAGTAGGAGTGTGAATTTAATTTCCCTACAAACATAAAATAGGCATGTGATCTTTTACTTCCATCAAAAGAGTGAATTGATTTGATTTTTTTCTTTTTTAGTAAAAGCGTGAATTAAGTAGTTTAGTCAAAGTTAGAATGGGATCAACAAGCACCCCCATAAGTAGACTTCTAGATCTACCATCCCATACCTTACTATAGATAGCTATGGACACCATCCCTAGTTGATAAGACACCAATTGCATATTAGTTAAATGAGGAGTTAGATGACACTCGTCAATAAGGAATAATACACAAGCTAAAATTGAACATAAAACCAAAAATTTGACGTGATGCACCAGTAATAAGGTGGATTATACCTATAATTGAAATAATTTTGAAGATTTATAGCTTTCACACATTCACTTCATCTTCATAAAATGACTCTTGTATCATTATTTCATACATAGGTGTTGACAAAGACTCACAATAGCTTGGAAGGAATGAACAATGTTTGAATTCACTTCCAGATTAGGTAGAAATTAGACGTAGAGACTTTATATGACCTATAAAAATTATTAATTTTTGAATAAAGGTTAATATTTTATATATAAACATATGAAAATAATCATTCACTAAGTTACATGAATGAATATAAAACACACACTTCATGAACAACCTTAAAATGGAGGAAAATTTAGCTCTTTATTATTTCAAAGGTAACTTAGTACAAATTTTGATAGAGTTTATATAATCCAAAAGCATAATACCATATCATTCATTAAAAAATTAATATACATATATAAAATAATAATATATATAGAGAGAGGAGACAAAGTAGCCTTAAACTGGACGAGTCAACATGCTAACTCGTAGTTCACTATTCTTTTAATTGAACTCTAACTCAACCTTCAACTCAAATCCAATATTCCAAATTGATACATAGTAAATACATGAGTTTAATTTTGTATCCTTATAATATTTCAAATATTTTAGAGAGATAATCTTGTTTTAATTATTGAAAATTTAAATATTCATGCATGCATTGATGGTCTTCAATCTTGAAGAGTTATTTAGTTAACTCCTCTACATATTGCATTAAACTTTTGATCTTTAGTTATCTCCTATTGATCTTACATTAATATTTAATTTTTAATTAATATAACTTTATTTAATATTGGATTTTAAATTTAATTATATTGACTTGTATCTTTTAGATTCTATTTATCTTCTTGAGTTGTAACTTGGAGTTTGACTTCAGCTTCTTGACTTACATCTTAAATGAATGTTTGACTTATTGACTTTATAAAATTATCTCTAAGGGGTGAATATTAGATGATATAAGGTATTAATTAATTCATGGATAATATTTATTAAACCTGAGTTCATTTTTAAAACTAAGACTTAACTTCTCATTGATCTTCACTTATCAAAGAGAAATATGTTTAACTAAGCAAGGTTGTTGAATGCATAATGCATTGATTAAACTTGTGAACTATACTATTCTTCAAGGGTGGAAAAACATTGGGAGAGATTGGATTTTTATGTTTTCTAAAACTCCATGAATCACCCTTGATGAAATTACATTGGCTGATGGACAATCATAAATATCCATAATAGTCCCTCTTCGACATATCTGTCTTTTATGGTTTTGACAAGCTTCTTGAATGCACCATGAGAACCTAAAACATAGTGAATTTTAATTATTTGAAAATAAAATGAGTGTAAATATGATTTTAAAATCATTAACATGGTTTAATATATCTTCAAATACATTTTAGATGCAAATTCCACATATAACTCCAAAATATGTCATTTTGTGCTCTTTAGGCCTAAAAAAACCCTGATTTGGATATATGGGTCTAAAATGAGTTCTAGGACTCAAAACTAACTCATAATATTCTAATTAGACATTATTAAATGGGTAATACCTATAATTTTTTTTAAATCTTGAAAATTCTTCACCAAACTCGCAAACAAAAATTCACAAAATAGTGTATGCATGGTGTCCACAAGGTGACATGAAGATGTTTTTCATTGGTATGACCCTATTTTGAATTGGTTTTCATTTAATGAGAATGGATTCATACCTTTAAATTAATTACACACACTCAAAAATCATTTTTTCCATTTTAAGGATCTAAAATAGTCATTTCTAATTCTATTTATGAGCAAAATAGTGAAAAACCTTGATTTCCTTCATGAATAAACTTGTATTTTATCATTTTCTCTATTTTGAGGTACATTAAAAACATGAAAAAACTTGGAAACATTAAAGGACATAAAAATATACATTATTATCAAATTTAAATATAGTTAATTTTGTAATCACCTAAAAGTGGTAATTAGATGCTAACAGTGTCGCTTGAGTTAACATATGCCTATGCTAGCCATAGACCCATTCTAGAGCTTTGGACTTACATTTTCAATCATTCAATAGACCAAAATCACCTACATCTAGACAATAAATAGTCCCTAAACTAACACCTCTAACTTCAATCCAAATTTCTTAACAATATACCAATAGGACATTAGGGCCACATTTAGGACACTATAGCCATATGGCGCTAATGTCCCCAACTAGGCATTATTGTCCTTAGCCCTGTCTCTACCCAAAAAATAATTTTTAAAATATGTGACCCTCTGAAGGTTGGCATAATATAATTTTATTATCTACACAAGCAATAAAAACCTATAAATATATGTCTAATCCACCTCTATTAGATAGATGGAAAATATATGCAAAAGCTATTCAAATAGAAGACAAAGTTGTATAAAATCAAGGTACATTGTCCCTATTCTACCCTAATTTTTTTATACTACCAAATATAGTATCCCTAAGTCTAGTTTTCAAGTATATGAAATATCAATCACATTTAAGGAATCGAAGGCCACTCTCATTCCATCATTCACTTGCACATACATTAAGTACTAGGTGGGAAAACTGCATTAGACTTGATCCTTCTTTAGATTATTAGTATGTAGACAAATATCTACATAGTGGGGTGTTGAGGATGTCTAATCCATCCTAATATCACAGTCAATTCTTTCTCATATCATACTTGAAAATAGAACTAGGGTTTGCACATAGAAACATAATTTTCAAGTATAACACACAGCTATCGGTTTTAGTCATTCAAGAATAGGACATATAAACATAGGCATAGGTACTCTCCAAAAATAAGAATATTCCCATAAAGGGGAAATTAGTGCCAAATTGAGGACACTATACATGGATGATGTTATTTTCTAAATTGGGTTCTATTATCTAGTGAATAGATGAATATCAAGATCCTATTGATGACACTCAAAACTGCCCACACCTTAAATTATAGAACCCATATCATCCTCAATAGTTAGTTTTCAACTAAGTCTCTATTTACCCCAATTTATTTTTATAATTAGAAGGTAAAAATAAGTCAAAGTTCATAATAAATTAGTAGCTTAATTATTATAATTTATTTAGTTAATTTAGGCATCCCAACCATTTAACCAAACATAGGTAATTACATGTGTAAAAATCTAAAAGGTTAAATCATTTGGTGAACTTGTCTTACTTCGAACATTACATAAAACCCTAGCTTGTAGTAATTCCTATTTATTTGAAATAAATTTAGGGATGAATAATTCTAATTTTATGATTTTATTTAGATAACCTAGCTGATTAAAATCAAGATTTTCATTAGGCTTTCAATTTATTTCACATCCAATTTAAATTTTTACAAAGAAACCCTAGCTTCCAAAAACCTTGACCTTAGATGCTCTTAGGGTTTGTATCCATTTTCATGTTATTTTAATTTATTTCTATTAATTATTCAAAATTCATATATTCTCTTCTAGTATCTCTATTTCAATTTATTTGGCATATGTCATCTAAAAAAGCTATCATTCTTCCCTTAAGAAGAAGTGCTAGATTAGGTGATAATCCTATACATCATATTCAAATTATAGTTATCCAACCCTATATAAGGACAAGTAACCTATTATAACTATAGATATGAATCCTTCACATCTTGATCATGTGGAATTTAATGACAATGCATCTAAGGATGATAAATATAACCAATAACAAGATTAGGTCCATATTGAGGATGAAGACACATTACCTCCACTTAATGATAATGATATAATTATGAATGAAGATTAGATATTATAGGGATTCAAGGATAGAATTTGGTAATAGCCCCATGATCATGCACAATTTTTTTAGGCCATATTAAAAATCAATAATAATAACAATAATGGTCAATCTTTAACCCTTATAATTAATGATGTCATTAATGCAACTCACTCAACCAACTTAGATATCATAACCCAAGCTTGATATTGAACCATCAGTGATAACTATACCACTTATGGCTAGTTATAATCCTCTTGATATACAATATCATGTGTATTAGGTTTTTTCTCTTCAATATAAGGTGTTACTCTTGAGTAGGTAGTGGTTAAGCCATCACATTCCTTGGATTCTAACATTATATTGCATACTCCATTGGCACATCACATTATGACAACTCCTTTGCCATCTAGATTTGTATCACCCAATCTCACATTAATGGTGACCCAAAGAATCATCTTATATTCTTTTATACATATTTTTTGGACTATGTGTCTAACTATTGGCTTCTCACAAAGCTATTTCCATGTAGTCTCAAGTATTATGCCTTATAGTGGTTATATGAGTTTCCTAACCAATCTATCATATTATTCAATCCTTTAGCATATATGTTCCTATCATATTTATATATCAACATAAGTGATAAGATATCATATGAACTAGTGTCATAACTAAATAAAAAGTTAAATGAGCCTATAGCTTATTATGTCTTATAGTAAAAGATGATATTATCAAAATTGAGTAGCCCCATGATAGACAAAGAGATTTAATATATATTCAAATTGATTCTATTACCAACACTTCATGAATTTATTTTATTAAAAAAGTTTCCCAAATTTATAGATATGTACCACATAGATAAATAAATAGAGGTTAAGATATTAATAATGGGGAAACTCAAATACATAAATGAATCAAATTCAACTATTAAGAGTTAAAGCAAACCACCATACAAAGTTAGGGCCATAGAGAATAAAATAGATCAAAATATAAAAGTCAATGCAGATTCAAAGACTTATCCTAGATTGATTTTATCAACTCCTTGGCATAGAATATTCACTAGTTTACCAATGTTACCAACACAAGCTCTAAAAAAAAATTGAAATGTAATGCCATATGTCTCCTTCCCATTAAAGAGGTTTATAAAACACACCCTCTTCTAAATATTTATGATTAAAATGAATTTTATGAGTATAATAGGGCACCAAGCCACACTACAAATAGATGCATTAGCCTAAAGCACAAGATACAAGATCTCATTGAGGAAAACATTATTGATGTCGGTATACCTACCATGTAATCAAAATAATAAATAGAGGCAAAGACACTTAAGATATTTTTAGATCCTTTCCCTAAATATATAGTTAATGAGGTAGGGGAACATCAGGTGTTCATTATACATATAAAGCTCATCCACCACTAGCTTCCTATCACACAGTTATAGAGGAGACACATCCATTGCATAATATTATTGACACTATAGTGACACTGAGACCACTTATTACATTTTCAGAGAAGGAAATTGTGGATGATGACATAAATTTACATGTGTTCCTCATAAAATCATATATAGACCACCATCCTATCCATAATGTCATGGTTGACAATGGGTCAAACATAAGCATGTACACCATGACACTTATAAATATATTAAAATACACTAAATGGGATATATTACCTAAAAATTTAGTTATTAATAATTTTAGTGTCCATGTTTAGAGATCCATCAAGAAGATAGTACTTGCATTATAGGTGGGACCAGTAAACATAGCCACTCAATTTCTAGTAGTACCTAGTGCAAGTGTATTCAACATATTATTGGGTAGGTCATGGTTATAGTAGATCAAGTACATCCTATATATACTACACCAATTCCTCAAGTATATATTAGTGAATTAGTGTAGTGGGTTTATACTTTTATACATCTTCTTACTTGGGGGCATCTCCTACACAATTTTTATAACTAGGTTTTATCTTTACTTACTATACATTATAGTTATGCATTGATTTATCTTGATATTGATCATTGTTATTAATTTCTTAGCTTTTTTATGTATATCACTAGTTATCTTTAGTATATATCAACCATGGCATATACATATATTTGTATTACACAATTATACATGTTTTCATTTTTAGTTCTTAGATTAGACTTGATTGTGTTATTATGCTTCTAATATCTTTGATGGAATTTGAATATGTAATTGTTCCTTGGCTTCTATGCCACTTATTTGTTTGTATGCCTTGGACATGTGCTCATGTTCCTTTTGTGTGCTTTTTCATGCTTCTATATGTGGATATTTGAACATGTCCTCTATGGCTCTATGCCGAATTTATTATTGTTTGCATATATACACATTTAAACATGTCCTTATATGTACTTATTATTATATTTAGTGACATGTGCCCATTTACCTTGTATTATTTCCCATTTTCTTTATTTTTGTATTCCTCACATGCTTGCATGTTTTATTCTTTGTATGTTTCTACACCATGACACTTGTATTTGCTTGTTACACACACACACACCAGTTTTTTATGCCATGAGAGATCTCATGCATCTATCTTTCTTGCTTGGGTTCCTTGATGGACATCATACCCTATTTCCCTAGGTAGTTACTCATATTTTACTTTTCTTATGCATTTATTATATCTATATTAACACCCTTATGCAATGCTAGACTAAAACATACATCTTAAATTTCTTACTGTTACTCAGATACATTTACATTCTTATGTTATGATTTACATTATATTGGAATATAATGCACATGCTCTGGTTAACACATTTTGTAGAGATATTTATTTAGAGGTCAATTCTTCCATATTTTTCATAACTACCCTCAAAATATGGGGAATTTATATGGGTTGTATTAGAGATCAAGATCCTATTTTGCTTTTCACATATACATTACAATGCACAAGCTTATTTTCAAATATCAGAGTCATGGTAGACATAAAATAGAACATAGGTTTAACAATCAATCTTAATCACATAGAGATTACATTAGGTTATCATTAGCACCAAAATTGGGACAATAGAATCATAAGGTTCTATTATCCACTATAGGGTGCTATTATCTAGTATCCCAATCTTCATGATAACCCATATCATTTAGACTAGTACACTAGGTACAATACATATTTTCACAAATATAGTCATAAGTTTGGTAGTTATGTTTATATTTATCTTAGATTTAGTCATCTCAATTTAGATTTATACTATCTATTCAAATTTGGGGGCCCCATGTACATCATGATCACTCATACATTTAGATCAATTATAAAGGTTTAAATATTACATAATTGATTCAAATTTAGTATCATTAGATACCACATTGGGGGCATGTGCATGGCACATAGTTTACACATACTCAACTTTAGATAGGTTGATAAGATGGAATGGAAAACTCCCTATCATTTTCTGCATTGTATACACTTTCCATCACATTTCATGTTGTCACCATATTCATCCCTGACTCCATCTACAATGGTTGGCATTCTTGAGTAGTTTAGAGCTACCTAATATACATGAGTGGCCTTGAGCCAATTAATATACTTGAGTGGCCATGGATTCAAATACACATTTAAATTACTTAGATACTTCAATAATTTGCATAGTAAAATTATATATGCATCTACTTCACACAAGAGGAAATAATGGAGTCATGGCCTACTTGAGTTATTTATCCACCTACATGAGAGGGTTTAACACACTTATAATCTTATCCAAGCTATTCATAGATATCAATATCCACCAACTAGGGGTGGGAAATGATGGATTGAAAATTAGATTAAGTTTATGAGCCATCCATATGAGGATTAAGCAAGCCATCATCTAAGTTAAATTTATTCAATGATATGATCACTATGTACATTCACACACACAAGTTGTCACTAGTTTCATGCATTGGTTTACATACACAATGAGGTGTATTCATTCATTTCCTTTCTCTTTAATCAATTATTTCATTTCAACATAGTCTTTTACTTTTGATTATCTCATGAGTAAGGATCAATTTTTGAATGTTTCATTCCAAGTAATTAATTTGGATCATGTTAAACATACATAAACCCATATTCACATCTTTAAACTCAAATACACAAGCTTCACTTCCATAGTAAGTTCAGGTATGCTTCTTTTTCATTTATACTAGTCATTTCACTTTGCTACATTACTAACATAAATAGGGGAAAATGTAATCACTTAAAAGTTCTAATAGAATGTTAAGAGTGTTTATTGAGTCAACCTATCCCTAGGCTAGCCATATACCCATTCTAGAGCCTTAGACTTACATTTCCATTCATTTAATAGACCATAATCACCTATAGTGAGTCAAGACATAGTCTCTAAATTATCACCTCTTACTCCAATCCAACATTCTTAGCGGTCTACCAAAATGACAATAGCACCACATTTGGGACACTAAAACCACATGGTGTTAGTGTTCCCAGCTGGGTGCTATTGTCTTTATCCCTAACTCTTCCCAATAGATATTTTTTCAAACATGTGCCCTTCCTAAGATTAACCTAAGCTCATTTTCTTATCTTCACAATCAATAAAACCATATAAAGACAAGTCTAATCGACCTCTATTAGATAGATGGAAAATAAATGAAAATTTTATTCAAACCAAAGACAAGATGTGTAAAATCAAAGTACATTATACCTATTCTTCCCTACTTTATGCATATTACCATCTAAAACAACCCTAAATCAAGTTTTAAAGTATTTCAAAGCTCAAAAAAATTCAAGGTATCCAAGGCCACTCTCATTCTAGCATTCACTTTCGCATACATAACACACTATGTGGGTTGACTACATTGGACTTGATCCCTCTTTGTAGTATTAGTATATAGGTAACTCTCTATATAGTGGGGTGTTGAGGATGTCTAGTCCATCCTAATAACACACTCAATCCTTGGTCATATCATACTTGCGTAGAGAACTATGGTTTTCATATCAATTAAATATTTTAAGGTAAAATATATAAGTACAATTTTTCTTCATGCAAGAGTAAAACATATAGACATATGCGTAGGTGATCCCTAAAAATAGGAACAATCCTACAAAGGGGACATTAGTGCCACATTGAGAACACTACACATAGGTGGTGCTACTATCCAAATTGTGAACTACTATCTAGTGAATAGAAAACTATCAAGATCCTATTGATGATACTCATAGTTACTTAAATCTCAAATTTTAGAACCCAAGTCATCTGCAATAGTTAGTTTTCATCTAAGACTCTATTTATCCCAATTTATTATTATTATTATTATTATTATTATTATTATTATTATTATTCTTAAAAAGTCAAAATAAGTCAAAGTTCATAAAAAATTAGTAGATTAACTATCAAAAATTAAATAAATGATTTATTAATCCAATCCATTTAACAAAACATAGGTAATTACATGTGTAAAACTTAAAAGGTTTAATCACTTCCCATAAAACTCAAAAGATGCACTTTTTGGTGTTTTCTAGTTTACACAATTTCATTTATGAATGCTCGTAGGTCTCATTATTTCAATTTTATTAAGTTTTATGAGTCCTAAATATCTTATTATTTTTTAATTAGACCTATAATATTCTCTCTAAGTGTTCCAACCATTGGATATCTTTAATCGATCTCTTAATCCTCTCAAAAATGCCTTTTATAATTATCTCTCTTACTCATGTACCTTTGAATTATCTATTATTTTCTTTAAAATTTTGATTAAGTAAGGTTTATTAAGTTCATTTATTCCCCATAAGATCTCACAAAACTTTTTTTTTCAACAAAGAACTCAAAAATGCAATCACATGTTCTAAAATTGAACTATTAGGGGTTTAAGAATGGTTTTAGAGCACCTTTTCTTCTTAACAATTGTTCATAAATTTAAGACCCTATAACCTAAAAAAATAAATGTAATATTTATGGAATATGAGCCATTATGTCCCCATAATAACATTAGAATCAACTCTTCTTTTCCTTTTTGAAAACTGCCTTCACTAGATTGCAACTAGCTAGTAAGAGGAATAAAATAGGCATTTGTCAAATTTTTGACTTGTGAGCTATTAAAAATCATGTTTTTGGATTTATGAAGTTTTTATTATGTTTTATATAACCTATTAAGTCTAAAATTAATGAATTTGGTCTTATTGAAAACCTAAAAATAAGTAACTTTGACCAATGGTGACAAAATTTGTCAACATTCTTAGCAACTTTGTTGGGATGTTTGTTTGATAAAAACTAAATACTATTAGCCTTAACCATTTTTATATATATTTATGAAAAAATCAAAAAATATATATCTAAAAACTACATCAAGTAACTACAACACTTGTGCATAATCACTTATTAAATTAAAAGCTAGAACAACTACCAATAGAAACAAATGTGTAAAATAACACTTGGAGGAAAGTGAAAACTAATAAAAATAACAAGTGAAAATGTGAATAAAAAAACTTGGAGGAAAGTAAAAATATAAAAATAATATGTAAAAGATAAAATTTCACCTGGATCAAATCAAAAACCTCTCAAGTTTGCTCCATGTGTTTGACAAAGATGAGGAATAAGCTATTGTTTGAGTGTCATTCTGGTTGGATCAGTTCTTTTCCTGCTTGTCAACCTCTTTAGTTCATGTTACTCTTAAACATGAATAAATTTATCCAATGTAACCAAATTTTTATCCATATAAATAGTTGTAACTTCAGCCTTTAATGGATCACTAGAACAATGTTCTTAGTCTTTTATGACATATTTAGATATGTTATCTTGATTGTCAACTTCTACAAGTTGTTTATTCTCTTCAAGGAGCTCCAAATACTACTCTCTAAGTTCATTATGATCTTATAAAAATATTATTTGATTAAAATCTAATTGAACACATTTTTAAACCTTTAAAACCACTTTATCAATGTCTTCACAAGGAGATGTAGGCCTACATAGATTCTCAATATCTTGAATCAATTTAAAGTATTATTTATATAAGTCATCAAAACCTTCTTGATCCTCACTTGTATATTCTTTAAGTTCACTATGAATCATTACATATTCTTTTATATCTTTACTTGTCTCATGTCCAGGATTGTTATTTTTTGAAACCACTACTATAGATTATTCACTAGCTACTACCATGTCATCTTGAACATCTTCATGATAGAACTCTTGAGTCTCACTTTCATCTACAATCTAAGTTTTATCCTCAAGGGATACACATGATATTCTTCTATCCCAAATTTAATGTAATTTAACCAACATAACTCTTGATCATCCTATCTTAGTAAATTCTCTTCTTTATCTATATTTTATTCTTTTTCCCTCCATATAATAGGTTCTCCTTCAAAATAAAAAATGGAGGGAAATAGGTTCCATTTTTTGTCATAGGAATATAGGTCACTATGGGATGATCTTGAATGGTATTTGGGATTGAAGAGGAATTAAGAAGACATTGATATTTGGAATTAATATTTTTATTCAATGTTTATTTAGAATAAAGAAAATAAATTTGTGTTAGGGATGCTTCATTATTCTCTTTTCACTCAATAATCAACTTCTCACATTATCATATGACTTAATCCTCATGTAAAATTAAAATTTGAGGGATGGGTGGAGGTCTCAAGAAACTTGGAAAATTTCTTGGTTTGGGTTCAACAACTTTATCCATCTCATGATTTTCTATTGTAATAGGAAGAGTCTCTTTTTCAAGAGTAGGCATGACACAATTAGGGGTCTTGGTTCAAAAATATTTCCAAGATGGAGTGGTCTTATGATCTTGGGGAAGTGTGATTAAATATTACATAGGCATAGACTCTTTCATAGGATTATGAGTCCTAAAAATTTAAATTTTGAATCAAGTATACTCTATTAAAGGTTCAAGTGATTTTACTTCCTATTTCCAACATGAGGATTTGGATTCAATTCTTTTTAATCTCATGGGTAGTTGTTTAATTTTTTATCTTATATCCTCATTGTATCTCTTCAATGATTCTATCTATTATTGATTTATATATTCCTAATATGTAACTTATTCTTTATGCCTATTGTATTCCTCATCCCTATAACTCTCCATTCATTATCTCTCAAAGTCAAATATTATCTCTTCCACACTTTTTTTCGACTGATTAGAAAGAGTATGATTTTTCCAAGGTTGATTGGAAACATGATCAAGGGTGAATGGGGGGGGTAAATATCATAAGAATACTGATATCATATTGGTCCAAAGCTACTTGAGGTTAATCCATAAATATTCTCATCCTTATATGAATGATATGAAGATACAAAAGCTGCATTTTCAAAAAATAGATGATTGAAATACATATCGATTAATGCTATTTAAGAACCTTGAATACTTATACCAACTATGTAAAAATTGGAATCATTACATGATAAGTAATTGAGTAATGAATTTGTTACAAATTGGTAAAACCAACACCAATCTTTATCAATCTTTTAAGCTATTGTCATCACTTAGATTGCACCCTTACAAGAATGTGTGCCTCTTCTCACTTATGTTGATACAATGGTCCAATTTTTGGGTGACCTTATATTGTATATAATATATAGATGAATGGTTGGTTCCCTTTGGTACACTCACTCCTCTATAAACTCTCTAATCATGTTCTTTCTTGACTATAAAAATGGTATAAAAAGCAATGCATAAGATGAAATTGGAAATGAAAATTAAAAATTAGGGTGATGCACCAATATCAAGGTTAATTATACCTATACATAAAAAAAACTGAAAATTTAGAACTTTCACACATTCACTTCATCTTCATACAATGACTCTTGCATTTGTATTCTATATACGTGTCTTGATAAACACTCACACTAGCTTGGAAAGAATGAACAATGGTTGAATTCACTTCTAGAATAGGTAGAGACTAGACTTAGACACTTTATATGATTTTAAATAATTATGATTTTCTATATAAAGGTGAAAATTTTATATATAAATATATGAAAATAATCATTCACTAAGTTACATCAATGAACACAAGACACACACTTCATGAACAACTTGAAAATGAATAAAACTTATGATATGGCTAATAAGATTCAACTATGTAGTTTATCGAGTCAAAATAATTGACCCATATTTCATGAGTATTGGTTCACATGAAACCATATATCATGATAATTAATGGTTCACTTATCATGTATTGCATCTAGGTGATGTTCATATGGGTGAAGCATTTAGCCTTCCTGAAAGATCACCCATCCCAATATTACTCCAAATCAAACATGTTTAACCATGTATTTTCCTCTAAGGTTAATCCCACATAGCTTACTACCCCATTTTTAAAACTTTAATCTTCACTAAGGTACATCAATAAGCACAAGACACACACTTCATGAACAACTTGAAAATGAATAAAACTTATGATATGGCTAATAGGATTCGACTATGTAGTTTATCAAGTCAAACTAATTGACCCATATTTCATGAGTATTGGTTCACATTAAACCATATCTCATGAGAATTAATGGTCCAATTATCATGTATTGCATCTAGGTGATGTTCACATGGGTGAAGCATTCAACCTTCCTGGAAGATCACCCATCCCAATATTACTTTAACTCAAACGTGTTTAACCATGGATTTTCCTCTAAGGTTAACCCCAATTAGCTTACTAGCCCATTTTTAAAACTTTAATAAAGTTTTTTGCCTTATTAATATTTCATTATGTATCCCCTTAATATCATTGATTGATAAGTAAGAGGTATTTTTCCATAGTGAGTTAAATTATGATATTGCTATCAAGATTCAACTATGTATTTTTTTGAGTCAAACTCATTGAAACATGTTTCATGAGTAATGTCTCACATGAACCCATCTCTCATATGATTGAATGGTCCACTTATCATAAATTTCATCTAGGTGATGCTCACAAATGTGAAGTATTGGGCCTTCCTAGGAGGTCATCAATCCTAATACTACTCCAACTCAAGCACACTTAAACATAGAGTTTCCTCTAAGTTTAAAACCACTTATATTTCTACCAAATTTGTAAAACATTGATCAATTTTTTTTATTTATGAACCATTAATTATATATCCCATTAATCTCATCAATTGATAAGTAAGAGGTATTTTCCACAGTGAGTCAAATTATGATATTGCTATCAGAATTCAAATACATAGTTTTTAGAGTCAAAAATCATTGACCCATGTTTCATGAGTAATGGTTAAAATTAACCCATATATTATGGGAATTAATGGTCCACTTATCACTCATTACATCTTGGTGATGTTCACAGGGGTGAAGCATTGGGCTTTATTAGGAGTTCAACCATCCTAGTACTACTCCAACCGTGACATGATTAACGATGGAGTTTCCTCCAAGGTTAAGACCATTTATCTTTATATAAAATGTTAAAGACCTTCATCAAGTGTTTTTACTTATGAACCATTCATTATATATCCCCTTAAGCTCATCAATTGATAAGTAGGAGGTATTTTCCATAGTGAGTTAAATTATGATATTGTTATCAAGATTCAAATATGTAGTTTTTCAATTCAAACTCATTTAACTATGTTTAATGAGTAGTGGTTCACATCAACCCATATATAATGAGAATTAATGGTTCACTTATCACTCATTTCATCTAGGTGATGCTCACCGGGGTGAAGCAATGGGCCTTCATGGGAGGTCACCCATAGTAGTACTACTCTAACTCTAAATGATGAAATGAATGATAAGTGGACCATTCATTCTCATGAGATATGGGTTCATGTGAACCACTACTCATGAAACATTGGTTAATGATTTTTACTAAAAAACTACATAGTTGAATCCTGATAGCAATATCATAATTTGACTCACTGTAGAAAATACCTCCTATTTATCAATTGATGAGCTTAAGGGGATCTATAATTAATGGTGAATAAGGAATAATTTTTTTTAAGGATTTAAAAATGGTATAGAAAGATAATTGGGATTAACCTTGGATTAAAATCCATGGTTAAGCATGCTTGAGTTTGAGTAGTATTGGGATTGACAACCTCCCAGGAAGGCCCAATGCTTCACCCCTATGAATATCACCTAGATGAAATGAGTGATAAGGTGACCATTCATTCTCATGAGAGATGGGTTTATTTGAAAAAATACTCATGAAACATGGGTAAATGAGTTTTAATAAAAAAACTACAAAGTTAAACCCTGATAACAATATCATAATTTGACTCACTGTGAAAAACACCTCCTACTTATCAATTATGGAACTTAAAAGGCTCTATAATGAATGGATCATAAGGAACAACACTTGAATATTTTTTAAATGGGGTAAAAATTTAAGTTGGCTTAACTTTGTATTAAACTCTATGTTTAATCTTAACCTTATAGGAAACTCTATAGTTAAGTGTGTTTTAGTTGTAGTATTGGGATGGGTGACCTCTCGGGAAGGCCCAGTGCTTCACCCCTATGAGCATCACCTAGATACAATGATTTCTAAGTGTACCATTAATTCTCATGAGATATGGGTTAATGTGAACTACCACTCATGAAACATAGGTCAATGAGTTTGGCTTGAAAAACTACATAGTTGAATCTTGATAGCAATATCATAATTTGACTCACTATGTAAAATACCTCCTACTTATCAATTGATGAGCTTAAGGGGATCTATAATGAATGGTTAATAAGTCACAAAAATTTATGAAAGTTTTTAAAATGTGATAGCAAGCTAAATGGGCTTAACCTTAGAGTAAAATCCATGGTTAAGCAGATTTGGGTTGGAGTAATAGTAGGATGGGTGACCTCCTAATAAATCCCAATGATTCACCCCTATGAGCATCACTTAGATTCAATGAGTGATAAGTGGACCATTAATTCTCATGAGATATGGGTTCATGTGAACTATTAATCATGAAGCATGGGTCAATTATTTTGACTCTAAAAACTATGTAGTTGAATCATGATAGCAATATCATAAAACATGGGTCATTGAGTTTGAATTGAAAAACTACACAATTGAATCCTAATAGCATTATCATAATTTGAATCACTATGAAAAATACCTCTAACCTATAAATTAATGAGTTTAAGGGACTCTATTATTAATGGTTCATAAGGTGTAACATTCTTTGAATATTTTTCAAATGGGGTAGTAAGCTAAGTGGGCTTAACTTTGGAGGAAACTCCATGATTAATAATGCTTGAGTTGGAGTAGTAATAAGATGGGTAACCTCTCAATAAGGCCTAATGATTCAACTATATGAGTATAACCTAGATGAAATGAGTGTTATGTGGTCCATTCATTCTCATTAGAGATGGGCTTGTGTTAACCACTACTCATGAAATATGGGTCAATGAGTTTGACTCAAAAAATTACATAGTTGAACCCTAATAGCAATGTCATAATTTGACTTGTTGTGGAAAATACATCCTAATTATAAATTGATAAGGTTAAGGGGATCTATAATGAAGGGTTAATAAGGCACAACACTTGCTAAAGGTTTTGAAAATGGGGTAGCAATCTAAGTGGGCTTAACCTTGGAGTAAACTCTGTGGTTAAGGGTGCTTGAATTAGAGTAGTACTGGAATTAGTAACCTCATCAGAAGGCCTAATACTTTACCCCTATGAGAATCACCTATATGTAATGAGTGGTAATTGTATCATTCATTCTCATGAGAAATGGGTTCATGTGAACCATTACTCTTCAAACATGGGTCAATGAGTTGACTTGAAAAACTACACAATTGAATCCTGATAACTATATCATAATTTGACTTGATATGGAAAATACCTCCTAATTATAAATTTATGAACTAAATGGGATATATAATGAATGGTTAATAAGGCACAACCCTTGTTGAATGCTTTAAAAATGGGTTATAAAGCTAAGTGGGCTTAACCTTGGATGAAACTCCATGGTTAAGTGTGTTTGAATTGGAGTAGTACATGGATGGGTGACCTCCCAAGAAGGGCCAATGCTTCACCCTTTATGAGAATAAACTATATGTAATGAGATCTAAGTGGACAATTAATTTTCATGGGATATGTATGGGTTCATGTGATCCACTATTCATGAAACATGGGTCAATGAGTTAGACTTGAAAAACTACACAATTCAATCATGATAGTAATATCATAATTTGACTCACTATGGAAAATGCCTCATACTTATTAATTGATGAGCTTAAGGGGTTCTATAATTAATGGTTCATAAGGTACAACACATTAAATATTTTTCAAATGGGGTAGAAATGCAAGTGGGATTCACCTTAGAGGAAACTCTATGGTTAAGTGTGCTTGATTTGGAGTAGTACTAAGATTGGTGACCTCCCAAGAAGGCCCAATATTTCATATTTTTGAGAATCACCTAGATTTAATGAGTGATAATTGGACCATTCATTCTCATTAAAAATGGATCTATGAGTTCGAATTTAAAAACTACATAGTTGAATCCTAATAGCAATATCATTATTTGACTCACTGTGGAAAATAAATCCTACTTTTTAATTGATGGGCTTAAGGGTATATATAACTAATGGTTCACAAGACTTGCTTAAGGCTTTATAAATGGGGTGGCAAGCTAAGAAGGCTTAACATTAAAGGAAACTCCATGGTTAAGCATGCTTGACTTGTAGTATTACTAGTATGGGTGACCTCATGAGAAGGCCCAATGCTTCACCCCTATGAGAATCACCTAGATGAAATGAGTGCTAAGTATACCATTAATTCTCATGAGATATGGGTTCATGTGAACCAATACTCATCAAAGTGGGTCAATGATTTTGGATCAAAAAAATATACAGTTGAATCCTAATAGTAATATTATAATTTGATTAGTTATGGAAAATACCTCATACTTATCAATTAATGAGATTAAGGGGATCTATAATGAAATGTTCATAAGGCATAACAATTTATAAATATTTGGAAAATAGGTTAGCAATCTAAGTGGGCTTAACCTTGGAGGAAACTCCATGGTTAAGCATGCTTGAGTTAGACTAGTACTGGGATGGCTGATCTCATGAGAAGGCCCAATGCTTCATTCCTACGAGTATGGCATACATGTAATGAGTGATAAGTGTACCATTCACTATAATGAGATATGGGTTTGTGTGAACCACTACTCATGAAACATAGGTCAATGAGTTTGAATCGAAAAACTACATAATAAAATCTTGATAACAATATTATAACTTGACGTGCTATGGAAAATACCTTCTACTTATCAATATATTGTTTCTAAAATCAGCTTGGCTCATTTTTGGGAACAACCCCCTACAAAACTTGTCTATTTCATCTTTCATCTTCTAATTTTGTTCATGAGACAAGTTTTTCTCATTCTCGTCTTGGTCTAACAGCACCTTTCAAAATTCATAATGTCTTTTTGTCACATTTTCCCAAAAACATGAAAGTTGTTATGATCTCATTACGACTAGAAGACCAAGACCTACCTCTTTCAGAGTTAGTCTCTTTTTCTTCTATTTTCATGTATGGGTGGAAAATTTTGCTGCCAGTGTATTTTCCCTTTGAGATGCAAGGGTGACAATTTTTGCCACCCCTACATTTTGACTTGCAAGGGCAGAAAATTTTTCCGCCCCTACATTTTTACTTGCAAGGGCAATAATTTTTGCCGCCCCTACATCTTACTTGTGCCCAAACATGCAAGGGTGGTGAATTTTTCCACCCCTGCATGCCTTGATTTCCATGCATGGCATTTATTGCCATGTGTGGTGGGTTGTTGGGGTCAATTTTCACCCCATATAATTTGATTTCAACCCCATTTATTTTCATTCTTCCTCCTCTCTTCCTACCCTTTGCATTTGGATGCTCTGGCGAATGAGTAAAAGCACGTTTTGGTGGATTTGGGCTTGTTGTGTGTGTGGTTTATGAGGTAGGTCTTGATTTTAATATTCATTTCTTTTCTTTTCTTCTTCTTAGCATTGTTTTTAGGTTTTTATTATTGAAAGGGGTTTTTGTTTTTTTTTTTTTTTATTTTCTTTGCCTCCCTGTTGGCCTTCCCTTTTTCTCTCTTCCATGCTAGGGTGGAAATCCCGCCTCCCCTCCCCTTTACCCATGGTTTCTTTGTAGAACTGTCATGAGAGGTGAATCCTACCACCCATGACTCTTGGATACTATTGCCTTTTACCTGTGTGGGTAGCAAAATTTGTTGCCTGTGAAGGTCGATCCTGCACAGGTGGTGAATTTTTTTGCTCACGCCCTTTTTCCCCAAGACTTGCATCGGTGGCAATTTTTGCCACTGCTGTAGGTCTAAAGTGTAGGGGTAGCAAATTTCACCACCCCTACACTTTCCCCTCAATTCTGTATGGGTAGAAAATTTTGTCATCCATGCAGGCCAATCCTATAGGGGTGGCAATTTTCACCGCCTCTACACTCTATCCCTATATGCAGGGGCAGAAAATTTCACCGCCCATGCATTTCTCCTCTAGATTTTTCTAACTCTAAAGGATTTTTCATTTTTTCCTTTCTTTCTCTTCATTCCCTAGTTTCTGACCCAACCTTTTTAAGTACCCTCCCTTGGTCATGATCACTTAATATGTGAATTTACCAACTAGCCCCCTTTTCCCTAATTATGTGATCATGATTGCAGTACTTTCAAAGAATTCTTACTAGTTAGCACCTATTCAGCTAAGGCCAATTCCAATGTCTGAAACATCTCCCAAAAAGTCAAAGACCATGAAGTACAAATACCAGGGCATCTTCCCAATCACTTCGGTCACCTCCAACATTGATGACATTAGGGACACTAAAATTGGCCACATGGATATGGCCGAGTTCATAACCCAAACTAAGGTAGTGAACCTGAATTTTGAAATGAAGAGGATCATTGAAAGCAACATTCACCTGGTTACTGCTTTCCTAGTGGTAGCACATCATACGGAGTTCATCCTCTAGTGCACCTAGTTTTATAATAAGGAGACAAGATCAGTCTCAGATGCTAGTGGCAATGTGATAATTTGGCTGGATCCCAGATTCATCAACAAAGTCTTCATGTGCCCTCCTACTACTGAAGTACTAAAGATTGACTTCTTAGAAGCCTAGAAGGAGTATGACAAAGACCTTGAGAGGGCAAAGAAAGTAATGAATAACAGGTGGTTGAAGACACCTAGAACCAATCTATCCAGATGGCCACAGAACTTTTTGAGGAGTGATTTCATTGAAGAAGTTGGTGACTTGATCACCCTTCTTAGCAGAGTGCAAGGCCTCCCATCTTCCTCACAATTCCATGAGTGGATTTACCCATTCATTAAGATCATCCTCCAAGGTAAGCAGGTCATCTTTTGGGGTGAGCAGATTAGTAATGCCCTTCATGAGCAGCTAACCAAGGTACAAATTTCTTCCAAGTTTTATATGACTTTGTACCTTGTGTACATAGCTACCTCGATGCAGACCTTCCCAGGTTTGACAACTGAAGGGGATAGAAAGACCACCCCAGTCTACTCATATTACCCATAGCTAATGCTTTAAGGATCGATCCACCATTTCAAAAGGGTAAATGATGCTTTCTTTGCCATATTTTTATGCCTCTTTGACCCTCAGCTTGAATAAAAGAGAGTATCTGATGGGGCTTGGATGGTCATCAACGACTATGGTTGCATGTTCCTTCAATTTCCCACCTTCTGTTATCTTTGGGTTGGCTTTTTCCAAGGCTATCCCTATATGCTCCCTAGGTTTCCTTTTGATAAGTTAGTTCTAATGGAGCTTTGTTGACAAATGGTTGTCGTACATACAAGGCAGATGGAGTTGAAAAAGTTAGGTCTTAGGTTTCTAATTGAAATTGGTAGATACTCCATCTTGACAGCAACCAAAGCCAAAGTCATGGAAATAGAGATGCAGCTGGTCACTATGAAACAATTTAAGAGAAGGGACAAATTTGATTATAGGGGAGTCAAGGACATGATCAGATGAAAGACTCAATTCCATGAGCCTATGATTGAAGACATCTAGGTGGACCTGAGAACAACTAAAGAAATCAAAAGAATGTATCATAGTAGGTTGACCCTAGAACAAATTGAGTAGTTGGGGCTTGCAGGGATTCCCCCCAATCTGGTCGATGATGGGAGCATTATTAATAGCAGGTACCTAGCTAAAAATATTGATGGCTCCCCTCTTCCTCTAATTTAGTGGTCTCAGAAAGAACTAACTTCTCTAAGGAAGAGATTTGAGCCAATATTGGCTAACACCAATGATTGGTTAGTGGCCAAAGGGATTGTATTGAAAGAATTTATCACGGGATTAAAGGCTGAGTTCCAAGCAGAGATGAGGAAGAAAGCAAAAAATAGGACAAAGAACAAAGGTTATGTTCCTTCCCCATCTAGGCCTCACAAGCCTAGAATCATCTTTGTTTCTAAAAATCAAAGGTTACTGAAGAGATAGAAGTAGCAACTAAAGGATTTACAGAATAGAGTTCTCAGGAACAGGCTACCCAACCAATGGAAATAGATGACCAGCCTTTAGAATAGCAAAAGACTGAGCCTCTACCTTCCCAAGAAGAAGCACAACTACTTAAGAGCATCTCTCCTTCTCTGTCACAGTCTCCTATGGCATCTCTTTCTCCTCTCTCTCCTATCAGTGTTCCTTCTTCTGGAGCCACCTCTCCTTCTAGAGTTATATTTGGTGATCCTCAGGGTGCTTCTAGAGATACTCTTCACTCCTCTAGATCCATTCCTAGCTTGGCATCTCTTTCTTTCAATTTGGGAAAAAGTTCTACACTTGAGCCTGAATCAATAGCCAATATGGTTTTGCCTGTTACTCTTACTACAACCACTGTTACTACTAGCAGTGCAGACGTTGCCATAGTAACACTAGTTGCAAGAACTATTACCACAGTAAGTACTTCTCTCCCACCCTGGATGTCAACATTCACACCCAAAAGAAAGACGCTAGCCATCTTTGTAGATGACTTCAATTTTGGCAAGATAGTGTCGGTGAAAGCTAAGGCTCCTAAGAGGCCCAAGATCCTCTCAAAATTGGTTGAGAAAAAGGGGCAAATTTTTTTGGAAATAGCTAAGCCACCGTAGGATGAAACCCTTGAGGGTTTTGAAATGAACAACTATTCCATCTCTCATGTTGAACTTGGAAAAGTTACTCATGAAGGTGCGAAAAGTGATCTACAATTTGCAATGGACATTATGGTCTAGAAATTTTACCGAGAAAAGGAGATTAAAGACTATTATAAGGCCAAGATGGAGCAGTTGACGGTAGTAATAAGGAAATTCACTCTTCCCCCTAAAGTAGTGACTCCAGAGGCATTCTCTATAGATGACCCTATCATTCAAAAGCTAGAGAAAACTTACTTAAAGGGGAAAGTGCTAGAGGATTACATTGAAAAGATGCATACTCAAGGAATTTCCTTACAGCGGTTGCTAAAAAGATAGACAAGATGAAGAAGGTGAGAGCATATTTAGATGGTCTCTCTTATCTCTCAGGATGTTGATAGTATGGAAAAATATCTTAGCAAATGGAGAGAGATGAAGGATCTAAATAATATCACTTTGATATCTATCGGTGTCATCTCTAGCAAGGATTTTTATGTTGAGATCAAGGAGTCCCTGATATACAGGATACATGTACTCAAGGATTTGGTTAAAGATCTCAAATCTTCCAGGGATGATAGTGAGAAGAGTGACATAGGCCTACTAAATAGACTGGAAGAGCTGCCTTGCAACCTCACTTCTAGGGATAACCAATTCCTCTCAGTCGAAGAAATGATCCAAAGCTTCAAGGGGATGATTCAAAAGAATTTTGAAGAAAAAGCCTTCTCAATGACTTTTGTGGACCATATTTTAGATACTCAGTTAACTCTGGACAATCTGAGCTCTAGGTTAACTAATCATGCTAAGGCCATCATAGCATTGAAGGACACTTTAATTAGAGCCAAGGTCATCTCCAAGAACACAGTTGTGATAGATAGTATAGGAATTCATGCATCCATTGCTATGTACGATGCTCATCTGAAGAAGTTTGGTGGCAAGAACTAAAGTTTTTCCCCTTCTCTCTTCTTCTTTCCTTATGCACTTTTGTCTTGAGAAAAGTGCATGCAATTTTGTAATATGTAATTACATGTAAAAAGTTTGGAAAAATATCTCAAAGTCAAAGATGAGTTATCTTTGACTAAGATATTTTTGTATTTTATTATTTTCTAAATTTTGAGAGTTTCTCCCTATATTGGATAATAGAGAGCAAAAACTCTGCCAAAATTGAAACACTTTTTGAGACTTTGTGCTCAACTTATAAAGTATATTTTATTAAATGAATGAGAAGCAAGTTTATTTCAGACTTTGTGTTGAAATTATCTCTATTATTTAGGAAACAGTTCTTATGTCCTCTTTCCTGATAATCTCTTGTTTATCTGATTTAATAAAGCAAAGTGGGTGTGTTAATATTATCTGAGGGCATTTCTAAAAGGTATAAGAGAGACTTTGAGCTACTTTTATCTTTGTGATTATGTTATCTTTTGTAGTTTCAGGTGAAGACTTTATGCTTCGTTTCACTCTACGGTTGCACTTGTTTCGAATCAATGATGGAAACTGTAGCAGACTTTGTGCTTACATAGGTTTCTTTGTGAACTTTGTTGCTTCAGGTGATTTTTTGCTCCATGTTGGATACCATTCTTGAAAGAAGAGGAATGTTATTGGCCTACGACCAGGATTTCTCTTTCTTGTCCCTTGTACATCACCTCTGAAAAAAGAGAGGTGGATGATGTTATACCACCCCATGTGTTATTTTTTTCTTAACTATATATATACATAAAGCACATAAATATTAATAAGGAACCTCCCCTTGATGAGAGAAGAGATTTACCTCATCTAGATCTGGTAAACCCACACTTTTTGTGGCATAAATCTCCCTGTGTTGTGGTTGATATACCCATTTTGTCATCAGTTAGTTGATGACAAAATATTCACCCAACACAATAGATGAGGTTAAGGAGATCCATAATTAATGGTTCATAGGTAACAACACTTTTTTAATATTTTGAAAATGGGGTAAAAATCTATGTGGTTTTAACCTTGGAGGAAAATACATGGTTAAACATGTTTGAGTTGGCATATTACTGGGATGGGTGACCTCCCAAGAAGGCCCAATGCTTCATTCATGTGAGCATCACCTAGATGAAATGAGTGTTATGTGTACCATTAATTATCATGAGAGATGGGTTAATGTGAACTAATACTCATTAATTATGGGTCAATGAGTTTGACTTGAAAAGTTACACATTTAAATTCTGATAGTAATATCAAAATTTGACTCATTATGGAAAATACCTCTTATTTATCAATTGATGAGCTTAAGGGGATATATAATAAATGGTTCATAAGGCACAACACTTTATTAAGGGTTTTAAACTTGGGTATAAATATAAGTGGGCTTAACTTTGGAGTAAACTCCATGGTTAAGCATGCTTGAGTTGGAGTCATATTGTAATGGGTGACCTCCTAGGATGGGTTAATGCTTCACCCCTGTGAGCATCACCTAGATTTAATGAGTGATAATTGGAACATTAATTATCATTATAAATGTTTTTATGTGAACCAATAATCATTAAACATTGGTTAATGAGTTTGACTTGAAAAACTACACAGTTGAATCCTAATAGCAATATCATAATTTGACTCACAATGGAAAATACATCTTACTTATCAATTGATGAGTTTAAGGGGATATATAATTAATTTTTTATAAGGAAAAACATTTTCTAAAGGTTTTTAAAATGGGGTATAAATATAAGTTGGATTAACCTTGAAGAAAACTCCATGGTTAATCCTATTTGAGTTGGAGTAGTACTAGGATCGCTGACCTCCTAGGAAGGCCCAATGTTTCACCCCTATGAGCATCACCTAGATGTAACGAATGGTAATTTATCCATTAATTATCATGAGATATGGGTTCATGTGAACCACTAAACATGATTCAATGAGTTTGACTCAAAAAACTAAATAGTTGAATCCTTATAGCAATATCATAAATTGACTCACTATGGAAAATACCTCCTACTTATCATTGGAGAAAAATTCAAATCTTTATTGATTCAAAGGTGATTTATTACAAATTTTAGTATATTTTATATAATAACAAGGGATAATCCCATATTCTTCATTAAAAAATGAATATACATATAGAAATGAAGAAGAGAGAGAGCAGACAAAGCAACCCTAAACTAAATAAATCAACATGCTAACTCCTAGTTCGCTCTTCTTTTAACTAAACTCCAACTCAACCTTCAAATAAAACCCAATGTTAAAAATTATTAATTATTTTAAATTTATCTCCTTGGAATATGGTGTAAAATTTAGAGAAGTTTGTTTGAATTGTTGAAAAATTAAAGGTTCATGCATGCAATGATGGTTTTCAATCTTGAAGATATACTCAATTATCTTTTCTTGATCTTACATGTATCATGTAGTTTAAATTAATCTACCTTTATTTCATCCTAGATTTTTAATTAACTTATCTTTACATGTAACTTGGAGTTTGACTTGAGATTCCTGACTTTAAACTTGGAGTTAGACTTTAGCTTCTTGACTTGTATTTTGCATGCATGTTTGACTTCTTAACTTTATAAAATTATCTCCAAAGGAGGAATAGTATGAGAGAGAAGGTAATATTTCATTCATTTATTCTTATTATTAAGCTTTATTTCATTTTTAATTCCAACACTTAACCTCTCCTTGATCTTCATTTAGCAAAGAGAACATGTGTTTGACTAGGCAAGGTTGTTGAATGCACAATGCATTGATTAAGCTTGTGAATTGTATTATTCCTCAATGGTGGAAAATAATTCAAGGTATTTTATATTTAATTTTTTGAAAAATCAATGAAATATCCTTTTAAAAAGTGTATTAGCTGATGAAAAATCACAACTTTCTATACTAGTCCCTCTTGGACATATCTATCTTTTATGGTTTTGGAAAGCTTTTGAATGTACCATGAGAACCTAGAAATTGATTAATTTTAATTATTTTAATATATAATGAGTTTAAATAGTATTTTAAAATTATAACATGGTTTCATGTACCTTCAAATAAATTTTTAGCTCTAAATTCCACATACAACTCCAAAATATACCATTTTGTGCTCTTTAGGCCTTCAGAAACCCTAATTTAGATTTCGAGGTTTAAAATGAGTTATATAACTCAAAATTAAATATTAACATTCTCATTATATATTTATAAATCTTTTATACATTAAATTTTTTGAAAATCTTTAAAATGTTTCACCAAATTCTCAAACAAAAATTCATAAAAAAGTGGTTGCTTGATGACTGTATGATGACCTAGAGATGTTTTTATTGGGTCTGATCATATTTTAATTTAATTTAATTTTAATTAAAATTTATTTATATATTTAAATTAATTAAAAACACTATAAAATCATTTTATTTCATTGTAAGGATATGAAATGCTCATTTATAACTCCATTTTTTAGCAAAATAGTGAAAAGCCTTGATTTCCCTCATGAATAGACCTGTGTTTTTCCATTTTATCTCTTATAAACTAAATTAAATACATAAAAACAATTTTAAACATTTTATTACATTTAAAAAGACATACATGTCAATTTTCAAGGTATTTAATTTAATAAAACTCAAAATATACAATTTTTGGTATTTTCTAGCTTGCATAATTTTATTTATGAATGCCTGTAGGTTTGTACATTGGGATTTTATTGAGTTTTATGAGGTGTAAATATATAATTATTTTTTAATTATTATATTTAATATTACCTCTAAACATTAAAACCATTTTATATATTCAACCAATCTCTGAACCTTCTCAAAAAATACTTTTTTTGATTGTCTATCTTACTTCCGTAAAACCCTGCACCATGTACCTTTGCCTTTGTCCATTATTTTCCATAAAAAAATAATTTATAAAGGTGTAATAATTTAATTTATTCCAAATCATATCTTACATAAATTTTATTTTGTAACAAATAAATCAAAAATGCAATCACATCTCCTAAAACCAAGCTATTAGGGTTTTGGACCACCTTTACTTAGTGATTGTTCATAAATTTAAACCCCTATGACCTAAAAAAATGCATGTAGTTTTGAGAGAGTATGGTCCCATATCTAATACTAATAACATTAAAACCAAATATTATTCTCCTTTTTAAAATGAACATTTGAAATCTGACTTCACTAGCTTGCAACTAGCTAGTTTGAGGAGTAAAAGAAACATCTACAAAAAATTAGATCTATGAGTTGTTCCCAATCATGATTTTGGATTTATTAATTTTTTATGATGTTTTAAATAATTTATTGAGTTTTAAATCCATTAATTCAATATTTTTTAAATTAAAATCATAGAAGTAACTTTGACCAATCATAGAAAATTTATCAACAATTAGTTTGAATGAGAATTTAACAATGGCACAAAATAGGATGAAGCAATAACTAGATCAAAACTATAGTGAATGGAATTTTTAAATAGGTTATTAAGTATTTTTATCTATGTATCCATAAAATTATATAAATTTTAAGTAACAAAAAAAGGATAATAAGTTATCCCTTGAGTATTATGGCACTTATCATAACTTGCAAGAAATTGGTAGTGTAGCCTACAAGCTAGAATTTCTCCCATCCACTCACATACATATGGCATTCCATGTATATTTTTTGAATAATTTAATTGGACACAAAGTTTCCAATAAAACTTATTTAATTTAATTGGATGAATAATACCAAGTTATTCTAGATCTTGAAGAGATCCTTCACATTCACAATAAGCAATTGTAGACTAGAGTGATTAAGGAGTGTTTAATCAAATGGAAGAAGCTACATCATGAATATACAACATGGGAGGATGAATAATTTATGAATTAACATCTTGGTTTGATTCAATGTTGAGTATAATGTTGTTATGAATATGAGGTTCATGCTACACCCTTAACCTAACTTACATCTATGGATGTGTGTGTCCAACTTATGGCTCACATACCTTCATATTATCTTATTGCATTTTTTGATGTTCTTATAAAGGTCAACCTATGGAATAACCATGGATAAGTAGATCATATATATGATATAGTGGTTATTATTTTATCATCATATTGAAAAAATTTCTCTTATTTCATTGTTGTGGAGGTTTCCCCCTCGAAGTGGCCCAATTATATTTATCAAACATTTTTCTCTTCTACCAATTATTATGTGGATCTATTATCTCTGATCTCATTTTAATGATATATTATTCTACCATATGAACATATAATAAATTTAATTACATTTTTATAATAGTTTTAGTAATATATAGATAATCATAATGCTAAATATATACAATTATTAGCATTTATGGTAACTTTATAAATAGGACAAACTATTATTTTTAGAAAGAACTATGAAGAAATGTTTTTAGCTTAAATTTGAATCTATGTTGACTATTTTTATATTTGATAGTGTGAAATAGAGAAAATAATACTATGATTGTGTCTGATTAGTGACATAATCTAAAACATTTTTTGGATAGGCAATTTACTCCCTAGATAGTAGTGTAGGTTAGTCACATTCTTTTACTACATACTTATCCCAATTAATTGTCATTGATGAATGACATTGGAAACAAAAAAAATTATAATTGTGAAAATTTAGGATCAAGAACATAATTTTAACATATTCCTAAATAGGATCACACTCTCTAGATATTATTTTAGGTTGTTCACATTCATTGACTATAGAATTATCTTCATTCAGTGTGACAAAGATTATACCACTTCACCTTTTTTCATGCATTTTTGATATAGTTGAGATGAGTAAATTCATATTTTTCCATTCATATTTCATTGTTTTCCTATTATTTACTTTATAAACCCTATGGCCTTCATTGATAATTATAAACTTATAAAAAATAGAGGGGAAATGTAATAGTCTGAGCTAACACCAATCACCCTCGTAATGATTGAACATTACCTATGTATATAGATAATATGAAGATGGAAATCAAGCCATATGTAGCTCTCCCACCTAGATTTATTTTTTGAATGTGTTCCTTAACTATATGTATGCAACTATAAATATTGTTTTTATTACCTAAAAATTCTAATACTTAACTTTATTTGAAATTCTTTAGACCTAGCTCATGACTGCACCTTATGAATGATCTTAAACTTGGGAAGAATAGGGAATATTTTATCAATGTTTAATAGTGTGTAAGTGTTCAATATATGGATCCAAGCTAGGAACCAAGTATTTTTTAAATGAGGTTTTGATTTTATTATATAGTTAAATATTTCAAAATTTTAAACTAGTTGTTATTTGGCATGGGATATGGCCACTCTAGGTGGACATGTCTATTTAAATGGATTTGTCCACCTAGTGTAGACATATCCCATTAAATGTAGGGAAATTATCCTAAACTAGAGATAGTCTAATAGTAGTATAAACTAGTTTGACCATTTTAATTGAAAATTTCTATGTAGTAGTGATGATAGACATAGGGTTAAACCTACATACAAATAAATTATCTTATAATAATGGTAAATAAAAATAATGTATTTGGGTATAAATCATGTGGTTAATAATATGTTCATAATTAGAATTTTTAAGTACATATGTCCATACTTAGGTATTTACACCATCAACATGCTACATGTATTGGTTGACCCATATGAAAGATAAAAATTTTAAACGTGACAATTTATTGGTTTGAGATGAAAATATAAGACTTAGGTGTTACCATCAAGTGGTAAGTTTTGAGTCAAATTATTTTTAGATAGATAATAAAATTAATTTGATTATAAGGATATGTCTAAGTAAAAAAAATAATTGGGTTGACATGTATAGGTGAGATAATGTGAATAAGAATCATGTATGTATGAAAAAATAATGTAGGCTAAAGGTAGGTTAATATTGTCATTAGTAAGAATCAATTACCATATTTTATTGTCTAATCTTGGATATGACTTGGGTTATTTTACTAAATTTTATCTATATTTACCTGATCATGTACCTACACTTTTTGGTCATATTACAATACCCATCATAGTTCATCCACAAAACATTCCTATATTATTTTTTAATGAATAATTTGATATCATATAATTTTTACATTTGGTATAAAGTGGTTGCAAGAAATGAATATAAAAATTAATAATATATATGATCATATTTCTTTAGAATTTTAAGATGACATAATAACAAATCAATGAGATATAAAAAATTAATGGAAACATTTGGATTACCCAAAAATAAATCCTATTAAATATCAAAACTATTAATTTAGTTCTTACAAAAATTTGATCACCAATTATATTCATAAATAAAATGAATACCAAGGAACCAGTTTTAAATACTTCTCCAAGGAAATTCAAAATTAATGATACATTCAATGCACCAAATATTTAATTTATAGAGATATGGTTTGTTAAACACATCTCATACTTTTGTTAAGAATAAGCCAATTTTTCCTTAATATGCATTACCTATTTTTATGCTTCCACTCCTACTCATATAATTGGTTAAAAGTGAATTTTACTATTTACTAATGGATTTAATGTGTGTGTGTGTGTGTGTGTGTGTGTGTGTGTGTGTGTGTGTGTGTGTGTGTGTGTGTGTGTGTGTGTGTGTGTGTGTGTGTGTGTGTGTGTGTGTGTGTGTGTGTGTGTGTGTGTGTGTGTGATCAAAATTTTTTGTATAACAAAGACCATGCAATTTTTTTATATGTATTATGTTTCTTTATTATGTAATATGTTTTTAGATACTTATGTATGTCTTAGTTTTACATTTATGTTCATTTATTACAACATGATGATAAAACAAAATTATAATGTAAATATAAAATTTAAATTGTAAATTGTAAAATATAAATTAAAATTTAAAATATATAATGATTAGGTTCCTAACTTAAAACAAAGTGTGTGTGTGTACACACACCCACACACACACACACACACACACACACACACACACACACACACACACACACACACACACACACACACACACACACACACACACACACACACACACACACACACTTACTTTTTTGTTAGCTAGGTACCTACTCATTATATATTTTAAATTTTTTATTTTACAAGTTAAATTTTATATTTAAATTTTACATTTTACAAGTTAAATTTTACTTGTGTTTTGTCATCATGTTGAAATAAATGAACATAAATGGAAAACTAAGACATACATAAGTATATGAAAATATATTACATAAGAAAGAAACATAATTACATATAAAAAAAATTACATAGTCTTTCTTATACAGAAAAATTTGATCACATGACCCATAAATATATGATTTTATGACCTATGATGAGGTTGCAAGTAGTTAAATCCCACACTTAGATATATAGATACCTAAATCTAGTCACGAGTACTTAAAATTTCTAATTCTTTACACATCTTAAACCACATGACTTACACCCAAATACATAAATCTTATTATCCATTCCTCTAAACCATATATCTATCTATGGTATGGATGCTTTATTATTAATCACTATCAAAAATAACTTTCTAAGTTAGATGTTTAAACTAATTGATACTATAGACAACCCATTCTAGTCACAACTGGGTCCCAACCAGACATCACATTGATTCCTACCAAACATTGCAAATTAAGCCTAAGAATTAATGAACATACCAATTTCATTAGTACATCATTCATCAATGCTCAAAATAATGTTGAGGCATCCTTATTTTTGGTAATATATAATACACAATAATAACCTCTCATAGATTCATCCCTAATCACCTTGTGACTTAACAACTAGTAGTTTGGCCTATAGACCCATTAAGTAGGGCACTTGAACAATTCTTAAAAGAGATAAAATTATAATAAAAATGAATCAACTAAATCAAATAGATTAAAAATATTAACTAAATTATCCATTATAAATTAATGAATATCTAAAATGGAAATTCAAAAATTCAAAATATCAAGCCTTTTCATCATTGTATTTATGAGTTGTCAAGCTCTCCCAAAATATCTCAAACTATCTAATTTGAGATACATGCATATTAATTGAAAATAATAATTAAATTACACCTTTATAACTCAATTGTAGTTAGACTCAACTCATATATGGTTAGTTTTAATTCATTCCATATTCAAATTCAACCTTAACTCACCTTGGGTGAGAGTTAACTTTGGATTCTATAAATACAAGGCCTTACTTATTGATCAATAATCTCTAAAAATACAAGTTTTTTAATTCTCATTTGTTGAGAGATAAATAAATTTTGGTGTAATGTTATTATGATAAAATTTATGTAGGAATCCTTTCAAGTATTGTTACCATGCCAAATTCATAAGCCAACCAACTAAGCCAAGGTTCCAAGGAAAGGTGGAGCAAATGGAGCTTCATTGATAAAGATTTATTGATGCACATATTCAAGTAATCCACTTAAAAATTACATTTGGAGCTATAAATAAGTTAAATTGATGGTTTATTTTATTGTCTAGTTGTGTTTTCCTTATATGTTTGTTATTTATGCTTTCCCTAGTGTCTAGGCTAGAGGTCTTAGTGTTTAGTATGTTTATTTGCTTAAATAACACTATAGTAACCTACCCTTTGTTGATTACTTGTTCACATATACTACCCTCATATTACCCCCAACTTAGGACAATTGTCCTTTATTAATTTTTAAAAGTTTGTGTTAGGTGGATAAGTTTGATGTCATATACTTCTCCACCTAGAGTAGCCACATCTAGTTCTAAATAACAAATAGTTTCCAAATTTTTAAATATTTATTTGGGTATTCACACACATTTCATAAGGTTAGCTAAAATAAATTATCAAAATATATAACCATATAATAAAATCAAAACCTCATTTAAAATTCAGTTGGTTTGTACCTTGGCACTATCTATTGATCACTTTCACACTATTGCACATTGAGAAACTATCATATTCTTCTCGAATTCAAGATCATTCACAAGGATCAACCATAATACAAGTCTAAATAAACTAAAATAAAGTCAAGATTTATCATTTTAAAGTATCAAAGTCATATTTTTAGTTGCATACATATAGTCAATGATCATGATTACACAATCACTTTAAGTGGGATACTTACATATGGATTGATTTCCCTATTTGGATTATTTGGATACATAGGAAACATTAAATCAAGAGGTGATTAGGGTTATCTTAGATGATTACACTCCCCCTATATTTTATTTAGGTTTTATCTCTCACATAATCCCTAGAGTTTCTAAATAAAATAAGAAAAGAATAACAAATGTTGTGAGGCACAGTCTAAATTTAATCATCTTAGCTCGATCAATAGACATAGGCACAAAATGTGGAGTATCCTGATTGTTATCATAGTTAACATAGATAAGTCCATATTCAAATAAAGTAACTAGCATGTATTATTATCTAGGGAGCACATTAATATCTATGAATATTCTTAGATTCTATTTTTGATCATATCTTATTATAGTTCTAACTTTCTCTACTTTTCACTATCAAATAACATTCATTCATTGGGATAATACACATTTAAAAGACACAATTGGCCTACATAATTGTCTAGGGAGTGAAAACCTACCTAGAAATAGATTCAAGTTATATCAATCATTAGGAAAATTCATAGTCCCTATTCTATTATTTCACACTACTAGATATTAAAAGAACAAAATGAAGTCAAATTTAAGCTAAGTATATTATTCTTAGTGTTTTACAAAACTAAACGTTTTTTATATTTATAATTTAAAAAATAAGAATTGTTAATAATTGCATAACATCTTATCTCTTTCAAGTATTTTAAATATTGTTCAATGTATTATTTATTAAATACAAAATAGGCTAAAAATATTTTAAAACCCGTATAATTTATAACATTATTTTAGATTAATTTTTGATTTATATACATGAAAATATTTGTTTTTTATTTGGTTTTCAAATTTAATTTCAATTATAATTTATTTTTCTTTCTTTTTTTCTTTCCTATAAATCATGTTTTGATAGTTTTAAAACTCATACGAGTAGTCACTCCAAGAAAAATAGTCTTCAATTTTACCTAAGTCATGGTGTGATGGGTACTATCCTAAAAATGAAGACATTGTGTGTGTGTGTGTGTGTGTGTGTGTGTGTGTGTGTGTGTGTGTGTGTGTGTGTGTGTGTGTGTGTGTGTGTGTGTGTGTGTGTGTGTGTGTGTGTGTGTGTGTGTGTGTGTGTGTGTGTGTGTGTGTACATACATACATATATATATCTGAGGGAAATAAATTTGAGGGAAATAACCTAGACCCCAATGAAAGTCCCAATGGTTATGTTATTTTCATAAGAGGGTCCTTCAATAGTATAAAGTAAGGGTGATAAGGAGGAAGTTATGGCCTCAATTGATCCCTTATCTTGTGAAGATGTTGTGAATGTTGGATTTGAGGTATCCACTCAAGTTCAGGCCCCTTAAGAAAAGGAAATGATCTCATCAGATACATAGACATTTGTTAAGAATGTCATCACCCATCCATTAAGCCAATATAATAAAAGTGAAGTTGAGGAAATGAATAAATATGATGAGAATGATAAGTTGGAGCTAGAGTAAGATACTCAAGTCACCACTAATATTGAAAGGTTGGTTGTATAAAAAGGACTACAGATAGCTCTAAAGGCATCATAATTTGTCCCTTCCCCTACAAAGGTGTCAAGTTTAGAATATGAAAAGGTGAGTACAAAGGAAGGTTGGGGAGCAAACCTGAAAATGGGTACCCCCACCTATGCAAAAATAAATAATGAATTGGAACAATCTAGTAAAGGTACTGAGGAGAGTACTTTAGGTAATGTTGATTCAATTTAAGTACCTTGAGGTATCCTTCCTCACATCAATGTCCATGTTCCAACCCATAATAAGGGTCCAGAGGCCATGATTGGTGAAGAGTTACCTAAGGGAAACAAAGAATTCACCATATCCTCATCTATACCTAAGGCTTAGAAAAATAAATAAGGTGAAGTGGGTGTAGAACCTTCTAGTCAGTCAACATGGTGAGGAATCTCAATTGAAATGTCACTCAAGGAGTGTCACCAATTTGGTATAGATTTTGATGTTTTGGAGTAGATAGAGCCAAACCTAGAGCAAACAAGGGTGGTGAGGAGTTGAAAAGTGATGAAAATATCAAATAGTTCATGTTAAGTCCACAACCCATTCATGTGGCACTTCCTACATCAAGTAATATAATGACACCACCTTTTACTATCTTGAGGCCTACATTTGTGTCCAGTGCATCAATGGGATTTTAGACTAGACCTCTTCTTTGGGTTGAGGAATAGCTCAAGTAGAAGAAGTACATTATGAGAAAAATTAGGGAGACTGATGTAGTGAATATAATTCAAACATATAAGGCCAAACCCCCTAATAAGGGCAATACACATTCCAGGACCACATTCACTACCACAAGAGAAAGGAATGTGGAGGTAGCCATTCCCTAGAAAATGATTTGATTAAATATACTCCCCTTGAGAGTTACACTATTTATATCTATAATCAGGGGGAGCCATCAAGGAATGAGTTGAAGCACATCTCATAGGTTTTGATGAAAATGGTTGCTCATAGGATGGATAAAGACAAATCCATCATGGAAGAGTTGAATGAACAAAATCAAGCTATGATCTAGTAGTTGAAAAAAATATTGAGTGAGCCTAAATAAATAACTCCAACTACCAGTATTGATCTATAACATCATCTATTCTCAATAAAGTCATTTAATTTGGTCTAAATTGATGATTTTAATTTTATAAGAATATAAATATAAAAATGTTAAGAAGATATGTGCACCAAGGTATAAGAAATAATCCACTTGGCATTGAAATGCTTGAACAACATAGTGGATAATAAGAGAGAGTGTGATGTTCAAATTCTTTTCTATGAGATATATATCAATATGTGGGAGGAGGTATAGCATAAAATTAATGAGGTATATAAGATGGGAATATATACTTTGATCACATAAAATATCAGTTCCCCCAATGATCACAATAAGCCTAAGAGTGTCAATTGGCAATCAAGCATCATTTGATGATGCTTAAAGATGACATATTCAATTAAAAAGGAGAAGAGTAGTCCCTCAGGACTGAAATAAAAGAGATAGATGCTACATTATTGAAGATGATAAGCCTTGATTATGAAAGTGACTTGGAGGAAGAGATGATATGCATCACTCTAAAAAGCCTCATTGATGCACCATAAGAGTCTTTCGATGTTGGTAAATAAAATAGTTGGTGTCACTTGAGAAGTATTGTGACTATCTTAGACAACTCATTGGATGAAACTAGACTATTATTTAGAAGATTACCACCTAGATTGAGGAGCATAGAGTAAAATTCAAATACCAAGTGAGCCTAGACCAAAGGAATCTTGCCCTTATATTGAAAGGATATACTAGGTATAAAAATAAGTTGGCAAAATATTTTGTCATCCAGATCAACTCTAGAGCATAATTGGATATTTTAGTTTTTTTAAAATGACAATTATTTATTCCCTTCTCTCCTTTATTTTTGCTCATTTCTCATTGAGAAATTGTTGTAATTGGCCTGATAGTGGCATGCCCCTTTTAGTTAGTTTTTATGTAACCATGAGGATAGGAAAGACATATTTTTTACTATTATGGAAGACGACAAAGGTTTTGTTTTGTCCCTTATGAGATCTTCCTCCACATAGATAACTATAAAACATCCCACCAAGTTGGAGGATCATTTTTGCCATCATCACATGATCATGAGCCATGCCTGTTTTATTTGTACATTATTCCAAACTCTCATTTAGATTAATCGACATGTTTTTTTTATTAATTTAGGAAATTAGATGTTTTATTCCTAAGTAATAAAGGTCTATAATAGGGAGATAATTATGGTTTTATTTAGTGAAATATATTTTTTTTTGCCAATTTGAAGTTAGAAGTTTATGGTTTTATTTAGTGAAATATATTTTTATTTAGAGAAAATTAGAAGTTTGGATAAAGTTACAAAAGGGCAGACTCACAAAGTTTATGTTTAGGATTGAAGGGCATGATGAAATTTTGGCTAAGGATTTCAAGTGGGATGTAAAGAGTGTCATTTATTCATATAGGAAGGAGAAGGCAAAGAAAGATTGACTTAGCTTATTTTGGGCTAAAATAGATGATGTGAAGTTTGGAAATTATTGTGTAAGCATGGCAGATTATTGAAATAAAAACCAAAACTCTATTTTTGGATTGGAGAGGAGCACTAAACTTAGGACACCCTATTACTTGGCATTGTAGTCCACTTTCTAACACTACTGTCCACTTTTGGCACTATTGACCTAGTGATTTGGCTTTTTAGGGTTCTGCTTGGTAGCCCTATGACACTAGTGCTATTAGTGAAATATTAAATCCTAAGACTATACAAATATCATTATGCATTAAATTCTATCTTCAATACCTATATTAACCTACATACATATAAACAATAAAGGAAATCAAAGAACAAAGGGGGGGAATTGGGTTGTGGGAATAATGACCACACATCTAGAACCCATATTGTTCTAACTACTACCTACATTAAAAATCATGCCAAGGGTCTCAGATCTGATGTAGTTCTCCCTTAGAGAACATGCATAATCAATGTGAATAAATGATGAAAGATTTAATTTCACCTAGGCCCTTCCTTGATCAAGCATGTAAATCTATGTGTGATATAGAGAAGATGAGCTATACTATTGATTAACTTTATAATCTCTAATGTGCCAAAATAGTAAGTGCTAGATGTAAAATGCCTTGTGTAGTCCCTTATATAAGAGACTTATTATTTCAAATTTGCAAGCTTTTATTGCATTTGGATAACATTGGAAAACTTAGACATGAAGAAAATAAAAGGGGTAAGATTCATACTATAGATGAAGCTAACTATTGGGGCCAAAATTAGACTTTGGCAATAATGCCAAAAACTGGACACCCTAGGTTTTTAGCATTGTAGTCCTATTTGGGTGTTGTTGTCTAGGGGATGTGGGATCTAGGGGGATGGGTCTAGACCTAAAAGATGTTCCTAGACCTGAAAGGGTTAATTCCAAAATTCTAAGGATGTTTAATAATAAGCAAAAAGATGTCTAGGGAATGTAGTAAGACCAAGACAAGTTAGATAAAAGGAATTGATAAATGTGATTAAAAACACATATTCTCTAGTCAGAGTCTCCTATGAAAGGACTACAAAAAGACATAAATTATGTGTTTGATTGACCAATTTAAGGTGTATACATTTTCCCCCATTTTAGTCTAGTGATGTAATGAAATGAAGTACTAGAGCAAAAGAAAGAAATAAGATGCTCACCTAAACTTACCTGAGTGAAGATACGTGTACAAAAGAAAAGGGTCTAACCTCCTAGCTAGGGAAGTGGATGAAGAACTAAAATAATGGTAGGAGAAAGAAGCAATCCCTATAATAGATTCCCCTATACTAAATCTAAATAATGCCTGGAGAAAGAAGGAATCTCTATAGTAGATGTCCCTTGTATTGAATCTAAATAATGCCTAGAGAAATAAAGAATCCTTATAGTAGATGCCCCATGTATTGAATCTAAATAATTTGAAGTAAATTTGAGAATTTCTCAGAGGTCCAAAAGAAATGTATGTCCTCCATCCTATAAAAAATCTTAGGTCTAAGTTTGATTAATACTATGGACCAATCACTGCAAATAATCATATGGTCTAACCTGGTGATAACCTAAGTAATACCTAGGTGTAAACCAAAATTGTTGGTAAATGTGTGAGAAGAAGATGGTATGTCCTACCATCCTAATCTATATAATATTGGAACATGAAGGAAATGAACACTTGTTTCATGCCCCAAATTTGGTATGTGAGTGATGCATCTAGATAATCTAGAAATTTTTATAACCACATGTGATGTTATTTATCATTTCATGTCCCATATGCAAAATTGGAGATCAAAATAATGTGCCCAACACTATGCCTATAATATACTATTTGGTCTAAAACTATGTCATGCTATATGAAGTTGTATGTGTGATGTATATGATAATGTACATTCCCCCAAATTTGGTATATGGATAGTATGCATATATCTAAATAGAAGGTGTATCCCTCTAAATGTCTTGAATAATGCTAAGTGACCCAATGTAATTTGAATCACTATATAATCTTAATCAATCTAAGCTAAGTAATGCTAAGTGACCCAATGTGATATGAACCACTATATAATCTTGACCAATATAATCTAAGTAATGTTATGTGAACCAATGTGATATGAATCAATGTATAATATTGACCAATCTGATCTAAGTAATGCTTATAATTTAAATACTAGAGTTGTAAAAAACCACATTGAATGACCCATGTAGACTAAATCACTATATATTTTTACTGATCTAAGTTGCATCTAATAATTTTATTTTTAGAGGTGTGATAAGCATGGTATATCCATCTATGAGAGTAGATAGATGTGTTGGATAAGTGTAGGAATAGGAATAACAAGAATGATGCCCCCCTTTTTGGGGAGGAATGAGATCTGTGATGGAGCAGGTCAAGCCAAAAGTGATGACTAGTGGTAGAATGTATAGGAACTTAGGTTGGTATTATTGAGAGTCTAGTGTTGAATTTGTGGAATTGAATTATTGGGAGTGAAAGGTGTCTTTGATTTATTGTTTGAATATATTGTGTTTCTTGGATGTTTTGAATGAGTGTTGATTGGTGGGAACCAATTTATATGCTTGGGTATTAGAAAGGTGTGTGAATACTAGATTAGGTGAGTGACTTAGTGAAATAGTAGAGATTATGTGATGTTTAAGTTATCATCATTATGATTTTGAAGATAAAAATGGTTTGTAAAAAAAGCTATGATGCTCTAGTTATGAGCAAAATAGTGTTTTGTTTTTGAATATAATAGTTGGTTGATATAGGAATTTGGATTGACTTTGAGCTCATTTGTGTAGTGAAAAGTTTGATATATTAGATATTTTGAGTTCAAGATGCTTAGGATATGATCACCTTCTATGGAATGTTATTATAGATTGGTAGTCCAAATTGAGGCTGGCAGGGAGATTAGCCTAGTGAGTAAGCTAGTCATTTATTTTTGCCTATTTAGAAGCCCATTTTTGTCATTTTTGAGATATTTGGAGTGGTTTAAAGGATGTTTGACTAGTTATAACACTCCTATCCTAGAGGCAATGCTACTATCAAATTTTTAGCACTATTATCTAAGTTTTAGTGCTAGTGTCCTTTTGCAGTGCTAATATCCATTGTTGATGAATTTTGGAGTTTCTAATTTGCTATTTATTATTGTATAGTTTGGTTATTTACTTGGCATGGTTACCTAATTTATCTACTACATTATATTTTATTTTACAAGGAAAGGTGTAGATGAGAGTGTTTCATAGATGTTAGGTTATGGAGACACTGAGGATGTTGCCATTGTCAATTGATGAGTATGTTATGATGGATAGGGATGGATTAGGTCATATATGTGACCTAGGTAATGTATAATTAGATAGGTATCTGATTACCACCTTATGTGAGAGTTTTAATTATGATACTTGTACATTATGGCTTTCTAATTGAGAGATTACTATTACTTTGGAGGATGTATACTAGATTTTGCATTTGCTGGTTAGTGGGTAGTGTGTGACATTGCAAGATGATATGGGTATAGATGTCATTGATTGACAATGTAGATACATTTCTTAGGTGCCTATAGGAGTAAATTTTTAAGGTATTGACAATGATGTGATTTTTATAGTTATTGTGTATTCAAGTGTTCCACACTTAAAAAAATTGTTAGTTATGTTGTTGGCCTCATTTATTGTAATAGATGGTAGTGGAGTGTCCATTGCCTATAGGATGCATAGAGTGGTTCACAGTATTGAGATGTATAGTATAGTTTTCTCATGGGGTAGGACTATTAATTCTCACTTTTATATGGATTTATATATATTTACTCAAGAGGCATTTAGTGGTGTTGTGGGTGCAGCCACATTATTACATTACTGGGCATATGAGCACATAGTGGTTGTGTGACCTATTAGGTTATTGAGGGTGATTTGGGAATATCTATAGTCATTTAGTGACTGATGGATGAGTGAGTTGGTTATCATATCCCATGGGATATATCACTATAGGAGGGTGATAGATAGGTTGGTGGCCCATGATATCATATGGATGCCATATAGAGGATTCTTGGGATGGCCTGAGGATGGAGAGCAACTATGGTATATTAGGGTCAACTATTGGTTACATGATCATTGGCCTAGGGTTTATTAATGCTTATAGTATGAGTATATGTTGAGGTAATTTTGAGTTTCATAAGATGTTCCTTCTATAGCATGGGTATGGTTGAGGAGTGCATGAGCACTAGTGAGAATAAGGGCTCATGTGAGACCTACTAAGGTTGATTTATCATCTTTACCTATAGATGCATAGGATGTTGTTATAGATGTTATTAATGTGGATGATGTGGGATGTACTAAGGGATATATTTCATGGTGGGCTAGGGACTGATGGGATCCTATGTATGAGGATCTTGAATTGATCCATATGATGGGAGGTAATCAATAATTGTATTTAAATTGATTCTATGTTTTTGATTGAGTTTGTATTTTGAAAGTGCATATCTAATTTATTGTTGGTTTTCTTATGTGTGTAGGTGGATTGGGAGGTGTATAGGGTGAGGCACCTACTGGGGTTAGTGGTGGGGATGACATGTTCTAGGAGACTGTCATTGAGTCTAAACTATGTGAGCTTACATGGCATGTTCCTGGTGATGTTATGGAGGAGGGTTTGATAGAGAGATTGATCATTATATCTAGTGTGTATGCTCATTTTATTGATTGGGATGTTATAGCTATTATTACATTTGCTAAAGTAGTGAGAGAGAGAGAGAGAGAGAGAGATGAGCTGAGGGTTGAGTGAGATAGGCATAGGATACCTCCTCCTAATTATGGATCAATGAGGTTAAAGATTGTGGATGATTATATGGATCTTCAGTGGTGACATGTAGACTTGTGTGAGGTGTATGGTCATTTTTTGGAGCAAGAAAATTAGTGCAAGAGGTATTCAAGATCTCGAGGAGGTGCAGAGTTATCAAGTGCTAGACATGATTATGGGACTAGAACAAGAGGAGCAAGTGAGACTAAGATTGAGGGCATGACCCCTATTAATGGTTAATTATACTTTTACATGATGTATATGTTTTGAAAACTTTAGGATATATATATATATATATATATATATATATATATATATATATATGTATATATATATATATATGCACACATATATATACTGGTTTATTTTTAAACTCATGTGTATCTATGCTATAGATTCTAGAATATGTTGGTATATGGATTGTATATATCGTGAACTTTTCAAAACATATACATCATGTCAAAGTATAATCAATTATTAATAGGGGTCATTCCCTCACTCTTGATCTCACTCTTTCCTCTCATGCTAGTCCCATAATCATGTCTAACACTCGATGACTCTGCACCTCATCTTCTAAAATGGTGAAGATGTAGAATTTTAGAGAGACATATTTTAGTGTAATCAAGTACAATAGTGACCTAGATTATAACTTGGAAAATATATCTCTTGGGCTATTCCTTCAATAATTTAGACCTATAGATGTGTTGTCCCTGTGATTGATATGGAAATAAGAGGTTCTTAACTATAAGGTTGATTCTTTAAATGTAAAGGTATGTCAATATCAAAAATGGTTGATATAGTATTGATTCTAAATTTTTATGTGCTTAGTAAATGGTATTTGGGATATGGGATTTGATGCTTTGATATGTTTGGATGTGATATGCTGATAATTGTGATGCTAGGCTTATTGATTTTAGATTGTAATTGTATCTAGGCAAAATTTTGTTTTTTAAGGTAATTGGTAATCTATTTGGATAAATTTAAGTTGGTTTTTAGGATTGGTAAAGTAAGACTTGGATATGTTTGATTTATTTTGAGAGGGAAAGTGTTTGGATAATTTTGATTTGGTAATATATGGACTTTGATAGGTTGGTATTTAGATAGGATAGTTGTTGGGAATTAGGAATGCTAGTTGTTAGTATGGGGATGTAAGATAACATTGTGTGTGTATTACACTCTTGAGAGTGGCTCAAGAATAATAAGGGTAGTTAGACCTTTGGCTCCATCATTACCCTACTAAGTGAAGCTATAAAATTATGCTAAAATAAATGTATGACTTATCACACTATAATATATCAATATTTTAACCCTATCACCAAGTGAACAAGTGCCTATACTACTCATGTTGTGTAGGAATGTGCTCTATATCTGATACTATCTATTGTGAATAAGGCTCATTTGGCTATGATCTAATACACTATAGACTTTGTTGTGATGTATATGAATGTGTAATATGTTGATATGGAGTTGAAACTTGTTTTGAGGGATCAGTTAATCTTAATCATAATGGATTGTTACATGAGATAGGACCCTAAAAACTTGGTTGTAATGAATCTCTTTTTGAAGTATTATTCTATAATGTAGGTTCAACTAGTCTTAATCATAGTAGATTGCTACATGAGATAATAACCTAAAAATTTGACTATATTGAATATTTTTTTGGGATGGTACTCTACTATGGTGCTTGTGACTTTGTTGGATATGTATATGAAACTACACTGTCTATACCATGGACTACACTACTATACATGGGCTGATTTTAATGTACTAGCTTCTAATTTTTTTGAATAGTTGGAAAATAAGATCTCTTGTGATATTCTATCATAGAACCTACATTGTGCTCATGATGAGTGGCTGATGATTCCTATAAATTAATGTCTTGAGATGACTTAGTCATGGAAGAATGAGGTCTAGGGTTCTACAATGGAGGAGATATCTATTCCCCCTATGTGAATGTGATAATGCCCTGATCAACACATCTATCAATGTAATCTTTGAGTCCCTAACAATTATAATCATTATGTCCATGTTTATGATGATAATTAAAAAAGGGTTGATGTGGTTTTCTATTTAAGAGATGTAGATCTCGTTGGTAAATAGAAGTTAATGTGATTACCCTCCTATCTAGTAGTGTTGATAATATGATAGATGGGTTATCCTACTCTAAATAAAACTATAGTAGTGATTTAATTTTATTATCTATAGTGCATACTATAGGTTGTGGTTTGAAAACATGTTCTTTGTTATTGATTAGTTGCTTTTCTAGTTGGGGTCTCCTATATTGTCTAGGACATGATGGGTGTTGAGTGGTAGGAGTTGTATCTAAAGATGTTACTTGAATTCTAGAGTGATATGATCAATTGAATCTACCAAAATTAATCCTAATATTTTTTTCAAATCTAGAAATATGTAACACAAATGTCTAAAACAAAGCTTTGTCTAATATAGTAGATGCTTGAGGAGAGGTTGGTGAAGGCCTTTGATAAAGATATGTTGAATATCTAGATCTACTAGTTTGTATATCAATATTAAAAAAATGAGCCTTGAATCTTAAGAAATACTCACTAAATAGATTTGAATAATTCTGATGTAGTGTGGTAATTTTCTCATATGTAACACAAGGGCCCATGTTGACAATGTAGTTTCTGAGAAATGCCTCCTCTGAGTCATCATATGTGTGTAATGAACTGATGGGGAGTATATGAAAGAACCAATTCTATGTTTCCCCTACTTATGTCTACTAAAATAACTTGAGTAGAATCAAAGGGATTGAATGAGGTGGAAAAGCCTTTCAAAAGGATTGAAGATGTGTGAATGGATCTCTAGTTCCATCAAAGTGAGGTAATGATGGTGTCTATAAATGCTTAGGCAATGTAACTTTTATGAATGTCTATGGAACATGGTTACCATGTAGAGCATTAACATCCATCCAAGATTTATAAGATTTTTTTTCCAAGGTAAAGAGATGTACTTGGTGTTGTAGTTTACTAATTGCATGCATAAAAGAGATGATCTCCTAGGATGGTACATTAGTATCTTGAAATGGTTCATTTAATCATTGAATTTGATTATTAATTTTAACCATGGGAATAATACATCTAGAAAATGCGTCATAAAGAGGGGGTGTGCTCACTTGAACTATAGGAGTGAAGGTCACTTGGACCTTGCTAGAGGGATGTGGGTTACCATTCTCTTTAGGTGATGAGTGAGAGTTGGGTTCTATTTTAGTGAGGAGTGGTTTAGGAGATTCATTGGTATCTTTATGTTTTAGTGAATCACATTATGAATTAGTATAAGATATGTTATTAACATGAACATGTGAATTATTGGAGATAAAACCATTCATACAAGTAGAAGCAACATTTTGACATACATGAGATTTGAGAGGAGTGAGATAAATGTTAGAAGCATGAGATGCATTTAATTCTTCACTATATGCATAATAGTCATGAATATTCCATGCATTGTCACATTCTAAATGTTATTCATTCAAAATATTATAATTTGAGGTATCATTTTTGTATTCACTTTCATTCTCATATTCACTTTCATGTTCACTATCATATTCATTATCACTTCAATCAATGTTATGGAGAGGTGTAAGAGAAAGAGTTAATTTATTTCTAATATGTAATAAGTTATCATTGGCATTTGAAACATCATGTGTATCTATGCTCTCCATGAATGGAATATATGAATTTTGTTCATTTTCAACATGATAAGGAAGAATGGAGAGTTATCATTTGAACATTATTTTGAGAGAGTAGAGTTAGGAACACCTAATGCATCATTTGAACTATGCTTTGGTAATTTGATTATATTGCATTTATATTGTTGTAATTTCAACATAGCAGTAGCAAAAGGGAGAGAGAGAGATTAGGTTCATATTGAAGCAAATCATCACAAATAAGAGGTTCACTTGGAAGTACATAGCTAATTTGTGCATTCGGTGCATTGTGACTAGGAGAATGAGGTGAAAAGTATCCTTCCTATTTATCAAAATTATTCTTATTAGAAGAGGGAATAAAAGAGATGGGTTTACGATAAAAATACTCATCTATTTATAATTTACCCTCATCATTATGTACATCATCATATCCTTCATTATAATAATAGTCATTATCTTCACTATAAATGAAATCATTTTATATAGTTTTAGCTAATGTGCAATTTTGCAAATTTGTCAAATCATTGTCAAAATTGTAAGAAAATTTGAGAAATTTATCTAACGAATGAGAAGAAGGAAGTGCCTTTGTGGCCATTTTATCACCAAAGAGAATTTTTAAAAGTAATATGAAGCAAATAAATGCATAAAAAATACTAACATTGAATTATGAAAATTACTTTTGATAAACCAAACAATTTGCAATAAATTCAAATTATTTTTCTAAAAATTGTAAGGGAGGGAAATTTGATGTTTGAGGACCTAGTTTGGAAATGTAGGGTTTGAAATAGGGTTTGAATTTTTTTGAAATTTATGCAATAATTTTAAATTCTAAACATTATTTAAAATAAGATAAATGCACAAAAATTTATAAAAAAATTAGAATTTTAGAAATTAAATATTTGCAAAAGAAACTAATAATTTTGAAATAATTTTTGACAAGGTAATTAATTTACAAAAAATTCCAAAATAGTTTTCTAAAATTGGCAAGGAGGCAAGGCTTATTTTTTGATGACCTAGTTTTGAAATCTAGGGTTGTGAACTAGTGTTATAGAATTTTCCCAAAATTAGTGTAATAATTTAAAAAATTTAGACAAAAATTGTATAATTTTGCTTTAAAAAATTATGAAAAATTAGAAAATATTTCTAAAATTAGCAATATATTTTTCCTAGTGTGTTGAATGTGTTTGTATGAAAAAAGGACCTAGTGTGTGCAAACTAGGGTTTGAAAAAAATATGTGATATTTTTGCAATGAATTGATAAATTTTTTATTTTTAAATTTAGGAAAAATCAAGAAATTATTGTAAAAAATAAAAAAATAATTATCCCTGGGGTTTTTAGAGTTTTTGTGCAAAAAATTAAAGTAAGTCAGGTTCACCAATTTTTTTTATTAATTTAGGAAATTATATGTTTTATTCCTAAGTAATAAAGGTCTATAATGGGGAGATAATTATAGTATAATTAATTAATATAGGAAATAGAAGGCAAAGAAAGACTAATTTAGCTTATTCTAGTCTAAAACAGATGATACAGAGTCTAGAAATTTCTATGCAAGGATAGAAGACTATCACAAATAGGACCCAAAAATCTATTTATAGATTGGACAAGAGAAAAAAAATTAGGACACCCTACTACAATGTGTTTTAGTCTACTTTTTAGCATTGTTGTCCACTTCCAATACTATTATCCATTTTTGACATTATTGTCCTAGTGGTCTAGCTTTTTTGGGTTTTATTTGGTAGCCTTGTGACACTCTAATTGAGTATGAGGATTATACAGAGCTCACTATGTGTCATATTCTATATTTAGTACCTATATTAATCTGCATACATAAAAACAACAAAGGAAATCAAAGCACAAGGGGGGTTGAAATTGGGTTGTGAGAATAATGATCACACAATCAAGAACCCTCATTGTTCTGACTACTTCCTACATTAACCCTCATTCCAAGGGTCTCAAATTTAATGTATTTCCCCCTTATGAAATGTGCATAATCAATGCACATGAATGATGTAAGAATGAATTTCACCTAGGCCCTTTGTAGATAGTAGAAAACTGCACACTTACATTTTTCAATGACTAAATGCCTCAGGACCCCCTAAAGACTACCTAAAACTTCTTAACCCTTAACTAACCCCTCTTAACCTAACCAAATCACTATTCTCCTATTCACATAATACTATTTGAAAATACTATTCACTATCACTATTCACTATGGGACCCATTATCACTATTAATCATGACATGGCAAGAGACATGGAAGGTGATTTGGGAGGTCATATGGCAAATTAAATGGCTTAGAAGTGAGGTGGCTTGATGTGGGACATAATAATTGACTTGGGACCCTTTCCCAATATGCTTAATGACTTCATTTAAGCATCATAAGGGTTCCCCCTTGAAATATAGTGAATTTACCCATAAAGGGCCATAATTAAACACATATTTTTCATTCATACATAAAAGTGGCCTTCAAAATGAGATACCTACCTTTTTAGTTCTTGGGAAAAGACAAAGGTCACCCATGTTTGACTTTTTAACCTAAATGGGAGACCCATGATCAAGGTAGGAATCCCACCACCCTAACATTTTGACTCATTCATGCACCCACATGGATAATGGCACCACATTTTTTTCCATATCTTTAAGTTCTTGGATGAATATAAGAAAGGGTTGTGAAAATTATTTGGCCTCATTTAGAATGATGTGCATGATTTCCATTAAAAATTGGATTCATGTGCAAGGTGTAAGACAGACCAATCCAAATGGGAGACCCATGATCAAGGTGGGAATCACAAAAAACTCATAGTTTTACTCATTCATGCACCACATGGAAAATGAAATCACATTTTTTGGGGTATATCTTTAAGTAATTAGATGAAGAGAAGAAAGGGTGGTGAAAAGTCTTTGGCCTCATTTAGAACCATGTGTATGATTCCCATAAAAAATTGAATTCATGTGCAAGGTGAGAGACAAACTAACCCAAATGGGAGACCCATTATCAAGGTGGGAATCATACCAACCTAGTATTATGACTCATTCATACACCACATAGAAAATGGCACCATACTTATACTATTCCCTATTTTGGAATGATTCTTTATAACAAATGCTATAAATACCCCACTCTCCTTCACCCAAAGAAAACATGGAAGTTAGTATTTTGTTATAAAAATATTGTTTTAGGTCTTTGAAGGAGGTCATAATTTTGGAGGTAAACCAAATCTTTGATTAAAATAATTCAAATCAATGAAGCTCTGCTGAAATTGCATCAAGACATCTTCAACAACATCATTAACAACACCATTCTTCTTCAAGCTTGGAAGGTAACATTTTATTTTGTTTCTTCAATTTTATATTATCATCCCCTTGTATTTTTAATATCTTAATCCCAACTTATCCTTTTATCTCTTTATCATTTCATTATCTCAATCCATTTACTCCTTTTACATCTTTTATCCATTCACACCTTTGCCACTTTTGCCCTCATTATCCTCTTCCCCTTTTTCCATCTTAACTACTTACCTTCTTACCTCATCAACCATTAACCCATTTATCCCATTTGAATATTTGAATTTTTATTACCTTAACCATTTATAAACCAACCAAACCACCTTTCTTTAATCCTTTTTTAAATTTCCAAACCAAAACCATAGCCTTGTCTTGACTAATTTTCAGCATTAGTTGCTCCATTTAGTCATTATTTTAAAAGCACTTAACTTTCTTATCTTAATTTAGTTATTTTTATATTATTTACTTGTTTTTAATGTCAGATTTTTTTTGTTTTAAATGTAAGTATATTTATTTTTTATTCAAAAACTTAAGTTTTAAAATCAGGTGGATTGAGAACCTCCAAAAAAAACATTCACTTCTAGGATCTAGCTCATGCTAGGCAATCCACTCAGCTACTTGTCTAACCAACAAGTTTTGTGGTAGTGATTTATTATTATAGGTAATTATTTCCTAGCCAAAGAGGAGTTATCATAAATTCTAGATTCAACACGTGTGCATTCTATAGGTATTCTTCAACACACCCTTATTAACTAGATTTTTCTTTTCACACTTAAGAAAAAGCAAAAATTAGATAGAAATTTTTTGGCATGCCCAGTGGGACCCTTGAGTTTTATTGGGTTATTATATGTTTTATGAAATTTAAAATTTCATTAGTGAAATTAGTTTAGTTTAATTCTTAGAAAATTAAGCTTATTTCATTACAAAAAAAAGGAAAAAAAAGGTTTAGTTGCATTTTATAGAAAATTAAATTTTATTATATTTCAAAAAAGAAAGAAAAGAGCATTCATCCTAGGATTAGGATTGCATTTTCATGTTGAATATAGGTGAATTTTATTTGTCCTTATCTTCATTCAAATAAATAAAAAATATATATTTTGGTTAAAATTGAGTGCATCCATTGATTGCTTGCTTGATTTTAAAAGGATCATGAATTAATTGTAATTCAAAAATATTAGACAAACCAAACCAATTTCACAACAAAACATCAAAACACACTTGAGAAAAGGCACAACTAGGATTTCACCACCTAGTGGATTACCTTACCCTTTCTTGGTTATCCTAATTATATTTAATCATCGAGGGAATATCCAACTCAGTTCTTTGGTTGAGTATAAACTCTATAAATTGGTACATATTGGCTAAGCACCCACACTGGCTATAAGGTTGTGACATGAGGGGAGAGAGACCCAAGTACTAGGCCACACACTTGGATCAATACAAACTTCTATTAAGTGCCTAAACATAACTTGAAACCAAACATAGACTACCTTTTTTAGGACCTACTCAAGCCAATTTCCTCTTCACACTTTTATAAGGCATAAGACAAAAGAGATATTAAAAAGAATCCTAGGATTTAACACTCTTAGTGAATGCATTTTTTGACTTGAGTCTTTTTATTTATATTTATTTGATGTGTGAGAATGTATCATAATTTTCTTATCTTCTCGTATGTTTATCATTAACCAATAGTAAAAAGACCTAAAAGAACAAAGCCACCACCAAATAAACCATCACCAACTTCCACATATTCATCCATGGAAAACATTTCCAAACCCACAAACTACCTTCACTCTATGGGAAGTCCTACTCAAGTAGTCCCAAGAGATGTGGATTTTTTTGCTTTCCTAAACAACAATCGTGTAACCTTAAAACACTACCTAAGAACCACATCTTACAAAATATCAATTTTGACCCCACCCACAAATTTGTATTATGGCATGCCTCTCCACCTCATGGAGAATACCTCCACTACCATGGGAACTACTCAACCTTTAGTTTCTCAAATGTTATCATCAACCAACAACTCCCTCATAACCAGTCCACCAACCCAAAGTACCACTATCTTTATATCTCTTACTCATCACTCACCCACAATAAGAGTGACTACCTATATCACTACCCCTCTTCCTTTAGTTACCTTTAATCCATCAGACACTACTAAAATTCAAATCCTTGTAGTGTCCATACCCTCCATGTTACTACCAATTAGCACAAGAGTCACCACCTCACCACCCTTTGATCAGTCATTAACCCAACCACCACTCTGACCCAACATGTAACCTCTAGCTATATTCATAACCTAAGAGGGCATATGCCCACTATCCAACCACCCACCTCTACCCAACCATTAACATCCACATACCAATATATATCTTCCATCCAACCTTCAAAGACCACATACCAATACATAGATTCATCTCATCCATCTAATAGCTATTCGTACATTGCCCAACCTCAACAAAACATACCATATAGCTATGCATCCCAACCTCAAGTAGACTTCATGAAGTTGATCATGGATAGGATGACTACCCTTGAGTCATCCATATCTAGAGCCCATAATCTCTTATCTTATGATCAAATTTGTAATTTCATCCTTTAGTCTCCATCAGACCTTATCCAACCCAGTGGGAACTTCTAAAATTTACCAAATTTAATAGTAAAGAAGACCCTCAAGAACATTTAAGAGAATTTAGGCATTCATGCTACTTTATTTCCCATGATGATGCTCTTCTCCTCCATATCTTTCTTATGTCATTATCCAAACTAGCATTGGATTGGTATAGTTCCATACCTAAAACTTTCATCCTCTCTTTCACCTAATTATCCCAAAACTTATTGAATCACTTTTTAATCAATATATCCAATAAATTTTCTATTACCAACCTCTACTCCATTTGGCAATTTGAAGATGAATCTATTGCTAATTTTATGGCTCATTAGAGAAGCCTAAGACACCAAATTTATTTTTCATTGAATCAACTTGAGCTTATAGATCTCTTCATGTAAGCATGTGCAAAACATATTTCATCCACATTGTGTGTCCAAAGCTTTTAGACCTTTGATGAAGCTTTTACCATGGCTCAAAAACTAGAGAATAGAGCCATTAATGAAGGTTAAATTTGAATATCAATAACTCAACTTACAAACCCAATGATCCCTTTTCTTCTAAACCAAACAACCAAACAAATCCTAACACTAAAAATAAAGCAACTTCTAACACCATTCTCCTCAAAGCTACACTGTCACCATCTACCAACCAATAGAACCCAAAGAACCAAACGTTTGACTTCATTAGTTATTTAAAATTAAACCAAAGGAACCAAACTTGGAATAATCATAAGCAATTAATTCCACTTTGGGAGCCCTATCCTTCTATTTTGAAAAGGTTACTAGAAACCAATATCATCCAACTTCCACCAATTAAAACACCCCAATAGTTTGATACTTCTCACCATATATTGGGTTGGTATAATGAGAATGAACATTATGCTTTTCACCAAATCATAAGACATGACATAAATAGGTGGAACACCTTTAAATACCTTATCCAATCCCTCATTGACAAGGGGGAACTTACATTAGAAAATCCCAATGCACCACAAAATGAGGCCCTTGACATATTTCACAAGCCTTTCCCTAATCATGCTCCTTCTACCCCTTACCATGATAATAAACTAGACCCATCTCATGAAGAACATACTATTAATGTGGTTACTGACGAACTCATTATTTAAGAAAACATCACCTTAACCACCTTTTTCCCCATTCCCTTACTAGAAAAAAACTACCTTTTATTCCTTTAAACACCCAAAAAAAGGAAGCCACCATACCCACACCTCCATTAGAGGATACCACACCTACCTCCCCTATCATAGAACCAGCCACCCCCTCTTTGAAATCTATCTCACAAGAGAAGATGACTTCATCCACCCAACCTCTAATTTCAAAACCTTTTGTCAGAGGTCAATAAAAAGGTAAGGGAACCAAACTAGAACTTTTAACCCCTTATTTGGTAGACCAACCTATCCATTATAAACAAATAAAAACATCCACCAAACCAACCAAAACCTCCTCCAAATCAATTTAAAATCAAACATGTAAACCCACCAAGATAACTAAAGTGACCAAATCCCCTCCAAAACTAACAACTAAAACAACCAAAGAAGTAAAACCACAAAAATGCCCAAAACCCTAAATTTTACTTCCCTCAATATTTCCCTCAGTTTTGGGTCCTCATCCCTTTACCTTGAACATGAATTCCATCATATTTACTAAAATACCACCACCTTTATTGGTCACACCTTCATACTTGCTTTCTAAGACACCATTCCTCACTACACCAATAATTCCTAAGTTACCTACCTTGCCCTCCTCTACCTCTATCTTGTCAAACATCTTGCCTTAACCAAAACCATCAACCAAGCATGCCACATTGCCCAAGATACCTTCCAACAAAATTACATCCAGACAACCTTCTACTTCAACACCCAAAATAAAAAATGCTAAACCTTTACCACCTTTAGTTGAATCTTACTTAACTATTATCTAGAGGTTATTACAAACTTCTTCCTTGAGCTTAAGACCCATTAAAACCTTAACCCTTCACATACCAAACCCTCTTGGTTCAATGATAAATTGATATGTGCTTACCATAGGGCACTAGGACATGACACAAAAACCTATAAATCTCTCCAAGCACTTGTTCATAGCCTATATAAATATGATGATCTATTATTAGACAAACCTTACTCATCCCCATTACCAATCCAATCACCAACTCCACCCATATAATCTTCAGTCTCACCTAGAAGTAAAGAGGAAGAACCAAAGCAACCACCTAGTCCAAAAAAACCCCTTATCCAAACTATTCACATGGTTACCCAATCTCAGGCCCAAAACAAGGATAAAGGGAAGGCTAAGGTGTCAATTCCTAGATTTACCCCTCTTCAAACTCCCAAGCAAACAATACCCAATCATTTATACCTTCAAATAAACCTAATGTGTCTATATTAGGTGCCTCCCCATCTAACCCTCCATACACTAACCCATATGCAATATCCATCTCGAAAGCTATCCTCAATCAAATTCATTAAACTCTAGCAAAAATGAGCTTATATGAGTTAGTCTTTGCCTCTCCCCATCACCACCAAACACTCATAGAAGCCTTAAATACCATCAACATCTAACCCAATGACCCTCAACCTCTAGCCACCTTTGTTGGTGCCCTTCAAACTTATAACCTTGTCACCTTTAAAGATTAAAAAATAACTTCTATTTATCTAAAGGATCCTGATCCCCCTCTTCATTATGGCATACATTAATCAAACCTACATCAAAAGTGTGATGATTGATGGAGGAGATAGAATCAATATTATCTCCTCCCATTCCTATGACCAGCTTCACTTACCCATACACATCATGTTTGAAAGCATAATGGTCCTTTATTGTGTCAATGATACCATGGATACTAACTTAGGCATAGTTGTCCTTGATAACTATGTAGGGCCTTGTATCATTCCTAAAAAAAATTATTTTGTAGAAGGAGAATTCTAATATAATGTTTTACTCAAGTTCCCTTAGATCCATGCTATGAGTTGTGTCCCTTCCACCTTACATCAATGTGCCAAATTTGAGCATGAAGGAAAATTTGTGACTATCTAGGCTAACCCTTGTCCTTTCACATCTTTCAATATGACATATCAACCTAATTATGCCCTTATTCCTCCTTCATCCACCTTACAACTATCTGTTAACAACATAACCCCACCAACCAAAACCCATGACATTTCCACACCAAATATTGATGAAGCTTCTGCTAGCTCATTTATCCCTTCTTCCTAGATTCTTATAAAGAACCCCACGGTAACCATATTTCAACATCTTTCCCTCATAGAATATAGACTCTTAACCTTGGATGCCTTCTCTACTCCCCATGAATATGGGAATTTCAAACATGACCCTTCCTACAACCATAACATTGGAACCATCAACCCCTTTGGGCTCCCTAACCATCAAAAAAATTTCATTTATAGGGGACTTTATCAACCACTTCTAGCCCATACCACTACTTCATTCATGCAACCATTTACTTCTAACTTTTCATATCTTAGCAAACTAGAGTTCACTAAGTTGTATCTTCATAGATGTGATTGAAAAGGATTTGGCCTTGGTTTCTATGAACAAGGGCCTCATGAGTTACCCCATATCAAAACTTTGTAAGCTCATGAATCATTTGGCCTTGGGTATGAACTACCTAAAGAACCCAATAATTCACCTAAACCCATTGCCACCATGGAGGAAGATATCACATCCTCACCAACCTAACCACTTTCCCCACCTAAATATCTTGATAGAATCCCCCCTAATTTTTTTCTAGTCAATACCATTAGTTTGAGCCCTCTCATCTACGAAAAGGGTGGCCAAAGAAAAGTCCTTCCACTCGTACACCTTGAAATGGTAGAGAGGAATTCTCCCACCATCAACACCATCCAACATCAAGATAATGATTCCATTCTTACCTAACTCAATGTGGGGGATCATTATATCCACACATCTCTTCCTCTTGAGGCCTTAACCATGTAAAATGAATCCACCATAGATATTAATTTGGGCACTCTAGATAACCCCCACATTATAAATTACATGAATCATTAAATAATAAAGAAATTTGGAAATTATCATCTTTCCTCCAAGACCATATCATAGAATTTTATTGGTCTTATAGTGATATGTCCAGGATTAACCCTACCATTACTACCCATAACATATCGACTCATCATGATACCAAGCCTGCTAAATACAAACTTTGACAAATGCATCCTCACATAGCCCTTCTCATCAAAGAAGAGCTTTAATGTCTCCTATCTGTAAACTTCATTCAACCCATTGACTACCCCCCATGGGTCTCAAATATTGTACCTTACACCAAATTCACCAGGGGTCTACATATTGTGTGGATTTTTTTGACCTTAACCTTACCTACCGCAAGGATGACTTTCCTCTACCTAGAATTGGCTAGCTTATTGATCTTATAGTAAGCCATGAGATGTTATCTATCATGGATGGGGTTTTTGGTTATAATAAGATCTTGATTTCTCTTGAATATCAACACAAAACTACCTTTACCACTCATTGGGGAAGTTTTTGCTATAGATTCATGCTTTTTCGGTTAAAGAGCATTAGGGAAACCTACCAATGTGACATGAATTGTATCTTTCATGATATCATCCATAATATTTTATAAGACTACATGAATGACCTTCTCAATAAATCTAAACTCTGAAAAGATCACTTGATTGTTCTTATGATCATATTTAAATGCCTCATCCATTACAATGTTCAACTTAATCCCAAAAAATTCATTTTTGGGGTCCTTTAAGAAAAGTCTTAGCTTTATCATATCTTTTTTTAGAATTTAAGTAGACCCTAATAAAATCAAATCAATTTTAGACATGCCTCCTCTAACCAACCTTAAGTAGCTCTGTAGCCGACAGGGAAAACTTCAATCCATTCACTATTTTATTTCCCAATTTTTAGGCTGGTGCCAACCTTTCCATCACCTTCTAAAGAAAGATGTCTCTTTTAAATGGAATAGTTATTATCAAAATGCCTTTGATTCACTCAAATGGTAACTTTTGTCACCACCTATCCTCACCCCTCCTAAGGATAACCACCCCTTTTACCTATATATCTCTACCACCGACCATTCCTTAGGGGCAATGTCAACTCACCAAGATAAACAACATAAAGATCAAGTCATATACTACATTAGCTAGATGCTTATAGAATATGAGACTTGGTATACACATATTGAGAAACTCTACTTAGCATTGACCTGCCACTAAAATCTACCACTACCTTCTTAACCATAAAACCTCTGTCATCACTAATATCGACCTGCTCAAGTACATGTACTCTAAACCATACCAAAAATTGTGTATGGCTAGGTGGCTCATGCTCTTAGCTAAATTTGAACTTAAATTCCTCTAATATAAGTTGATTAAAGGGTAGGCCATTATTAACCAATTGGCTAAAGCTCTTTTACCAAACAACCAACCACCTCATCTTGCCTTTTTAGATGAGTCTATCATGACTCTTTTTCAAGAAGATGGCATAACCTACTAAATGACCATGTTCTTTGATGGCTCAAAGTGTTAATAAGGAGGGGGTGCCAAAGTTATTCTCATTCCTCTCAATGGTGAACCCCTTCCTCTCTCCTTCAAACTTGACTTTGAATGTACCAATAATATGGTTGAGTATGAATCCCTAGTTATTGTTCTCTAAACTACTCTAACCTTAGGAATTAAGACAATCCATGTCTTTGGTAATTCCAAACTTGTGGTCAACTAGGTCAATGGATTATATTAATGTAAGAATGATGTATTTCAAAAATATAAACTTTTAATTGAAAAAATCTTAGCATCATTTGAGCATTACCTAGTTTAATCTACTAATAAATTTGTAGATTTGATGGCTTGCCTTACTTCCCAGATCCCTTCTCATCCTTTTCATTTCATAATCCTTATCACCATTCATCATCTTATTATTACCTCATATAACGAATCTGATCTCCTTACCATTTGTAGTGTGGAAGAATCCCCATTTGACATTTGATATGACCAAACTCTTAACTACCTTAACCTAGGCATAATTCCTCCTAACCTCTCTAAGAACACCCGAAGATCCTTTATTTAGAGTAACTCTTATTACATCATACTAGCGAGAATCCTTCAAAAACATGGTTTCAATGGTCTCCTTCTTTATTACCTATGTAGCCATGAAGTTTCCCATACCATCAAGGAAATACATGATGAGATATGTGGGGGCACTTTAGTGGCCTAGTAGTCACTAAACATATCCTTCAACTTGGCTACTATTGGCCCACCCTCAACCAAGACTATTGTGATAATGTAAAAAAGTGTGTTAAATGTCAATAGCACACTAATACACATGCAGCCAATAACCTATAGGTATCTAATGGATTTTGTCCTTTCTCTTAATGGGGTCTCGATCTCATTGAGGAAATTAACCCCCATTCTTCATAGTGGCATAGCTCCATCATCAAAGCTACTAAATATTTCACCAAATGGGTGGAAGCTATTCATGTTATCTCAATTGAAGCAAAAAGATTATCAACTTTATCAACCATCATATCATCTACTGCTTTAAATTTCCTCGTAAGATCATCATCAATAATGGTAAATCTTTCAAAAATAAGCTAGCTTAAGGCTTATGTGACATATTTGGCATCAATTTAAGTTTGTATTCACCTTACTATCTACAAGTAAATAGATAAGCAGTAGCCTCCAACAAAACCTTCAACAAAATACTAACCAAATTTATTAGTGCTTTAGGGCAGGATTGGCACTTACACATCCCATTCACTTTATGGTCCTACTGCACTAGAATTCAAACCTCTATGGGTGCTACCCCTTTTTATCTAGTCTTAAAATTAGAGGTAGTTTTGCCTCTTAAAGTCCAAATCCCCTCTCTTTTCATATCTTTGCAAGAGCTTATTTCTGAGGAAGATTTTTGTTAGTACCATTTAACTCAACTTGAGATACTTGACAAGCATCATTTAACAGCCCTTACCCACCTCCATATCTATCAAGAGTGTACCAAATGTGCTTATAACAAGCACCTCAAATAATGGGAATTTAATATTAGAGACCTCATCCTAAAATAAAACCAACATGTGACCAACATGGAGAAGAGTAAGTAAGGCAAGTTTGTTTTCAATTGGCTTGGACCCTACATCATGACCCATAAGTATGGATTAGGAGCTTATCTATTATCCTCTCTCAATAGAAAACTAGAAATTGAGCCCCTCAACACTTCGCATTTACATCAATTTTTTTGCTAAAGAAAGATCAAACTCACTCTTTTTATCTAGCTTAATATCATCCCTTGATTACAATATTTTAACCTTCACCCATCTTTCTCCTCTCCTTTTGAAGATAATTGATTACAACAGAGAATCATGTAATTAGCTATCATAGTCATAGCCTAATCCTAAATGCGGGTACTAGGGATCTACCCATAGCATGGTTCTCATAGATACTTTTCATCTCTAACAAGATAGAATCCCATGGTCATTATCTCTAAAAAACCACAAGTTTTCATATCATTAACCTTCTTGTGTTAAAATTTTGCCTTCATAAAGGTAAACCTATGAACGTAATTAGACTTGTCCATGTCTAAAAACATTACACCTAGAAATAATTTGAATTCCAAAATACTACTTTGGTTAATATCTTAAGCATTACAAACTATTCCCTCAAAGGATATCTACCTAAAAATAAAATAAAAATTGCTAAATATAAGGTAGACTACTCCCTTGAAGAATAGTTATCAAGATCATTAAAAAAATCCAATAAGCTTATACCACCCCATTGAAGGATGGATAAGTTAACTTTATCAACAATAGAGAAATTTCTTAGCAGCTTCCTAATCGATTAACTTCCCATATATAAAAATAAAGCAAAAGACCCAGTATCACAACAAAATATAAAGCTGTAATTGGATTTCAAGTAGCATAATAAGTTGGAAGTTGTAATCAGATTTCACATATAGATTTCTCACATTGATCAGTCTACATCTAGCATACAACATGGAATTGTCTATTAACATTCTTAGGCCATATTTAGAAGGGGAAAACCAATTCATAGGAGGATATCATGCATATCACCCATTATCCTTCACACCACCTATCACCCATCTTCCCTTTAGACTATATGTAAATAAGGGGATTTAGAGCTTCCTTGACACCCTGTGATCAAGAAATCTTTTTTAATCAACTCATGACCACTCATGTGTAGTGTTTGAAGGGATTATATTCATTAGGTTTATTACACTTTAGGTCTATTTTCAATCCTTATCAAAATAAAACATCTTTCCCTATTCTTATCTTAATGTGTTTGGTTGATGTTTTCATCATGAATTTTATCATCTAGTGTTGTAAAAATGAAAATAACTCTTTTAAAATTAAGTGATATTACAACAACCATAATTATACCAATAATAACCACAACCATAATATTCATAAGTATCTACACAACCTTAAGCATGATAACATTTGACTAACAACATCCAACTCATTTTGTACATGTTTACAACAAACTATACAATATCCTCTTTAGGGTGCAAGGAGTCTCATGACATATATAAATTTATTGAAATATACACACTTCACATAAGGCCCTTACATACATTGATTTCATACCTAAGTACTAAGCTGATAATTTGGTGGCTCTAGATTTGTGTTCAACCACCCTTTTACTTGATTTCTCCTTTAACTAACATCTGTAACATTTTATATCTCAGTAGTTGCTAAAGGGTGTACTCTATTCTCCTCTTCTACTTTCATCCCCATAAGATGAGAATCATATTCCTCTATGGCTCTTTCACCCTACTCACCTATCAAAACCATTACATCCATCTATTCTAGTTATTTTGTTTACATAGGTACTACCAATTTTTGCCTCAACACATATCCCCTTGGTTAGTGAGGGTTCCCTCCATAGATAGGATGATGGTCATGTTCTCCATCCCTACATCTTACACAGTGAAAATATTGACTTATTTGTTACTACAGAGATAATAGTTCAGGCTCAAGCTTGGGTTGTGGGTACCTTTCCTCTTGTTTTTGATCTAACACTATTTCTATTATTGCCATTACATGTATTATTTGGTAGATAAATTCATTTACCATATTGATTATTTTAGGTCATGGGGGTTGTTGATTATCTCCACCATTATTCCCATTCTTAACCATCTTTAACCTTCTGTAGTTTTTTGCACTCTGTCTAACCTACAAAACCAAATAACTTAATGATAGACATTTATCCTTATCATAATTCTTTAAATAGAATACCTAACCTTTCTTCCTCATTGACATGATTCTTAATTCCACATGGGTAAAGTCATATGATGTCATTAATTCCCTTAAAGAGTCTTCCCACATTATATAGTCATGTTTACTTGCGTTTTTGTGTAGAAATGTACCTCTTAATCCACCTAGCCATTTTGATAAAGTTATCATGCACCATCATGATTTCCATTTGTTACCCTTGTCATCTACTTTACATCCTATGTATTTGATTTTGTTGCATCTTATGATCCTTATGGGCTTGATCATTGTCACTTTTACCTTATTTGACATAAATTATCTTCCAACCATGTGTCACTATAGTGATCATGTCCCCAAAACTACCACTATTGCTAGTAATGGTAGCTTTTAAATACTTGCCATTATAGAAACTCTTCCATCAAAATTAGGCCACCATGAATTCACAACAATACATTGACCTTATTATCCCATCTACCCTCTGATTAATACCAACCTATTTCCATAGGCTCTAAACATAAGACCCCAACTAATGGTAGTGCCTACTCAAACATGGTAGTCTTTTCTTTTGTGCTAGCTAAAAGTTTATCTATTTTAGGGGAATGATTTCCTCCTCCAAATATATAACCAATCTCCTAGGCCATGAATCTTCTTATTGGTTAAGCCCAACCTAGAGAAACCAATAAGTCATTGGTTTTGAGGTATTAGGATAGAGGATGTAGACATGGACACCTTTTGTCTAGCTTACCCAAGTAGCTCTTAGGTCATGCATGGTCCATCCTCTATTACTCACTGCATTGCCAATTTTATACCTTGCAGAATCTACTTAGTTGTCAAAGAAATTATTTATAGGTAGTAACTTCAATACTTCCCTTAAAACTTAGATCATAGCGGTGATGAACCTTGGCCAAAGTGACTATGTAGATCCTGATAGATTCCTATTTTTTAAAACTTGGCTTGTAATAGTAGATGTTATCTCTAAGATTATATGCTCACATAATTTTAGAATGTGAAACCTCCTCACAAAGGCACCTCTTATTTGGATTATCTCCATTTAAGGTCATTTATGGTGTTTAGCATTGTGTTCCCTTCTTATTTATCCCACCTTACCAATTCACATCTCTCATCCTACTAAATGTGGGATCATTATGGTAACTATTCACCAATCTACACCATGCACTTTCACCATCACCTTTACGAAAACTCAAAACCTCTATTTTACAAAACCTTCTCCATCGGTTCAAACTAACCCATGTGGTCCCTCAAATTGGGGAAACCAATTTGAGCACCATTTTATAACCCTAGTTGAACTACATTGGCCTAATGCCCATTAAATATGTAAGTGTTTCTTGACTTATAAGCATAGTTTGGACATAAAAAACTAAGTACCCTCCCCTTTTTCTTCTCATTAATTTCCATTGCTAATAATGCCCTCATGCTTAGGGCATCTTATAATAGGAAATATTTGGATTTTTCATAACATCATTATACCTTAACATTACCTAATAGTTCTTTATTTTTCCCTAATGACTAGGAGAACTACATTGGACTAAGGTATTTTTGAAATATGTAGGTAGTGCTCAGTTACTGAGGTCAGATCAGCCACAACATTTATTTTATTTTCCCTTCTCACCTAAAGTCTCTTCCTCCACTTCTCTACCTATCTCCTCACCACCTCCCTCCCTTAAGCTTGATAATATATTTTAACCACTTTTCCATCTTGTTAATCTCTTTTAACATAAGGATTGATAGCCTTCCTCATTGTCCCAACTTATATCCCATAAAGCCACCACCTCCTCTACATTTATGGCCTCCAAATCACCTTTCCTTGCATATGATGCACATCTCACTTCCCCACCCAGCTTTAGAATTTTTTGTCTCTCTTTCCCCTTTGCCTTATTTCTCCATCCTCATCATCTACCCTTGCCCTTTACTATTTGTTTTACCCTCTTTTTCAATCTCTTTTCCTCACCAGTTCAACATCATCCTATTACCTTACGCATTGAGGGATAATTTTACCTCCTCTTATTTTCTACCACCTTCTTATGAATCTTCCACTGATTCCAAATAACCTTGATTCCAATTCTTATTTCTTATTTTCCTTTTTCCCATATTCTCAATATAGCATGATTTATATTTCTTCTAGCATCCCAATTTTTTCTTATGTGTGCCACCACTCTCTATCAATTCGACACTCTGCCCACCTTTTCCATTTTTTTCCTCCACAACTAGCTTCTAACTAGGTCTTTATCCATTGAGAAGCCTTTCTTAATTTCCCTTTTCTTCTTATCTCTTCTTTCCTTTTGCATTTTACATTCCCCTTTTCCTCTTTCAATTTAGGTACTCATTTATCTTTTACATATATGTGAGTGTTAGAGATTTATATACCTACTTAATTTTTCTTTTTATAATCCATGATATTCATCCTTTATTTTCATCTCATTCCCTCCCATTGTGTTCCCCTATTTCTTCACCACCTCATCACCTCTTTAGCTTGTCAATCTCTTCTAATCACCCATTAAGCTTGTCAATCTCTTCTAATAAGCTAATTGATGTCTACCTTATCTCTTCACTTTCTTGTCCACCAATCCTTTGCTTCCCCTCATTATTCTTAACCCCTTTCCCATTCAAATTATTAGAATTCAAACCTCTATGGGTGCTACCCCTTACTATCTAGTCTTCAAAGTAGAGGCAATCTTGCCTCTAGAAGTCCAAATCTCCTCTCTTTGCATATCTTTGTAAGAGATTATTTATAAAGAATATTTTCATTATTACCATTTATCTCAACTTGAGCTACTTGACAAAAATCATTTAGTATCCCTCACACACCTCCATATCTATTAAGAGTGTTTCTAACATGCTTATAATAAGCACCTCAAACAATGGGAATTCAATATCAGAGACCTCATCTTAAAAGAAAACCAACACGTGACTAACATGGAAAAGAGTAAATAAGGAAAGTTTGTTTTCAATTGGCTTGGACCCTACATCATTACCCATAAGTATGGATCAAGAACTTATCTTTTATCCTCTCTCAAAGGTAAACTAGAATCTGAGCTCCTCAACACTTCACATTTGAATCCATCTTTCTATTAAAGAAGGATCAAGCTCACTCCTTTTGTCTAACATAAGCTCATCCCTTGATTACAAGATTTTAACCTTCACTCATATTTCTCCTCTCCTTTTGAAGATAATTGATTACAACATATAACACTGTGATTAACCATCACAGTCATAGCCTAATCTTAAATGTGGGTACCATAGCTCTACCCATAGCATGATTCTCATGGATAATTTTTATCTCTAATAAGATGTAATCCCATGGTCATTGTCTCTCAAAAACCACACCATTTCATATCATTAACCTTCTTACATTAAAATTTTGCCTTCATAAAGGTAAACCTATGAACCTAATTAAACTTGTCCATGTCTAAAAACATTACATCTAGAAATAATTTGGATGCCAAAATACTACTTGGGTTAATATCTTAAGCATTACAGACTATTCCCTCAAAGGATAGCTACCTAAAACTAAAATAAAAATTGCTAAATATAAGGTAGACTACTCCCTTGAAGGATAGCTATCAAGAGCATTAAAAAAATCCAATAAGCTTAGACCACCCCCTTGAAGGATGGCTAAGTTAACTTTATCAATAACAGAGCATTTTTTTGGTAGCTTCCCAATTACTTAGCTTCCCATACACAAAAATAATTCAAAAGACTCACTATCACAATAAAATATAAAGCCACAATTGGATCTTAAGAAGCATAATAAGTTGGAAGATGTAATTAGATTTCACATATAGATTTCTCACATTGATCAGTCTAACTCTATCATACGACATGGACTTGTCTATTAATATTCTTAGGCCACCTATAAAATGGGAAAACTAATTCAACTAAGGTTATCATACATATCAACCTTTACACTTCACACCACCTATCACCCATATTCCCTTTAGACTATCTATAAATCAAGGGATTTAGAGCTTACTTGACACCTTGTGATCAAGAAACCTTTTTTAATGAACTCATGACCAATCATGCATAGTGTTTGAATGGATTATATTCATTATGTTTATCCCACTTTAGGTCTATTTTAAATCCTTATCAAAATAAAACATTCACTGGTTGATGTTTCCATGATAACTTTTAACATCCATTGTTGAAAAAACAAAAATAATTCCTTTTATATTAAGCAAGATTATAATAACCATAACCATACCAATCACAACCAAAACCATAAAATTTGTAAGTATTTACACAACCTTAAGCATGATAACATTCGACTAACAACATCCAACACATTTTGTACATGTTTATAACAAACTATGCAATATTTTATTTAGGGTGTGAGGAGTTGCATGGCAAATACAAAGTTATTAAACTATCCACACTTTACTTAAGGCCCCTACATACATTATTTTCATACCTAACCACTAGCTTTGATAATCTGGTGGCTTTAGATTTGTGTTCCACCATCCTTTTACTTGATTGCTCCTTGAACTAACATCTATAACATTTTTTATCTCAACAGTTGCTAAAGGGTGTACTCTATTCTCCTCTTCTACATTCATCCCCATAGGACAAGAATCACATTCCTCTATGGGTCTTTCACTCTACATGCCTATCAATAACCATTTCATCCCTCTAATCTAATTGTTTTGATCACATAGGTATCACCAGTTGTTGCCTGAACACACATCCCCTTGAATAGTGAGGGTTCCCTCCAAAGATGGGTTGATGGTCATGTTCTCCAAGCCTGCATCTTGTGTAGTGAAAATATTGACTTCTTTGCTGCTAAAAAGTTAAGAGTTCATGCTCAAGCTTGGGTTATGGGTGCCTTTACTCTTGTTTTTAATGTAACAATACTTCTATTTTTGCCATTACATGTTGTAGTATGTAATATATCAATGCATTCACTATATTGATCATTTCAAGTTATGGGGGTTGTTGATTATCTCCACCACTATTCCCATTGTTAGCCATATTTAACCTTATGTAGTTTTTAGCACTATCTCTAACCTACAAAACCAAATAGCTCAATCATAGACATTTATCCTTACCATAATTTTTTAAATAGAATACCTAACCTTTCTTCCTCATTGACATGATTCTTCATTCCATTGATGGGGAAAGTCATATGATATCATGGATTACCTTGAAGAGTTTTCCCACTTGAAATAGTCATGTCTACTTACCTTGTTGTGTAGACACATATCCCTCAATCCACCTAGCCATTTTGATAAAGTTATCATGCACCATCATAATTTCCCTTTGTCACCCTTGTCATCTAGTTTGCATCCAATCTCTTTGATTGTTTAACATCTTGTGATCCTTGTGGGCTTGATCATTGTCACATTTACCTTAGTTGACATAAATTGTCTTCCAACCATGTGTCACTATAATGATCATGTCTCCAAAACTACCACTATTGCTGGTAATGGTAGCTTATAAATTCTTACCACTATAGAAACTCTTACATTAGAGGTAGACCACCATGAATTCAAAATAATACATTGACCTTATGTCCTATCTACCCTCCAATTACTACTAACCCATTTCCATAGGCTATAAACATTAGACCCCAAACATTGGTAGTGCCTGCTCAAACATGGTATTATTTTCTTTTGTGCTAGCTAAAAGTTTATCTATTGTTGGTAATGGTAACTTATAAATCCTTGCCACTATATAAAATCTTCCATCATAGGTAGGACACCATGAATTAACAACAATAAATTTAACTTCATGTCCCATCTACCCTCCAATTACTACCAACCCATTACCATAGGCTCTGAACATCAGACCCCAAACATTGGTAGTGCCTGCTCAAACATGGTATTATTTTCCTTTGTGCTAGCTAAAAGTTTATCTAAAGTAGGGGAATGATTTCCTTCACCAATTATATAACTAATATCCTACACCATACATCTTCTTGTTAGTTAGGCCCAACCTAGGGAAACTAATAATTCATTGGTTTTAAGGTATTGGGATAGAGGATGTAGACATGAACACCTTTTGTCTAGCTTACCCATACAGCTCTTTGGTCATGCATGGTCCATATTTATTACTCACAACATTTCCAATTTTATACCTTATAGAATCTACTTAATCATCAAAGAAATTCTTTATAGGTAGTCACTTCACTACTTCCCTTAAAACTTGGCTCATAACGGTGATGAACCTTGGCCAAAGTGACTATGCAGATCCTAATAGATTCCCATTTCCTAAAACTTAGTTCATAGTGGTAGATGATATCTCTAAGATTCTAGCCTCCCATAATTTTAGAAGGTGAAACCTCCTCACAAAGGCACATCTTATTTGGATTATCTCTATTGAAGGTCATTTATGGTGTTTAGCATGTGTTCCTTCTTATTTATCCCACCTTACCCATTCACGTCTCTGATCCTACTAAATGTGGGATCATTATGGTAACTATTCACTAATCTAAACCATGCACTTTCAATATCACCTTTACCAAAACCCAAAACCTCTATTTTCAAAAACCTTCTCCATCAGTCCAAACTAACCCTTGTGGTCCATCAAATTGGGGAAAAAAAGTTGAGCACCATTTACCAACCCTAGTTTAACTACATTGGCCTAATGTCGATCAACTATGTAACTATTTATTTACTTATAAAGGTAGTTTGGCCATGAAAAACTAATTACCCTCCCCTTTCTATTCTCATTAATTTTCATTGCTAATAATTCCCTTGAGCTTAGGGCATCCTATAATAAGAAAGCTTTGGATTTTTCCTATCATCATTGTACTTTAACATCACCTAATACTTATTTATTTTTCCCTAATTTCTAGGAGAGCTACATTGGACTAAGCTCTTTTTGGACTATGTAAGTAGCACTAAGTTTCTAAGGTTAGCTCAACCACATCATTTATTTTGTTTTCCCTTCTCACCTAAAGTCTCTTCCTCCACTTCTCTACCTATCTCCTCACCACCTCCCTCCCTTCAGCTTGTCAATCTCTTTTAACCACTTTTGCATCTTGTCAATCTCTTTTAACACACGGATTGATAGCCTTTCTCATTGGCCCCTTATCTCCCATAAAGCCACCACCTCCTCTACTTCATTGGCCTCCCAAACACCTTTCTTTGTGCATTCTTCAATACTCACTTCCCCACCTGCCTTTTGTATTTTTTGTCTCTCTTTCCCCTTTTCCTTCTTTCTCCATTCTCATCATCTCCCCTGGCCCTTTACTATTTGTTGTAACCTCTTTATCAATCTCTTTTCCTCACCAATTCAACATCATCCTATTCCCTTACACATTAAGGGACACTTTTACCTCCTCTTATTTTCTACCATCTTCTTATGACTCTTCCACTGATTCTAAACCACCTTCATTCTAAATATGAGTTTTTGTTTTATTTTTTCACATATTCTCAATTTGACATGCTTTCCATTTCTTCTATCATCCCATTTTTTTCATATGTGTGCCACTACTCTCTATCAATTTGATACTCTTCCCACCTTTTCAATTCTTTTCCTCTATAACTAGCTTCTAATTGGGTCTTTATCCATTGAGAATCCTTCCATAATTTCCCTTTTCTTCTTATCTCTTCTTGAATTTTTCACTTTGCATTTCACTTTTCCTCTTTCCATCTCTGTACTCACTCATTATTTACATCTATATGAGTGTTAGTGCTTTATATACCTACTTCATTCTTCTTTTTATCATCCTTGATATTCATCCTTTATTTTCATCTCATTCCCTTTCATTGTGTTCCCCTATCTCTTCACCACCTCATCAACTATTCAACTTTTCAATCTCTTCTAATCACACATTTAGCTTGTAAATCCCTTCTAATAAGCTGATTGATGCCTACCTTATCTCTTTACCTTCTTATCCACCCATCCTTTACTTCCCTTCATTGTTATTAACCCTTTTCCCATTGGGATGAAGATTCCTTCCCCACCCCCTCTAGTATTGCCTATTTCAAACCTCTTTTATTTTGACCTTCAAATATGATAGAATTAAAACTAAACCCACCTTTAATTAGAATATTTGGGGTACCCACATATGGCTATACCCTCTCACGTGACCTACCTCCCAACCAATAATTTCCCTTGCTTCTCCCTACCTAGCCTACATCCTCCTATGCACTTTAATATCCCTACTCTTTAATTTCATTCTAGTTATTAACCTATTATAGGACCCCCCTCTTCCACCAAACTATTTCCCTCCTTCTCTTTTAGACCTATTCCTCCCACCTTCCTTTTCAACTCCACAATCTGTCTATCTTTGTAAATTCTTCTTCTATTTTCCCTCTCAATTTTTCATTTATACCATTTATTTTACTTCATGTTTCAACCTAATCCCTCATTTAATTGATATTATTATTTTCCTCACTCCATATTCCAAAACCCCTTAGAGTATTTCTCTGAATTCCCTCAAAATTTTATGCTTACTTATTTTGGGGCCCTATTGGCTCAAGGGTTAAAATCTTCACAAATTATCATTTACCCACACTACTAATTTTCTACCCTGAATCATTTAATAATGTATTTTCATATCTTGTTAATGACATTGTTGTAGAGTGTGCACAATGTTAACTTATTTGGATGGTGATGAAAGAACCCGTCGGGTCACCATGGCAATTTGAGTAGTGCCAAATTTTCTAAATCCTAGTAAAATATATTTCTCTCTTTTTTTAAATAAATGGTGGTAAATATGTCATGATTTAAATTACTTATGCATGGATATATATTCATCTTGCATAGTTAAGAAAATCATCTAATTACCTCCTAGGTAATCTCATCCACTATTTCTACCAAACCAATAAAAAACTATTTGATAGCCATCTTTTCCACCCTTTAGAGCTTCCCTTTCTCCAACATACTTCAACTGAATCTAACTTCATGATACATCAAATTTGGAAAACCAAGTTAACCAACACTCCCCACCTTAGAATAACTACATTAGGCTTGAAGTTTATTTTGGACATTATGTCCATGGAACTATGCAAGCAACACCCATTTATCTAGTTCATATGGAGTTTTCTCAACCACCCCATTCTAACCAACCAACCCACTTGCCCACGTCTACTTATATCTTGGCCATTTTTGACATAACCTTTCTGCATGTTTTGTGATGACATTTCCTTGGTCCTTTTGACTACATTGATCATGCCTACCATGTTACAAATTTTATACCCCACCTCATGTATAACCAAACAATTTGTATTGATTTTTAGTAGCACTTCCTACCCTAGATACCTATGAATAATATTGACCTTATCTAGATGAATTGATTTGCTTAATACAATTGACTATGACTAACGTTGTGGACCGGTTACCCTATCATATGTCCATCTAGAACCTAGCCTTATTTTTATCAACATTGTTATCTTTAGTCTTTACACAACCTTGAATATCATTCTTAGTCACATTTGTGAACCCATTGGCATTTCACATGCCCGTCTACCTTGTGGCACCACCTAGTGCCTCCCCACCAAATGCTTATCAAACCTACACCCAATTTAGCCTTTCTTCATTGACTCTTAGTTTGAGGGGGAACACCTCCTCCCATACTTGAAGCACCCTAACCTTTGAAAAAGTGATTCATTTTTATTTTTTATCTTTTTAATTCAAAGACACATAACAAAAAGGGGAAAAATATAAACACAAAAAAACTACACAATTATAGTTTTTGATGACTAAATGCCTCAAGACTCACCTAAATACCCCCTAAACCTTCCTAACCCATAACCAACCCATCTTAACCTAACCAAATTACTATTATCATATTCACATAATACTATTTGAAAGTACTATTCACTATCACTATCATTATTCATGACGACATGGTAAGTGACATGGCATATGACATGGAAAGTGACATGAATGGTGATTTGGGAGGTGATATGGTAAGTGACATGGATTAGAAGTGAGGTGGATTGATTTGGGACATCATTCCCCACATATTACCCTTTCCCATGGTGCTTAATGATGTCATTTAAGTATCACAAGGGTCCCCCCTTGAATTATGGTGAATTTAACCTTAAGGGGCCATCATTCAACATGTAATCTACCTCCAAACATGAAGGTGTCCTTAAAAATTAGATACCTTCCTCTTTAGTGCTTTGTAAAAGATAAAGGGCACCCATTTTTGACTTTTTAATCTAAATGGGAGAACCATGATAGAGGTGGGAATCCCACCACCCACATATTTTAACTCATTCATGCACCCACATGGAAAATGGTGCCACATTTTTTGTGACATCTCTTTAAGTTCTTGGATGAAGATAATAAAGGGTAGTGAAAAGTATTTTGCCTCATTCAAACCCATGTACATGATTCCTATTCAAAATTTGATTCATGTGCAAGGTGGGAGACACACCAACTTAAATGGGAAACCCATGATCAAGGTAAGAATCCCACCAACATCATATTTTGAATCATTCATGAAACACATGGAAAATGGTGTGAAATTTTATGGGGAATATCTTTAAGTTCTTAGATGAAGATAGTAAAGGGTGGTGAAAAGTATTTAGAATCATTTAGACCTATGTGCATGATTCCCATTTAAAATTGGATTCATGTGCAAGATGAGAGACACACTAACACAAATGGGATACCCATGATTAAGGTAATAATCCCACCAAAATCATATTTTGACTCATTCATGCATCATATGGAAAATGGCCCCATAATTCTACTATTCCCTCTTTTTGCATGGTTCTTCACAACAAATGCTACAAATACCCCCCTCTCCTTCACCCAAGGAAAAGGTGGAAGTTAGTATTTCATTATTAAATTATTTTTGTAGGTATTTGAAGGAGGTCATAATTTTAAAGCTAATCCACATCTCATAGGAAAATAATTCAAAGCAATGAATCTCTACCAAAATTATCTCAAGACATCTTCAACAACATCATCAACAATAATAACTTTCTTCTTCAAGCCTGGAAGGTAAAATTTTATTTTGTTTCTTCAATTTTATCTTATAATCCCCTTAGATTTTAATAAATTCATCCCCACTTATCCATTATAATATCCATTTATCATTTCATTATCTCAATCCATTTGCTCCCTTGCCATATTTTATCCATTTACACCTTTGCCACTTTTACCCTCCTTATCCTCTTCCCCTTTTACCATCCTAACTACTTACCTTATTAACTTATCAATGATTCACCCATTTATCCCATTTTAATATTTACCTTTTTATTATCTTAACCATTTATCAACAAACTAAACTACCTTTCTTTAATCCCTTATTAAATTTCCAAACCAAAACCATAGGCTTGTCTTGACTAATTTTCAGCATTAGTTTCTCTATTTAGTCATTGTTTTGAAAACACTTAACTTTATTGTCTTAATTTAGTTATTTATTGTTATTGACTTTTTTTTAAATTTTAGTTATTTTCTATTTTAAATTTAATTATCATTCCTTTTTATTCATAAACTTAAGTGTTAAAAGTAGGTGGATTGATAGCCTCCTAGAAAGCTTTCTCTTTTATGATATAGCTCATGCTAGGCAATCCACCTAACTACTTACCTAACCAAAAAAATTTATGGTAGTGATTTATTATTGTAGGTCATTCTTCCCTAGCCAAACAAGATTTCTCAAAAAGTATGGATTCAACATGTATGCATTCAATAGGTATTCTTATACACACCCTTCTTAACTAGTTTCTTCTTTTCACACTTAAGAAAAAGCAAAAATTAGATATAAGAACCCTTCCTTGATCAAGAATGTAAATCTATGTGTGATGTAGAGAAGCTGAGCTATACTATTGATTGGTTTTATTATCTCTAATGTGCTAAAATAGTAAGTGATATATATATATATATATATATATATATATATATATATCACTTACTATATATATATATATATAATGCCTTGTGCAGTCCTTTATATAGGAGAATCATTATTTTGAATTTAGGAACTTTTATTACATTTAGACGACATTGGGAAACTTATACTTGAATAAAATAAAAGGGGTAATAATCATCCTATAGATGAAGTTGACTATGGGGGCCAAAATTAGACATGGATAATAGTGGCAAAAACATGACACCCTAGGTTTTTAGCACTATATTCTTATTTGGGCACTATTGTCTAAGGGATGTGGGACCTAGGGGATGGGTATAGACCTAAAATATGTTCCTAGGCTTGAAAAGGTTAAGTCCAGAATGTTATGGATGCTTGGGAATAAGTAAAAAGATGTTTAGGGAATGTAGTAAGACTAAGACAAGTTTGATAAATGTAAATAAAAACTCGTATTCTCTAGTTAGAGTCTCCTATGAAAGGACTATCAAAAGACATAATATGTGTGTTTATTGACCAATTTAGGGTGTATATAGTTTTCATATGATGATGGTTTTACCTCTTCTAATATTGTTATGAATTGTTTCCTGTGTTTCTATAATACATTCAATTGACATGCTTAGGTTATTTCAAAGGTATCTCCTATGAAATAACTCTAAGGGAATTAGAATACCTTATATGTTAATGTCAAAGGTCCTTGCAATGGATTTGATATATCTATGACACCTTTTTGTTTGGTAAGAACCCTGATGCACATGATTGGAGTTTTCATTCAATGTATCTCCTAGGAGATACCTTAAACATGCACACAATTAAATTTTATTTCAAGGTATCTCTCCTAAGAGATACCTCAAATCACCTTGGAATACCTTCCATGTTTCTTGAAAAGTTCCTTTCAAAGGATTTGATATAACCATGACAACTTTTTATTTGGAAAGAATCCTGATGCACACTATTGGAATTTTCTTTTGAGATGTATCTTAGGAGATACCTTGAACATGCACATGATCTAGAATTTTATTTCAATGTATCTCCTAGGAGATACCTTTAATGGACTTGGAATACCTTATATGTTGATTTCCAATTTACTTGTAAAGGATTTGATATAACCATGGCACATTTTTATTTGGCAATAACCTTGATGCACATGAGGTATCTCCTAAGACATACCTTGAACATACACATTATTGGAATTTTCTAGGAGATACCTCAAAGGGCCTTGGAATACATTCCATTTTGATTGAAAGGGTCCTTGAAAAGTATTTGATATAACGATTATAACTTTTTATTTTGCAAGAACCTTGATGCACACTATTATAATTTTTTCTCTTGATATCTCTTAGGAAATACCTTGAACATGCACATAATTGGATTTTTATTTCAAGGTATCTCCTAGGAGATACCTCATAGGTCATTTTAATACCTTTCATATTGATTTTAAATATATTTTTAAGGGATTTTATATAACCATGAAACCATTTTATTTGACAATAATTATGATGAAAATGATTGGAATTTTCTTTAAAGGTATCTCCTAGGAGATACCTTGAACATGCACATGATTGGAATTTTATTTCAAGGTATCTCTCCTAATAGATACCTAAAAGGGCCTTGGAATACCTTCTATGTTGATTACAAATTTATATGCAAAGGATTTGATATAATCACAACAAATTATTATTTGGAAACAACCTTGATACACATGAGGTATCTCCTAAGAGATACCTTGAACATCCACATGATTGTAATTTTCTAGGAGATAACTCAAAGGGCCTTGGAATACCTTCGATGCTGATTTGAAAGGTCCTTGCAAGGGATTTGATATAACCATTACAACTTTTTATTTGGATAGAACCTTAATGCACACTATTGGAATTTTCTTTCTAGATATCTCTTCGGAAATCCTTAAATATGCACATGATTTGAATTTTATTTCAAGGTATCTCCTATGAGATACATCAAAGGGCCTTGGAATACCTTCCATGTTGATTTAAAAAGTCCTTACAAGGGATTTTATATAACCATGACACCTTTTTATTTGACAAGAACTATGATGAAAATGATTGTAATTTTCTTTAGAGGTATCTCATAGGAGATACCTTTAATATGCACATGATTGAAATTTTCTTTCAAGGTATCTCTCCTATGAGATACCTCTAAGGGCCTTTTAATTCCTTTCATGTTGATTTTAAAGGTCCTTGTAAAATATTTGATATAACCATGAGAACATTTTATCTAGCAATAACCCTGATGCATACTTTAAATTTGTTTATGAGCTATCTCCTAAGAGATACCTTAAACATGTACATGACTGAAATTTTATTTCTAGGAATTCCTTTGAGTTAATTTTTAAAGATAAAATGTCCTCAAAAATTTCCCTAATAGAATAATTTTAAATAAATTACCTTCACCACAACTCCCCAAAATAGTTAAGGTCAATCAACACATGAAATGTAAAATAATTATAGTCCACCCACTCCCTCAATTGGGAGGAGTGGATTGGTCTAAAAAATATGCCTTCCCTACCTAATGTTTTGATAAAGGTCCACAATAAGTAGAAGGGAGTCTAAGAGGAAACTAAAAAGGAGGTTATTGTCACAACTTCTAATTCATCCCAACTAGATATCCCTCCTTGGGTAATGGATTTAAGGATTAAGCCTTCTCAAATGCATACTTTCACAATCATAGAGCTCCCTTTGATGTACACTTTGTTTGATCCTCTAATTATAACTATCTAAAGGGTGAGGAAAAGGAAACTAGAAGATGACCAGGGTACTAGAATCATCCTTGAGGAATGACAACCAATGTTTTCCCTTACTAAGAGTAGAATACATAGGCAAGATAGTCTATATATGAGGAAAATCTCTTAAAATTGGCTCAATCACACAATAATTCTATGGTGGTCATCCATAAAGACAATAAATTAGCTTTTTAGGATATAGAGGAGGAGGTGTAGGAATTAACTATAGAAATTGAACAATTCAAAGAACAATCCAAGATAGTGCACATTCCTATAGGAATTGAAGTTGAAGTTCAAGAGGCCACTTCAAAGTTATAGAAATCCTTGGATTCCATGGATTTTATAAAGGCTAATATGTCTCCCCATGTGAAATAGGTGAATCAATTGTGTAACTCTTTGGTTCAAGATAGTGCAAAGCTTAAAATTCTAGTTGTCTATATAGAAAACTCTTTGTATAGCCATCTTGATCTTATGAAAATGCTCGAGGCATCTAATGCCTTAATCTTATTTGTCATTTAGCATAAGGAGGTGAAAGAATGGTTAAAAGTAGTTGGGTATTTTATCCTTGAATATCATGCATATGAGACTCAACTCTAAATTTTTGATGGGTTAAAATCATTCAAGGTAATAAATTTTATTGGTAAATTAATTAGTAGAATCAATTTTGATAAAATTATCAAAGAGGTTGTAGATGAATTTAAATAGAGCATACAAGATTTATCAATCAAAGAGATAGCATATAAGTTAATAAAATCCCAAATGAAGGTAATCAAAGTAAAAAAAAATATAAATAAACTCCAAATAACTAAGGATGAACATTTGAGACTCTGTGGATAGACAAAGAGACTTCACCAACCATCATTTCTTAATTTAGACATTATTTGATAGTAGCTTAATGTAATGAAAAAAGTATATAAAGATAATGAGGCAAAGAATAAGTAGGATTCTAGTAGTGCTACTATATCTTAGATGGCTACTTTAACTTCCACACCAACTAAAGTTCATGTAGTGATCTAGACAACTCAGCCTTGATAGGCTAAAATCCTTATGCATGTATAATTTTTTTAGTAGCTCGTATACTTATATTTTCCTTGTAATTAGATCAAATCATTTTAAAATTGACTTTATATTTTTTTATAGGAACACATCGCATAATTGTGTAAAAGTCAATTAATCTATTTATAACCAAATTATACCCTTGAGATGTACTTTTATTTTGAATACAAACATGTCTTGGCATCTTCTAGCTAAAACTTGAGATAATTGATAACTTTCTCATCATTTTTGGAATTTTTATTCATAATACATATCTACTCTTCAAGTGCCTTGATAATATCCTTCCACTATTGATTCTTTTTCTTTAATTTTTTATCCATCTTTATACATATTCAAAATCTATTCCAAGATGTTAAGATTCCTCTAAAGGACATTCTATGATACCAATTGTTAGAGTTACAATCATTGGGGGGGGTTGAATCAGTGAGCATAGATAATCCAACTTCAATTTCCAAACCCTTTAAAACTATTACTCAATTAACATAATCATTCATGAAGCATACACAACATTCATAGAAGTGAACAAGAGAGATAGTACAAGATTAATCACAAAAATTTACTTATACATGGGAAAAAATATTAGGGAATAAACCCACTGGAACCTATAATTGGACTACTATCCTATAATAACAAAAACCAATATAGACTAGTTGTAATTGATGAAGGAACTACCATCCCTTATTTAGTGAGACTAAAATTCCATAAGGTGTTACTACACCTATGTAGTTGAGAAACCACAACAACTAGATTTTTAACAAGTTTCACCTTATAATGAGGTAACAACCACCTTAGATTTTAAGAACCCACAAAATCACCTATGAATAACTCCACCTTTGAACTGATGTCTTCAACACCATATGATGAAATTATGATTATGACTCTTCACCTTTAGTAATAACTCTATCACCCAACATACCCTATTGGTAAAAACACATTACATACTTGAACCAATACACAAAGATCAATTAGGACACATTATATATCCCAACTAACCCCTTTCCTCAACTTTGCACACTTAATGCATCCAAAGACACCTTTTGGATTACTCTTCAATCCTTAGCAACAATTCTATTACCACATATATAATATGAAAAATTGGTCATACACATAGTCCACACATTGATCTACCTCTTAGAATAACAGCCAAGATCACTTAAACATCAACAATCCTTCACTCACACACAAGGAATATAAATTATCCTTTTTGATGAACCTATAATGATATAATCATCCTTAGCATACAAGAGCACTATTCTAACATCAAATGATCATTGTCAGCTTTGCTCACCTCTGTGTATGCTCAATCAACTCTAGTAAAGACCTTATACATAAGAAAATTATGAATGAATAGATAGTCAAATTCTTAAGATTTGTTCATAATGAATATGGATTGGTCCCACCTCCAAATTCCACATAGATCATCCTCATGGAGTCTAGATCACCTTCCCATAGCTAATTCATAATGAGACATCTAAAAGAGATCAAAATGAGATAAAATATACTTAGGTCACTTGTAAAATATAGTATAAAACACAATAAAATTTTGATCTCAATATATTTGATTGTATAAACATTTAAATAATTTAACTAGATTCATTAGATGTGTTATGGAGTCATCTACAACTTTGTTTTTTACTCCACCAAGAAATTTGTTCTAGATTAAAAGTTATTGATGAAATATAGAGCACTCATTTTTCCTTTTGTAAATTTGAATATTCAAATTCAAAATAGGTACTAATGTGATCAAAATCATATGACCAAATCCCCTAGACTCATCCATATGTGGTAATGGTGACATCATCAAACTACCTACTCAAATTTCCTACCACTAGGCCAAAATGTCTAGATAAAAACAATGATCAACCAACCAAATCCCCTAGACTCATCCATATGTGGTAATGGTGACATCATCAAACTACCTACTCAAATTTCCTACCACTAGGCCAAAATGTCTAGATAAAAACAATGATCAACCAAATGAAATCCACTCACTTCCATACTTATATGAATTCTTGAAACCCCATAGGGTCTCTATAAAATTTCCATAAAAATAATATCATCCATAAAATTCATCCCTTAGCCAAAAATTGAATAACCATGTAAGAATATTGAGGCTAATTGAAGCACACTTTGTCATTGTCATTCTAGCACACATGACACCTCATCAACATCCTTGCTCACCTCAAAGACATCATGGACAAACCTTCAATAGTTTCTCTCTCATTTATAACCAAAAAATAGTTGATACCAAAATTAATACAAGGAGCCAAAGAATTCAAGAGTTTATCTGTAATGTTCTATTGGTGTTTTCTATTATCTAGGTGTTATCTGGGTTGCTAACATAAATTAAAGGAGATTTTTTGGTCTTTGTTATTACAAGGGAAATTTATTATCTACCCTACCTTACTCCCTCATTTTTATATTTTTTAACATGAATCACTTTAGATTAATTCTTTTTGTGTATATCCATTTGTTTGTTTAATATTTTGTGCTTATATTGACAAATATAAATCAATTTACATCATAATAAATATAGGTAGATTGTGTCACTACCATATTCCTATTGTCCCTAAAA
>JARHVA010005753.1:932500-1000000 GCA_037957365.1 Torreya grandis
ATTTAATTGATTTTACTAAAGTGATGTGATTTGGCCATATAAATGATGATTTTCAAATCACTTCACTACATATCTAATTGATAATGATGCATGGATCATTTACTTCCATTCATAAATATACACCTTTTGTGATAGAGAAGGGATACATGATTTAACCTTGCTAATACATGATTATTTTAATTTAATGCCCATTGACTGCCAAACATTATTAATGTTTTAGATTTGTTCTATGATGTAATCTTCTACACACATGAAGTACCACAAAGTTTTTAATCTATACCAGTGATTACATTTTTAAACCCATAATGTTTAAGCCCATTTTCATGTTACATGGCATTATACACTTCATTAAAGGTACAAAAATTCATTTAATTTTATTAAAAATATAATATTATTTCTGTACTATTAACAAATATATGTATTGAAATATATTATACTAAAATATATAATATTTATTAACATATATATTATATGTTATAATAATACTGATTAATATTAAAATATATTTTACAAAATATATAATATTAATATATAATTAATTAGTTTAATATATAAAAATATTATGATATATATTATAATATGTCAATCATATTTATTTAATAACTAATATAATTTTTTTCTGTGGGGGGTAAGAGGGGTTATGTGAAACTAAAGAGTGTAAATCAATACTTAAACCTACTAGTTACTCCAAACCCATGACATTGATGTCAAAATAATTTCATATTACAAATAATTATGGGTGTATACTTATCAGGATCTAAATTTCCATGTAATGATTTAGTCTATAATGGCTTGGATTCTTTATGTAAATAGATAGCCTCTTAGGATAATCACTACGTCAAAATTATAACTCCTTTGGTTTTTATCAGGGGGCATCTATATTCATTGGATAAGGAGTGCCATAGTTGTGGGTGATTAGGTTTTATCTTGGTGATTGTAATAGATAAATTACTTTTCTTACAATGGTGCTAAAAAAATTAGAAGCAACCAAGAAGAATTTTGGGTTTATAAATATGATAAAAAATTGAAGTCGATATATATGTTTGAAAGACACCATCTATTCCAATGTGTATGCCTATTATTATACCACCACCACTTGTTTCTCTTAATAATTAATAATGTTACATCTCCAAAAAAATGTGGATGAAACTCCATTTATTATGCATTAAAGAGCCTAATAATTATTTATAAATCATTACCATCTATTCCAAATTTTCATGATGATAATTTTACTTGTATTTCCATATTTGAATTTCAAAAAAAAAAATATTTTACTATGGTCTTATAGTGGATTATTGAACATTTTCTAATTCTAATGATCCCGTGGATGTGATCCAAAACCCATGGTAGGAGACCCATCAAGTTTAATTTGTTGTAATGAGTATTTTTCTATTTTATTTGAATGAAATTCCCTAAATTATACAAATATATGTTTATATACAATATATAAATAGATTCAAAGTCTATATTTAGAAATACTATATATAGTAAGTGTTCTAAGGTAGGCTACATAATATGCCCTCATATAACCATATTAATGTAGATAATCACACAAAATCCTTTCCCACGATGTCTTTTATTTACTAGGTATGATTTTTCATCACTTATTTTAATTACCATTTTGGAGTTGAATTCATCTCCAAATATTAGTTCGTAAGTTCAAGACATGTGACTCACCCTCACAGGTATTTGAATTGGTGAATTAAATTATCTGAAAGGTATAATTCTTGGGGGTAAAAATTAAGTATTCAAATCCCTATTAGACAATTTTATTATCTTACATGAAAAAATGTGGATGAAACTCCACTTATTATTCAAGAGACTATTATTTCTAAATCATTAACACAATCTCTACATCAAAATTATAACTCCCTTAGTTTTGATTAGGGGGCATCTACATTCACTAGATAAGGAGCATAGTTGTGAGTGATTAGATTTTGTCTTGGTGATTGAAATGGAGAAATTGATTTTGTTACAATGGTGCTAAAAAAATTAGAAACAATCAAGAATAATTTTGGGTTTAGAAATATGATAAAAATTTGAAGTGGACATATATGTTCAAAAGACACTATTTATTCTAATGTGTATACCTACTATTATACCACCATCACTTGTTTCTCATAATAATTAATAATGTTACATCTTCAAAAAAATGTGGATTAAACTCCACTTATTATGCATTAAAGAGCCTAATAATTATTTCTAAATCATTATAATCAGTTCCAAAGTTCCATGATGATAATTTTATTTCTATTTCCATATTTGAACATCTATAATTTTTATTTTATTATGGTCTTGTAGTGGAGTATTGAACATTTTGTAATTTTTATGATCCCTTGGATGTGATCCAAAACCCATGGTAAGAGACCCATCAAGTCAGTAATTTATTGCGATGAATCTGTTGCTATTTTATTAGAATAAAATTCCCTAAATTATACAAATATACATTTAGATACAATCTATAAGTGGATGCAAATTATATTCCAATGTGTATGCCTACTATTATACCACCACCACTCTTTTCTCCTAATAATTAATAATGTTACATCTTCAAAAAATGTGGATGAAACTCCACTTATTATGCAAGAGCGTAATAATTTTTTTCTAAATCATTATCATTGATTTCAAAGTTCTATGATGATAATTTTACATCTATTTCTATATTTAAACATATATAATTTTCATCGTACTATGGTCTTGTAGTGCATTATTAAACATTTTATAATTTTTATGATCCCCTAGATGTGATCCAAAAACCCATGGTAGGAGACCCATCAAGCATAATTTGTTGCGACAAGTCTATTACTATTTTATAATTTAGATAAGCACAAAAATTCTTTCCCAAGAGGTTTTTGAGTTAATTGGTATGATTGTGTGTCACTTATTTTAATTACCATTATGGGATTGAATTCATCTCCAAATATTAGTTTGTAAGTTCAAGAATGGTGACTCACCCTCAGAGATATTTAAATTGGTGAATTAAATTATCTCAAGGGTATAATTGTAGGGTGGGCTAAAAATTAAGGAGTTAACTCCCTATTAGATAATTTTATTTTGTTACATATTAAAAAAATATGGATGAAACTCCACTTATTATGCAAGAGGATGTTATTTCTAAATCATTAGCATAATCTCTACATCAAAATTTTAACTCCCTTGGTTTTGATCAGGGGGCATCTATGTTCACTAAATAAGAAGCATAGTTGTGGGTGATTAGGTTTTGTCTTGGTGATTGCAAGGGATAAATTTATTTTGTTACAATGACATTAAAAAAATTAGAAGTGACCAAGAAGAATTTTGGGTTTATAAATAAAATACAAATTTAAAGTGGACATATACATTCAAAAGACACCATTTATTCCAATGTGTATGCCTACTATTATACCACCACCACCACTTGTTTCTCTTAATAATTAATATTATTGTTACATATTCAAAAAATGTAGATGAAACTCCACTTATTATGCAAGATCCTAATAATTATTTATAAATCATTACCATCATTTTCAAAGTTCTATGATGATAATTTTACTTATTTCCATATTTGAACTTATATAATTTTTATTGTACTATGGTCTTGTAGTGGATTATTTAACATTGTTTAATTTTAATGATCCCCTGGATGTGATTCAAAAACCCATGGTAGGAGACCCATCAAGTGTAATTTATTGTGATGAGTTTGTTGATATTCTATAATTTAAATAAGCATGTAAAATGCTTTTCCAAGAGGTCTTTGAGTTACTAGGTATGATTTTGTGTCACTTATTTTAATTACTATTATGGGGTCAAATTCATCTCCAAATATTATTTTATAAATTCAATAAAGGTGACTCACACTCAATGGTATTTTAATTGGTGAATTAAATTATCTTAAAGGTATAATTCTAGTGGGGGTAAAAATTAAGGAGTCAAATACCTATTAGACAATTTGTTTATGTTACATATTCAAAAAATGTGGATGAAACTCCGCTTATTATGCAAGAACCTATTGTTTCTAAATCATTAGACAATCTCTAATTCAAAATTACAACTCCCTTGGTTTTGATCATAGGGCATCTATATTTGCTAAATAAGGAGCACAGTTGTGGGTGATCAGGTTTTATCTAGGTAATTGCAATAGAAAAATTGTTTTTGTTACAATGGCATTAAAAAAATTAGAAGTGACCAAGAAGAATTTTGGGTTTAGATATATGACAAAAATTTGAAGTGGACATATATGTTCGAAAGACACCATCTATTCCAATGTGTATGCCTACTATTATACCACCACCACTTATTTATCCTAATAATTAATATTAATGTACATCTTCAAAAAATGTGGAAGAAATTCCACTTACTATGCAAGACCCTAATAACTATTTCTAAATCATTACCATTGGTTCCAAAGTTCCATGGTGATAATTTTACTTATATTTAAAGACTTGAAAATTTATAATTTTCATTTTACTATGGTCTTATAGTGGATTATTAAACATTTTCTAATTCTACTGATGCTCTAGATGTGATCCAAAACCCCATGGTAGGAGATCCATTAAGGGTAATCTATTGTGATGTGTCTGTTACTATTTTATTAGAATGAATTTTCTTAAACTATACAAATCTACATTTAGATTCTATCTATATATGGATTCAAAGTCTATATATAGATGTACTATATAGTAAATGTTTCGAGGTAGACTACCTAATATGCCCTCAAATAACCATAATTTAGATAAGCACACAAAATCCTTTCCCAAGAGGTCTTTGAGTTACTAGGTATGATTTTGTGTCACTTATTTACTTACCATTTTGGGGTCAAATTTATCTCCAAATATTAATTTGTAAGTTCAAGAAAGGCAACTTGCCCTTAGAGGTGTTTGATTTGGTGAATTAAATTATCTCAAATGTATAATTTCTAGGGAGGATAAAAATTAAGGATTCAAATCTCTATTAGACAATTTTCTCATGTTACATCTTCAAAAAATGTGGATGAAACTCTACTTAGTATGTAAGAGCTTATTATTTCTAACTCATTAGCACAATCTCTACATTATAATTCCAACTCCCTTGGTTTTGATCATAGGGTATCTATATTTTCTAGATAAGGAGCACAACTGTGGGTGATTAGGTTTTGTCTTGATGATTAAAATGGAGAAATTACTTTTTTTATAATGGAATTAAAAAAATTAGAAGTGACCAAGAAGAATTTTGGGTTTAGAAATACAATAAAAATTTGAAGTGGACATATATGTTGGAAAGACACCATCTATTCCAATGTGTATGATTACTATTATACCACTACCACTTGTTTCCCCTAATAATTAATATTAATGTTACATATTCAAAAAATGTGGATGAAACTCTGCTTATTATTCAAGAGCCTAATAATTATATATAAATCATTACCATCAGTTCCAATGTTTCATGATGATATTTTTCTTCTATTTCCATATTTGAACTTTTATTATTTTCATTATATTATAGTCTTGTAGAGGATTATTAAACATTTTCTAATTATGACGATCCTCTGTATATGATCCAAAAACCCATGGTAGGAGACCTGTCAAGTGTAATTTGTTGCAAGGAGTCTATTTCTATTTTTTAATTTAAATAAGCACAAAAAATCCTTTCCCAGGAGGTCTTTAAATTATTATGTATAATTTTGTGTCACTTATTTTAATTACCATTATGGGCTCAAATTCATCTTCACATATTAGTTTGTAAGTTCAAGAAAGGTGACTTGCACTTAGAGGTGTTTGATTTGGAGGATTAAATTATCTCAAAGGTATAATTCTAGGGCTAAAAATTAAGGAGTCAAATACCTATTAGACAATTTACTTATGTTACATCTTCAAAAAATATGGATGAAACTATGCAAGAGCTTATTATTTTTAGATTAATATCACAATCTCTACATCAAAATTAAAACTCCCTTGGTTTCAATCAAGGGGAATCTATATTCACTGAATAAGAAGCACAGTTGTGGGTGATCAGGTTTTGTCTTAGTGACTACAATGGAGAAATTTCTTTTGTTACAATTGCATTAAAAAAATTAGAAGTGACCAAGAAGAATTTTGGGTTTATAAATATGATAAAAATTTGAAGTGGACATATTTGTTCTAAAGACACCATCTATTCCAATGTGTATGCCTACTATTATACCATTACAACATGTTTCTCCTAATAATTAATATTAGTGTTACATCTTCAAAAAATGTGGATAAAACTCCACTTATTATGAAAGAGCCAAATAATTATTTCTAAATCATTATCATCAGTTCCAAAGTTCCATGATGATAATTTTACTTCTATTTCCATATTTGAACTTCTATAATTTTCATTGTACTATGGTCTTGTAGTAGATTATTGAACATTTTCTAATTTTGATTATCCCTTTGGTGTGATCCAAAACCCCATGGTAGGAGACCCATCAATTATAATTTGTTGCGATGAGTTTATTGTTATTTTATTGGAATTAAATTCCTTAAATTATACAAATCTACATTTAGATACAATCTATAAATGGATTCAAAGTCTATATATAGATGTGCTATATATAGTAAGTGTTCTGAGGTAGACTAATTAATATGACCTCACATAACCATAATTTAGATAAACACACAAAATCCTTTCCTGAGAGGTGTTTGAGTTATTAGGTATGATTTTATGTCACTTAATTTAATTACCATTTTGGGGTCAAATTCATCTCCAAATATTAGTTTGTAATTTCAAGAAAGATGAATTTCCCTCATAGATATTTAAATTGGTAAATTAAATTATCTCAAAGGTATAATTCCTAGGGGAGATAAAAAATAAATAGTTCAAATACCTATTAGACAATTTGTTTACATTACATCTTCAATAAATGTGGATGAAACTCCACTTATTATGTAAGAGCCTATTATTTCTAAATCATTATCATAATCTCTACATCAAAATTACAATTCCCTTGGTTTTGATCATGGAGCATCTATATTTTCTAGATAAGGAGCATAGTTTTGGGTGATCAGATTTTTTCATGGTGATTGTAATCAAGAAATTGCTTTTTTTACAATGGCATTAAAAAAAGTAGAAGTGACCAAGAAGAATTTTGGGTTTACAAATATGATAAAAATTTGAAGTGGACATCTTTGTTCAAAATAAACCATCTATTCCTAAGTGTATGCTTAATATTATACCACCACCACTTGTTTCTCCTAATAATTAATAATGTTACATATTCAAAAAATGTGGATGAAACTCCACTTATTATCTAAGAGCCTAATAATTATTTCTAAATCATTACCATCAGTTCCAAACTTCCATGACAATAATTTTACTTCTATTTCCATATTTTAACTTCTATAATTTTCATTGTACTATGGTCTTGTAGCAGATTATTGAACATTTTATAAGTTTGATGATCCCCTGGATGTGATCCAAAAACCCATGGTAGGAGACCCATCAAGTTTAATTTTTTGTGATGAGTCTATTGTTATTTTATTGGAATGAAATTCCCTAAATTATACAAATATACATTTAGATACAATATATAAATGGATTAAAAGTCTATATATAGAAATATTATATATAGTAAGTGTTCTAAGGTAGACTACTTAATATGTCCTCACATAACCATAATTTAGATAAACACACAAAATCCTTTCTCAAGAGGTATTTTAGTTACTAGATATGATTTTGTGTCACTTATTTTAATTACCATTATGGGGTCAAATTCATATCCAAATATTAGTTTGTAAGTTCAAGAAAGGTGACTCACCCTCACATGTATTTGAATTTGTGAATTAAATTATCTCAAAGGTATAATTATTAGGGGGGCTAAAAATTAAGTCAAATCCCTATTAGATAATTTGCTTATGTTACATCTTCAAAAAATGTGGATGAATCTCCACTTATTATGCAAGAGCCTATTATTTGTAAATAATAAACATAATCTCTACATCAAAATTTCAACTCCCTTTGTTTTGATCCCAATATTAGACTTCAAAGTTGAAGTACTCAATGTGTTGGTCAAAATGTTTAACCCTAACTCTGTATTAAGATATCACATGTCTTGTTATCATGAATGAAAGTTAATGTTTATAGATTGGTATGTCATAGACTACTTATGCCTTCACATAACCATAATTTAAATAACCTCACAAAATCTTTCCCCAAGTCTAGATTTTGAGTTACTAGGTATGATTTTGCATCATTTATCTTAATTACCATTTTAGGGTTGAATTCATCTTCAAATATTAGTTTGTTAATTCAAGAAAGGAAAGCCACTCTCATAGGTATTTGAATTAGTAAATTAAATTATTTCAAAGGTATTCTATGGGGGTTAAAAATCAAGGAGTCAAATCCCTGTTAAATAATTTAATCATGTAATTTAATGAACAAATATGAATAAACTTTTTAAATTAGAATAATTATAATAAACAATAAAAATTTGAAAATAATTTTATATTAAAAAACTATCTAAGTTTATTATTTATTTTTATTTATGTTTAAGTCATTAAATATTTTTATTAAATAATGTACATAATTGTTTAAATGTTTAATATGTTTAAATATATAAATATTTTTTTAAAATAATTTTCCTGCACACTTTGAAATTAGGGTTAAGTTTATTTTTTTCTCTTTCCATTATTTTCTCTAAATTTTTTTCTCTCCGTTTTGAAGGCCAAAAAATATTATTTTATTAGTTGTTAGGTTAACTTTGGCATTAGTGATGGGAGTGTTGACCCCATTTTCACTGTCATTTATGCAGGTGTGGCATTAGTGGTGAAATCTTGGAGCCTATTTTTCACTGTCATTTCTAAAAGTGTTTCTTGTTAGGTATTTAATCTATGTAATGTATTATTTTACTATATATTAAATGTGTGGTTTGTTTGGCTTGACATGAAACTTTTATTCATTGTTTGCTACTTTAAGTTATGAAATCATTGAGAGCTGGATAGACCTTTGTTATGAAATGGTCAAGATAATAAAATGGTAGAGATTAAGATTGTTTAGTGATTACTTGTATTTAATAGGGACCCAAATGATTAATGTGAGGGAAAGGCATACATTTTTATTAACTGTAGCTAAATAATGAGATGGATGAGATAATGAAATGGACTAGATAATGAAATGTTGAAGATTAGGATTGTTTAGCATTTACTTGTATTCAAGAGGGACCCAAATGGTGAATGTGAGGGGGAGCCAACATTTTTTAATAATCGTAAACAAATAATACAATGGTAGAGATTAGGATTATTTAGGGCTTACATGTATTCAATAGGGACCCAAATGGTGAATGTGAGGGGAAAGTAGACATTTTTTTATTAACTATAAGAAAATAATGAAATGGGAGATAATGAAATGGTGGATATTAGTATTTGTGCTTAATTGTATTCAACAAGAACCCAAATGGTGAATGTGAGCAGAAAGCAAAAAAAATTATTAACTGTAATCAAATAATGAAATGGCCAAGATAATGAAATGATGGATATTAGGATTGTTTATCACTTACTTGTATCCAATAGGGACCCAAATGGTGAATATGAGGGGAAATAATTTTTTTAAATTAAGTATAAGCAAATAATCATAGTAAAAAAGTGTCATGATGTGAGAGGGGTTTAATGGTTCCACTGTCTATATTTTATTGCATTGTTCATCTGTTAGCTCTATTTAGATACTGTGAATTGTTTCTATTTTACACTGAGTTGAAAAGTCATTTTTTGGCCTATTATAGGTTATTATTATTTGAGTTGAACTATTTCCATTTTAGATTGAGTTGAAAAATCATATTTTGGGGTGGCAAATTTTTCCCTCGTAACATGTCATAAAATTTAATGAATAAATGTTTTAATAACACCTAGCATTATTATTTAGGGTGGTGAAATTTTCCCTCATGCATTGATATTATTGGGTAGAGGGGTCCATACATCATTATATATTAAAAAATTTCTTATAAAATATTTACACCTATTATATAGGAGCAACTATTGTTTGGGGAGAAGTTTTTGAGGAGTGGGAAACATTAGGGGGTTGAAGATTTATATGAATACTCCTTTTTTTTGGTTGTTAGCTATCATTTGCATCCAATAAACTTTTTTTTTTTTCAAACAAAATTTTTGTATTAAAATACTCCCAATTTCTCTCAGCACCATGTATTACACATAATTTTTGTAGTCTTCAGAGCACATCCAAATATCTTTGGAGCATATAATATAGGTCTTTCAATCACCCTATATAGATCTTCAAAGAATTTTTAGACTTATTTAGAGCATCTTGTGTATGTTTTTGGAGCACACCTAGATAATATTCAGAGGAATTATAAAGCATTTGGAGTGTCCTCTAAGTGTTCAATCATCAAAGCTCACTTGCCAAGTCCTCAAAATTATAGATAAAAGAGTTGTAAAAAATGTGTGTTGCCTTCTCAAAATTACCCCTCATTGGGATGTTTTACCTTACTCAAAATTATACCATCCTTGGGATGTGTTCCTCTACTCAAAATTACCCCATCTGTGAGATGTGTTGTTGTACTCAAAATTGTGTTATTCATCTAAGTACAAGGTAAAGAATCAAGAATACATTACATATAAATAATGAAAAAATTACCTTCATATCTTATTTATATCAGAATTTAACTATTAAATTCAATACAATATATTACCAAATGTAACACTTTAGGGATAGTTTATATAATTATGATGAGATATATGAAATGCTCATCATTTCTACCCCACACTTTATCTTTTGGAAGTCCTCTCATAAATAAGTGGGATGAATAATCCTTAATCCAACTTTTTTGATTCAAACCTCTGACTTAGATCATAAAATTTAAAATGGTGGCCCCAATCATGGTGGCCCCTTAGTAAGAATCTAAGATCTCTAACAACTATATGAACCTAGGCTTCAAATTCAACTTCTACTTGAGAATTCCAAAACTTCCATGGAGATAGAGAATATAGAATTATAGGAGGCCTAAACCTCATCCGAATCACAACATCTAAACCTCTTTCTTCTAATCAATGAGTGATTATCTAGCAAACTACTTTGGGTCTTCTTAAACTTCATTTAATATTGGTGTGGCTAAGGACTTCCCTATGCTTCAACTTAATAGGTAATGTCTCCCACTTGGAAAGACTTGCATTGAAACCATTGTCATAATGGTGGTTTAGAAAATATATAAAAGTAGAAATATTAGATCTTAATAGCTCATGATACTTTTTAATCATATGCATATGATACAGTGGTTGAAAAGAAGAAATAAGTTTATTTTCTTCTAGAAATTATGCTCTCATACATAACCCATAGGTGTTTTATAATTCAAAAAATATATTATTGGTCTATTTCCATGCCATTTTGTTCCTTAGAGTGGAAATAAAGACACACAATTATGTCTCTCCAACAAATAAATTTATCAAAAAACTAGATTGATATCCTATCAACAAATTGAAAGTATAGAACTCACAAATGGCATCCTTCTTTTCATCAGTGCTCTTTATAAAAATGTCCATAAATACATGTGAATCTTCAATGATATGTGAAAAACTAGAGGAAATTAACTAAATCTACCATTTATAAAACTACTCATGTAAGACAAAAACATAAACAAATGAAGGCTACCTGCATGCTAATAGTTTCTTAGAAATAGCACAAATGTGTTAGATAGAAGCTTATGCTTTTTTTAATTAGAGTTGGGATTATTTCAATTACTTCTAAGATTCCTCCTTAAGTTTGGAATTTTCATCCATCAAATTTTGAATTTTCTTCTAGGTAATATGCAAATTAGTAATCTTAGTGTCCTTGATAATAAGAGAATTCTACAAATCAGTAATCTATGTCCTTGATAGCAAAAAAATGTTTCAAATTACTCAATTCTTGGGTATGTGAAAACATTACATTGTGGACTGTAGTCTATTTATCTTTTATTCCTTTAAGAATTATTTCTTGGTCACTAACTCTAGTAATAGATTCTTCCCACCTTTGTTTCAAATTAGAAATCATCAAGTCCTTACCTTTTAAAGTTGAACAGAGAACATCTAACTCTATTTGTTATAGTCTAATTATTTTCTCATGGCATGATAAATCCATGGCATACTACAATTATTTTTATTCATTGATAGAATGTGGAGAAGATGGATCTTCTTCAATCAAGGGTGCATTACCCTTATCATCAATAAAGGACACAAGACACTCTGCTTCTTAAGGTACAACTTCTTTTGCTAGGGTTCCCTCTATAAATACAACTTATTCTATGGCTTCGACATCTTCTTCTTCTTCTTCCAAAAATATAAGTTAGTGAATGTACTAGAGCTTAGTGGGATGAGGATGAGGGATGTCTTAATAAAGTCCCATTTATCATTTTGATCTTTAGTGTAGTATCTTCAAAACTAATGGCGGTGAATATGGTCATTCTAAAATTTCAACTATGGGTTCTTCAATCCAAATTATAGTATAAGGAGAGGTAGAGTGTGGTGTATTTTTGGTAGGAACTGAAGAAAAAATTTAAAGGAAAGAGGACCAAGCCTTTTCACCCCTTGGTTTATTGATAAAATAATGGCAACAAATGAGTGTAACTAGCCCATGATGGTGGGTAGACCCAATACCTCATCTTATCTTCCAAGAAACATTAATAAGAGCATTGTGAATGAAAGAGGAAAGATTGATATTATAATATTCTTGAATAATTCCTTTCCTAAAATGAATAAGGATTCTCATAGCATCTCTACCCACTATTGTAAATTGACCATCATGAGTGATATATTTCATTATCCAAAAAACAACATTTTTCAAAAGTTGAGGAAGACTTTCTCTTAGAATTACCTTAGATAATCCTTGGGGGAATTTGGCTAGTCTGGGGTGTCACTCATTTCCTTCAAAAAAATTAAATTAGGTAAAAAAAACTAATCTTTTTAATTTCAACTACTCTATCTTTAGGAATCCTAGATAGAGCACTGATTATAAAGGGATTCACTAAAATGTTCTTCCCCTTAATAATGGCATGATCTTCATCAAAATTATCATATAATTCTCACATAATATCTTCATGTAATCCCTAAAACATTTTTAATAAATTCAACCAACTTGTTGTTTCAATGATGTCTCTAGCTACTTCATCTTCTAACAATGCATCAAAGGATTTTGATTTACATTTTTTCTTTCTCCCACCCATCTTTGGATAAAGAACTATTTAATTACATATCTAACTATACTAAAAAACACAGAGCTCAAATTTAGATAGGGACTAGGGGAAGTAATAGGTTAGACATATGACACAATAATAGTTGGTAGTGACAATGCAATAATGAATAAAAAAGTAGGTTATATGATGTGATTATGACAATAATGATGGCTAAAGTTATGGTTATCTCTTGAGATCATGGGAGATATAATGGGAAGGTGATTTATCTAGTCAAGTAGTAATATGTGTCATAAATTTCACTATTGGTAGTATTGGGATCAATAATCACAATTAATTATGCATCATACAAAATATTTTTGAAAAACACTCTATTTAGATCATAGTTATATCAAATATTATTTGAAAAGACCATTTGGAAACATCATCACAAAATATCATCACACCAATTTTTTTGGAGATATTTTGAAAACATAGTCACATAAAATTATGGATTGGGGCATTATTGGTCTAATGGCATTGTTTTGATTCTCAATGATGGAGGTGAACTCTTCCCAGTCATGATTTTTCATCTTAGAAGCACAACTATCAGTCTTTGGAGCTAAGTCACTAGTCATCGGAGCTAAACCTTCAAACTTCAAAGCAAAACTAGAGTCCATCTAGACATTTTTTATATATAAAAGTATAAATCACCTTATATATAAAGCACCTAATTTATTACAAAAACCTTATGTGTGTGTGTGTGTGTGTGTGTGTGTGTGTGTGTGTGTGTGTGTGGTGTTATTTGTATGTATTTGTAGCCAATTTCATCTCCTTAATTCCTGTCTTGTCTCAAGAACCACTTGGGGGCTCTATTGATGGAGGCAATGGCTAAGCTAGAGTTTGTCCTATATGAATAGAGAAATGGGACCTATTCTAAATTGGCAATTCCAAATGTTCTTTCTTCATCCATGGATTTCAAATTTTGATTGATGAGATAATATATTATTTTAATGTGGGATGAATGCATAAAAGACCTTTTTGGCAAGCTTGATTAATGTAATATGGATGGAGATCCTAGTTCTTATCATATTAATGGGAAAGTTTGTCAAACTTTGAACTATTGATTTTAGAAATTAATTTCTCTAGAATTTAATAGAGATTTAATTTGAATTTGAATTTCCATCAATTTTATCTTTAAAGGTAAATATTTCCACCTTTTGACATGTGGCTAGCACCTCAGATATAGCTAAGTATTCAAGTGTCATGAATATGACTAAATTATATAGTTGGGTTGAAATATAGACATGTGGAACATTTTGATTACCTCATATATTCTCATAATGCACCTTTGTGTGATGAATCATCTATTTCTCACCACCTAATGACCCTCAATTCATAGTGAGCTCTCAAATGGTGCCTTTTAATTTTTATAACTTGAATGGGGAAACCACTCTTTTGCTTATTTGAAAGGTATCTCAAGAAATACCTTTAAGGGGAAATCCAATTTTTTGCATGTTTTAAAGGTATATCTAGGAGATACTTAAGGTATTGCATAGGCCTTAAAAATATCACCCAGTAGTGCCTTCTATGTAAAGGAAAATTCCACTTGTTCTTTAAATGAAAAATCCACTCTTATGCCTATTTGAAAGGTATCTCTTAAGAGATTACTTGAATTGGAAATACACTCTTATTATTTAAAGGTATCTCTTGGGAGATAAACTTAAGGTATAATAAGGGCCATCAAAATATTACCTAGTAATGTTTTCCATGTAAAGGAAAATTGCACTTATTCCTTGAAGGAGAAATAAAATCTTGTCTCTATTTGAAATTTATCTCCTAAGAGATACCTTTAAGGTTAAATCCACTATTTTACATGTTTTAAAGGTATTTCCTATAAGATACATTGAATTTATTATAGGGGTCTTCAAAATATCACATGTTTCACCTTCTATGTAAAGGAAATTCCACTTGTTCTTTGTAGGAGAAATCCACTCTTGTGCCTATTTGAAAGGTATATCATAAGAGATACCTTGAAGGGAAAATTAAATATTATACATGTTTTAAAGTTAAATCTTAGGATATAAATTTAAAGTATTATAAAGGCCTTCAAAATATCACCCAGTAGTGCCTTTTGTGTAAAAGAAAATTCCACTTGTTATTTGAAGGAAAAATCCACTCTTATGTCTATTTGAAAGGTATCTCCTACGAGATAAATTGAAGGGTAAATCCACTCTTGTGCATGTTTTAAATGTATATAATAAGAGATAACTTTAAGTTATTAAAAAATATTTTGAAATATCACCCAATAGTTCCTTTCATACAAAGGAAAATTGTACTTATTCCTTGCAGGAGAAGTCCACTTTTGTCCCTATTTCAAATGTATCTCCTAGGAGATTCATTAAAGGGATAATAAACTCTTGTGCATGTTTTAAAGGTATATCCTAATAGATACCTTGAACTTATTACAAAATCTTTCTAAATATCACATAATAGTGCCTTTTGTGTAAAGGAAAATTACACTTGTTCTTTATAGGAGAAATCCACTCTTGTGCCTAATTTAAAGGTATGTCATATGAGATACCTTAAATGAGAAATAAAATCTTGTTAGTGTTATATATATATATATATATATATATATATATATATATATATATATATATATATATATCTATATATATATATTATTAGATACCTTAAGGTAATACAAATGGCTTCATAATATTACCAAGTAGTGCCTTCTATGAAAATTCCACTTGTTCCTTGAAGGAGAAATCCACTATTGTGCCTATTTGAAAGGTATCTCCTACGAGATACCTTGAAGGGGAAATCCAATATTGTCAATTTTTGAAAGGTATCTATTAATATATAACTCAAAATATTACCTAGTAATTACTTCTATGTAAAGGAAAATCTCACTTGTTCTTTGAAGGAAAATTCCACTTTTGTCCATGTTTGAAATGTATCTCCTAAGAGATACCTTGAAGGGGAAATCCAATCTTGTGAATGTTTAAAAGGTATATCCTAAGATATACCTTGAAGGTATTAAAAATTATTTTAAAATATCAGTTGGTAATGCCTTTCATGGAAAGGAAAATTCCACTTATTCCTTCTAGGAGAAATCCACTCTTGTGCCTATTTGAAAGGTTCTCTTAGGAGATACCTTGAAGGGGAAATCCACTCTTTTAAATTTTTGAAAGGTATATCATAAGAAATAACTTAAAGGTATTAAAAAGGCCTTAAAAATATCACTCATTAGTATGTTACATGTAAAGTTAAATTTTATTTGTTCCTTGAATGAGAAATCCACTCTTGTACCTATTTGAAAGATATCTCCTAGGAGATACCTTAAAATGGGAAATACACTTTTATGAAGGTATTGCAAGGGCCTTTAAAATATTAGCTAGTAGTGCCTTTCCTATAAAGGAAAATTTCACTTGTTCCTTAAAGGAGAGATCCATTCTTATCATTATTTAGAATGTACCTCCTAAGAGGTTTGACTTACTAAATTGCTGAAACTCTAGGAGGTGAGGGAATACACAAGTGATTTAAAGTTCATCCAACAAAAAGTGGTTAAGCTATGGTGTGACTAGAAGTAGTCAAACCTAGGATTTAAAACTAGAGATTTAATTCTCAAATATGATCAATGGGCCATAAAACCAAGACAACATGCAAAGTTCAATTCTCTTTGGAGAGGACCATTTTGCATCATCAGTGATAGGTGGGAAAATGATTTTAAACTTTAACATCAAGAGGGAAATTAATTAGAGATACTTATGAATGGGATTGATCTAAATCATTTAAATTAACTGTTAAGGTGTGGAGCCTAAAAGCTTCACCAAGGAGTGCAATACCAAAGTTGCAGGTTTACACAGTCACCAGCGTCGGTCAGGGGTGACCGACGTTGGTCAGGTGCAGTTCAAGAGACACCAGCGTCAACAGGGGATCGGCCAACATTGGTCACAGGTAAGCAGGCAAGAACTGACATTGGTTACCTGTGTGTCCAAAATGCTATTTCTGTGGATAGAAACGAGTGTTTGCATGATGAGTTTAAGTCTTAGTCTTGAGTTCGTGTCTCTATTATTAGTAAGACTATTTTTAGAGCCCTTATTCAAGAGGTTTAACTATTGGTTGTAAGTGCATGCTCAAGTCTCCTAATTATATATGTAGAATTAGATCTTCTTAGCTTATTGTAGTAGTTCATTGTATGTGAATGTTGAAAGAACAGTACAAAATTGTATAAGTGAATCATTCCAAGTTGTTGGAGTTGATTGTACTTGAGAGAGAGAGCTCTTAAGGGATAGAGATCTAGAGAGAGATCTTGTGCATCTGAGAGAGGTGTTGAAGAAAGAAGTTTCTTCAATTGTATTCCTTTTGTAAAGAGTTTAGTACAGGTTTTCAGGGTGGTTTCTTGTATCTCTTGTCCTTTGTTATTATCTGATTCTAGCTACTTATCTATCTAATTTAATTCCATGGTTTATTGCTTTCATAATTGTAATCATATTGCTGGTTGATCCCCAACAAGTGGTATCAGAGCCTTGGTTGTAGGTTTAGAGCTTGATATCCAATAATTAGTATCAGAGCTCAAGTTCACTAACAGGTGGTTCAAATCTGTGTAGTGTGTATTGATTACGGGTTACTCACAGGGGTTTCTATAGGGATTTATGTTTGAGTGAGAGAAGCAATGGCAGAAAAAAGTAAACTAAGAATGGAGAAGTTCAATGGCAAAAATTATCAACATTGGAGAATACAGATAGAGGACTATCTTTATCAAAAAGATCTATACTTACCGTTAGGTGGGATTACAAAGAAGCCCATAGACATGGATGATGAAGAATGGGAAGTTCTTGATAGAAAGGCTCTGGGGTCTATAAGACTGAGTCTAGCATCTACTATGATATCTAATTTATCACAGGCAAAAACAATGGTAGAGTTGATGACTACTTTAGCAAATTTGTACGAAAAACCCTCAGCTTCTAATAAAGTATATCTTATGAAGCAGCTATTTAATTTGCATATACAGGAAGGTGGATCTATATCTAATCACCTGAATGATTTCCATGGAATTATAAATCAATTAAGTTTAGTCAAAATTGTATTTGATGATGAAATAAAATCTCTTTTAATATTATGTTCTTTGCCTGAATGTTGGCATAGCTTAGTAATGGCAGTTAGCAATACTACATCTGCTTCAAATATTTTAAAAGTAGAGGATGTTGTTAGTGTTATCTTGAATGAGGAAATTCATAGGAAAAGCACATAAGAGACATCTGGGAATGCTTTAAGTTTTGAGAGTAGGGGAAGGCAAAAAGAGAAGAGCAAGAAAGGGAGATCAAGATCCAAGTCTAAGGGGAGAGGTAGATCTAAATCCAGAAATGGCAGGAAGCCACAATGCTGGAATTATGGAAAGATGGGGCACATAAGCAGAGATTGCTGGTCAAAGCCTAAGGAGGACTATCAGTACGAAGGAAAAGAAGAAGCAAAGGTTGCAGGTATTGCACAAGATGCTTTAATATTCTCTTTGCATAATAATATAGAATCTTGGGTGTTAGATTCTGGTGCATCTTTTCATGCTACCCCTAATAGAGAATATTTTAGTGACTATATCCATGGAGATTTTGGAATAGTGTATCTAGGGGATAATGAGCCTTGTAAAGTTATTGGTAAAGGTAAAGTGCAGCTGAAAATGTAGAATGGCAACACATGGGTGTTGAGAGACGTTATGCATGTTCCTAGCTTGAAGAGGAATTTGATTTTTGTAGGAAAGTTAGGGGATGAGGGTTGTACAGTAACTCTCACAGCATAATCTTGCAAGGTGACCAAGGGTGCACTTGTTATGGCCAGAGGTAAGAGAGTAGGTAATCTCTATTTATGTAATTATGTTACTAACAATTCTCCTTCTGTATTATCTACTTCAGATGTGGATGCTAAATTGTGGCACTCAAGGCTTGGCCACATGAGTGAGAAGGGGATGTCAATTCTTAAGTCTAAAGGTAAGCTTTCAGATTTGAAAAGCATGGATCTAGAATTTTGTGAGCACTGTGTATTTGGAAAACAAAAGAGGGTGAGTTTTCTCAAGACTGGGTCTACAAAGAAGAAGCATAAGTTATAGCTTGTTCACACAGATGTGTGGGGACCAGCTCAGGTAGCTTCTATTGGAGGATCACAGTACTATGTTTCATTCATAAATGATGCTACAAGAAATGTATGGATCTATTGTATTAAGAAGAAATCTGATGTATTTGAGACTTTTAAGATTTGGAAAGCTATGGTTGAGAATGAAACAGGTAGAAGATTGAAGTGCCTGAGATCTGACAATGGTGGTGAGTTTTGTAGTTATAAGTTCAACTGGTATTGTTATATACATGGAATCCATAGGCAAAGGATGGTTCCAAGGACACCTCAATAGAATAGAATTGCTAAAAGGATAAATAGAACAATTATGGAGCGTGCAAGATGTATGAGATTGCATGATGGTTTGCCCTTAGAGTTTTGGGCAGAAGCTATTGACACTGTAGTGTACCTGATTAACAGAGGACCCTCTATAGCTTTGGATGGTGGAATTCCAGAAGAGGCATGATAGGTAAAAAGGTAGATCTTTCTTTTCTCAAAGTTTTTGGTTGTGAAGCCTTTATGCACATTGATAAGGAAAATAGAAAGAAGTTGGATGCTATGTCTATGAGGTGCACATTTATTGGCTATGGCTCAGATGATTTTGGTTTTAGATTTTGGAATCTAGGAACTAACAAGATAATTAGGAGCCATGATGTTATTTTCAATGAAAAAGTGATGTATAGTGATCAGCTGAAGAAGTTGAATCAATATGGGCAGAGCAATGGAGAATTGGATGAGGTGACGGTCCAAAATGAGCTCATGGGAAAAAGAAATAATCACTTGCAGGAAAACATAGAGACCGACGTCAGTAGGTTAGGAATCGGCATCAATAGAATAGAAACTGATGTCAATCATACAAAGACCAACATCGATAAAATAGGCACTAACATCAGTCAGGCAGAATCGGCATCGGCCAATAACAAGATTGGAAGTGATTGAGGTCGGTCACTGTCAGAGAATTTGGGTAGACAGCGTGTTGTGAATGAGTCTCAGATGCCCATCAAGAGGTCAGAAAGGGTAAGTAAGCCTCCAATTTGATATTCCCCTTCATTATTTTATTTATTGCTAACTGATGGTGGAGAACCAGAGAGTTTTGAAGAAGCAATATAGGTGGAGTCCAAGAGTCAGTGGGAGCGTGGCATGGTTGAGGAAATGGAGTCTTTAAAAGAGAACCAGACATGGGATTTGGTTGAGTTGCCAGCAGGTAAGAGGACATTGAAGAAAAGATGGACCTATAGGTTGAAAGAAGGTGAGAATGGATAGATGAGATATAAGGCCAGGTTGGTAGTGAAAGGATTTGCACAAAAGCCAGGTATTGATTTTGGTGAGATTTTTTCTCCTATTATTAAAATGACTTCTATACGGGTTGTATTGTCTTTAGTTGCCATTGAGGATTTACATCTTGAGCAGCTAGATGTTAAGACAACGTTTCTTCATGGAGATTTGGATGATGAAATATATATGGAATAGCCAGAAGGATTTGAGGTCAAAGGTAAGGAGAAGTTAGTGTGCAGATTGAAGAAAAGCTTGTATGGCCTCAAGCAAGCTCCTAGACAGTGGTATTTGAAATTTGATAGGTTTATGACTAAGCATGGCTACAGTAGGTGTCAATCTAACCAGTAGTGGTATATATATTATTTTATTGTTATATGTAGATGATATGCTGGTTGCAGGATCACACATACAGGATATCTCTGAGCTTAAGGTGAAATTAGCTCAAACATTTGCCATGAAGGATTTGGGAGTAGCAAAGAAAATCCTTAGCATGAGCATTAAGAGAGACAAGAAAAATCATAGGTTGATATTGTCCCAAGAGGATTATGTGAACAAGGTGTTGAAATAGTTCAATATGTAGGATGCTAAACTGGTAAGCACACCTTTGGCTGGACATTTTAAGTTGAGTAAAGAACAATGTCCTAATTCACATGATGAGGTAGATTACATGAGTAAAGTTCCATATTCTTCCGCAGTAGGGAGTTTGATGTATGTAATGGTGTGTACTAGACTAGATATTACCCAAGCAGTGGGAGTTGTAAGTAAGTATATGGCCAATCCAAGAAAGGAACATTGGAAAGCAGTTCAATGGATCCTTAGATATCTGAGAGGAACCAGCAGTAGGCATTTGTGTTATGGAGGTTTAGATACTTCTCTACATGGTTATGTAGATTCAAATATGGCAGGTGATTTAGATGGCAGGAGGAGTACCACAGGATATGTTTTCATTGTAGGTGGAACAATGATTAGCTGGATATCAAAGTTGTAGAAGGTTGTTGCCTTGTCAACTACAGAAGCAAAATATATTGAAGTCACAGAGGCTAGCAAAGAGATGATATGGATGACACGATTCATGGAAGAGCTAGGAAAGGAGCAAGAGAGTTGAAAATTATACAATGATAGTCAGAGTGCAATTCATTTGGCTAAGAATTTAGCCTTTCATTCAAGAACAAAGCATATACAGCTTAGGTACCACTTCATAAGATAGGCATTGGAGGATGGTGAGTTGAAGCTGGAGAAGATCCATATAGACAAGAATCCTGCTGTTATGTTAACTAAGCTAGCTACGAAGGAGAAGTTGAATCTTCATTCAATTCTATTGGTCTTCATGATTAAGTTGAAGATGGAGGAGCTAGAAGATGTTGCTGTACAGGTACTGGTGTAGCTGTTTATCTCCAAGTGGGAGATTGTTAAGGTGTGGAGCCTAAAAGCTTCACCAAGGAGTGCATTACCAAAGTTGTAGGTTTACACAGTCACCGGTGTCAGTTAGGAGTGATCGACATTGGTCAAGTGCAGTTCAAGAGACACCAGCATCAACAGGGGATTGGCCGATGTCAGTCACAGGCAAGTAGGCAGGAACTGGCATTGGTTACCTGTGCGTTCAGAATGCTCTTTCTGTGGACAGAACCGAGTGTTTGCATGATGAGTTTAAGTCTTAGTCTTAAGTTTGCATCTCTATTATTAGTAAGACTATTTTCAGAGCCCTTATTCAAGAGGTTTAACTATTGGTTGTAAGTGCATGCTCAAGTCTCCTAATTCTATATGTAGAATTAGATCTTCTTAGCTTATTGTAGTAGTTCATTGTATGTGAATGTTTAAAGAATAGTACAGAATTGTATAGGTGAATCATTCCAAGTTGTTGGAGTTGATTGTACTTGAGAGAGAGAGATCTTGAGGGATAGAGATCTAGAGAGAGATCTTGTGCATTTGAGAGAGGTGTGGAAGAAAGAAGTTTCTTCAATTGTATTCCTTCTGTAAAGAGTTTAATACAAGTTTTCAGGGTGGTTTCTTGTATCTCTTGTTCTTTGCTATTATCTAATTCTAGTTACTTATCTATCTAATTTAATTTCATGGTTTATTGCTTTCATAAGTGTAATCATATTGTTGGTTGATCCCCAACATTAACCTTCCCATCTCTCCCTTTTGTACATAATTAGCTAGTTTCCCTTTCTATCATGTGTTTCCATTTTATTGTTGTTTATTTCCTTTACTTTATTTCTTTTGTTGTTTCATTTTTCAAATAAGTTTTTTTAAGATAGGTGGATGATCTAATTCCCATGCATCCTCTCCCTAATCCCCCCAAATATTCAAAACATTCTCTAAAATATGGTTAGTTACCTACCTCACCTATCACTAATGTCAGACACTTCATCATTTATAATATACCATAATGATTGCCACAAAATATCTTGTAAATGGACATTCAGTCATGTGTTTCATGCTTAGCATTAATAAGGATGCTCATTTCTTAAATTTCCATAATGAGTCTACCAAGTGGCATCATTCCATAAATATTCCTTCTCTTATTTAAAGCCAAATATTGGGCACTTTGAGATTTTATTAAAAGCATTGAGAAATTGAGATAAATGAAGAAAGATTGTCTATAGGTGAATGAGGTAGAAAATATATATATCAGTCCAATTTTAAGAAAAAAATAGAGAGTGATTTTAAATTAAACATCTCAACATAGAGGCCTCTACGTCCTCATCTAGAAGCAATAAGCATCCCTCAAAATAGAGAACTTGAAGAATGAGTAGTGGTGTAAATCTTCCCCCTAAGTATGCCATGAGAAAATCCTACACTTTAGCCCCTACCCAAGTGAAGAAAAATGTTTCAAATGCTAATAAGGAAACCAAGGTGCCTTGTAAGCAAAAGAATTTGGTAATTGATTTAGTGGATGATATATTTAACATAGAGTTAGCCCAAAATCTGAATAATCTAAGAGAAGGCACCCATGCTCAGATGCTTGAGATGATTAGTAGGAAAGAGTATAACTATTTTAGATGTGGAATATGGGATTGAAAATTGGAACAAAACATGGTGCCATATATATACCCAAGCCCCAAGGTCCTCAAATCTCTCCTTAAAGAAGAGGACATAGAGATACCTTTGTTACCCATGTCCTTATTGAATTTTCTCATGTAGCATTTAAAAGACACCCTATCAATGATATCCTTTGTCATGGGTATGGATTTTAATGATAATCACCATTCACCCCACCCCATCAAATTCCACCTTTCTCCCATTTAAATCTCACTATCCATTCACTCAGCTTCATAAGAGCAGGATCCACTACTTTGTAGTAGAAATTAGCTATTCCATTTTCACTACCATAAGAGATCCCCTTTGTGGAAGAAATAATCCAAACACTAGAATGGTACAAGTAGTAGGTGGATATATCATATGGATCTTAGTCAAACCCCTAATGTCTCTAAGGTGGACAAGATCTTGTACCCACTCACCCATCTAGAATTCTAGATGCTAGTGGTGGTTAAAAGCTTGGGAAAAATATCTTTCAAGGAGATAATAGATCTAGATTGAGAATTTGAGGCTCTCAAGAAGAAGACCCTACTGAAGAATGAAGAGTAAGAACCCTTAAAGGTGGTCCTTTAAAAATTGTAGGTTTTTTCACCTTCCTCAAAATTTTATAATTTTACTTTGAATGGTTTGAGTGTTAGAGTTTTTAAGGTTCTCCCATCTATAGGTGGATACCCCTAAGAGTCACAAGGAAATGTGTATCAAAAATCCACATTTGTTATTTTGGAGTAGTTCATTTCTAGATTTAGACTCACTTGGTAGTTAGTAGTTACTTGACACCTTCAGGTATCCCTGCTTTCAACCACTTTCTTCTTTGATCCCACTTTTAAATTTTGTCCAAGTTCTAGCCCTCATCTAATTCTAACACATGGCATCCTAGTGCTCATGCATTAAAGATAATTTTGTCTCACTCTAGAAAATCACCAATTTAACATGTGGTGCCCCTATGCTAAATCTCACTAAGGAGTCCCTAGTCCCTCTAGAGAATCATAGTATTATGTGTGTCATCTTTGTACATGCCTAAAATCAGCATTAGGTTGCTAGAGCTTAGAAGAGTGTCAATTGATGAAGGTGTGGGTCACTCCTCACAAGCAAACATTTTGAAACACTTTAAGCTTAGCCTAAAGTGTAAATTGATGATTTTTAGGAGGATTAAGGTCATTGGATGTAACATAAAAGGGAAAAATTCAAAATAGAACACATGGGATCACCTTACTTCTCTGAAACATAGTGGCCATAATAGATTAGTGTAGTTGCACCATATATAGGATCTAGAGGCTAACTACACTCATTAGTTGAAGACCCTATTTCAATAGCAATGACATCATCATGCATGTGAGTGCTAAGATATCCTAGTGTCTCTTACTTAAAGAAGCTACCTTGCTTATTTATTGAAGGCTCTTCTCATTTAGAATGGGTTGGATATCATTTTTGTGAGTTATCTATTTTTATTCACCATTGTATTGACTAGGAATAACATAAGTTAGCAATTTTTTAATTCTACAACCTTAATAGATACATATCAAGGGTGAAAAAAGATGCTTTGTATGTGCCCCATTATATTATTCTATATTCAGTCTCCATCTATAATGAAGAGGATGTGATGTTCTATGCTATTTGGAGTGGGAAATTATCTTTCTCTATTGTTTCTTTGTTTTTCCTTTTATAGTAGGGGAAATCCATAGTTGAATCATGTTTTAAAGGTATCTCTTAGGAGATACCTTGAAATTATTATAAGGGCCTTCAAAATAACACCCATTAGTGCCTTCCATGTAAAGGAAAATTCCACTTGTTGCTTGAAGGAGAAATCCACTCTTGCACTTGTCTGAAAGGTATCTCTTAGGAGATACCTTTCAGTGGAAATCCACTCTTGTGCTTGAAATGTATCTACTAAGAGATACCTTGAAGGTATTATAAAGTCTTTCAAAATATCACCTAGTAGTGCCTTCCATGTGAAGTAATATTCCACTCATTCCTTGAAAGAGAAATACACTCTTGCACTTGTTTGAGAGGTATCTCCTGGGAGATACCTTGAAGGGGAAATCCACTTTCTGTATGTTTGAAAGATATCTCCTAGGAGATAATTTGAAGGTATCATAGGGGCCTTAAAAATATAATATATTCGTTCCTTCCATGTAGAGTAAAATTCCACTAGTTCCTTGAAGGAGAAATCCATAAAATGGACTTTAGGCTAAATAAACTAGGCTAAGATTTAATTGTGATTTGAACAACCAAAAGCTAATAAAATATCAATTTAAAATTGAAACACAAAGACCTTAAGCATGTTTATTTCCAAATAAAATTCCATTAAACCTACAATATATAAATACAATAAACATTAGAAGGGGTAAAACCATGATCATCTGAAAACATGTCCATTAATCCAAATGATAGTCAGGAACAATGTATAACCAAAATAGGCATGGATGATCTCCAAATTAGAAAAAGTCACTTGGTAGTGAGTGAGATTATTTCTTAAAGACAATAGGAAATATTAAAGTTAGGGATTTATAACATATAAAATCTTAAACCAAGAGACATAGATTAATGTTTACAAAATGATAAAATAACTGCAATGCAAAAATAGTTTGAAGAAATCAATGTCTAAGGGAAATTATCTCGAGCAAATTATTTTGTAGGCTAAAGTGAAGATAATGAATATCCTAAATGGTATTTTAAAAAAATGTTTAAGGTCACTTTTATAATGTTTGAAGGGAATTTCTCATTGGGGAAAGGTCTAGGGAAAAATTCCCAAAGGGAAAAGGGCCATTCCAAGGCTGAAGGGTACTTTCAAAAACCTTGAAAGGTACTTTCAAAAATTTTGATGGGTAAATTTGAAAGGATCAAAGGGTACTTTAAAAAATCTCAAAGGGTGCTTTAAGAAGGCCCCAAGGGCACTTATTGGGGGGAAAGGGCCTTAAATGGCCTTTTCATCATCAACCATCTTTCTTTATTTTCCCCTTCCCCTTGCTATTTCCTTTTATAAGCAAGTGTCATGGCACAAGTGGTTGACCTATTCATCATGCATCCTTTCCATTAGTTCTCTCAAATCCATAAAAACATTCTTTGAAAGAAGGTTATCTACCCACCTTACCTAACATTAATATAATATACTCCATCATACACAAATTCCCATGATGATCATTGTAAATCTTTAGCGTATGACTCTCCAGGTGTATGTGCTACCCCCATTATTTATAAGGGCACCTATTAAAAAAAATTCCCATGATGGACACACCTAATAATGGTAATAGCATATAAATATCCCTTTTCTCCTTTCAAGCCAAATAATTGACACCTTGTTATTTTATAATAATCATTTAGAATTGGAAAGGAAAAAAAGAGAGTTTGAAGGATGAATGAGGTAGTAACTATGAATCTAGTCTAGCATGCAAAAGTAGAAAAGTGTCACTGAAATTTATATAAATATGGAGGCCTCTGTGTCCTCATCTAGTAGTGTCAAACATACCTTAAAGTAAAAACCTTACACTTCAAGTAGTGGAGGAGATAATACCTTTAAACACATCATGGATAAAGCCTACACTTCAGACCTTGCTCAAGAAAAGGAGAAGGTGCCATATACCAGATTAATGACTAGGGAACCCTATAGAGATTGAGCTTTGGTAACTAATTTTGTGGATAATATATTTGATCTAAAATTGAACCAAAACACCAAAAATTTGAGAGAGGGAACTTACAACCAAATACTTGATAGGGTAAGCAATAAATATTATAATGCCTTCAAATGTAGGTTGTGGGAAAGCATGTTACCACAATATATTGTGCCTCAAGTATAACTATTCCTTGAGATTATTACCATTTGCCTACAAATATATGACACTAATACTAGAGTGATCATTGGTAATACCAACTTAAGGGTAAAAATTAGTGTAGATGATATCACATAGATGCTCTGACTTCCTTACAACCTTGAAGACATTATCTATAACATCAAGATCCTTCAAATTGTTTAGTATTCTTAGGTCAAGGATAAGGTGGGTTTCTTTAAGACTGTACTCAACCATGAGGTAATTGAGATGCCTCCTCTACCCATGCCCTAGTTAACCTATCCCATGCAACATATAAAAGACAGTCTGACTATACTATATTTTATCCTAGGAATAGACAAAGATGTGAACATCTATGACTTTTAGCTAGGGGTGATCTTCCTATTGACATAAAAATAAAAGGGGTAGGAATTTAGAATAGAATTTACCAAATCTATTGCTTCCAACATGAAGAATGAACTAGAGAACTTATTATTAATGAGTACCTTTTATTACTCATACTTTCTCATGCACCTATTCCTATATAAGTATTTCCATTTTTTTTCCAAGTATCTCTATCTTAATACCTCTAATATTGAGAATTTTTCAACATTGATAGACAAAACCTTAGCCCTTGAGTTGGATCACTAGCTTGATGTGGTATACCTTATCTATAGGGTTGGGAAGAATAAAAATGGTGTATATGATGTCCCCTTCTCAAGGGATGGCATCACAGTGTAAAAAAGGCAATAGGGGCACCTACTTATGGCCAAGCTAGTAGAACTTGACCTTGATTTTATAGATAACCAATGGGATAATGATCTGGATTGATACATAGTTGAATTGAAGACTGATAGTGCTCCCAAACATCAAGCTCAGCCCTACTTCGATCAAAGTAAGTCACCCACATAGGACATCCCCCAAAATCATGTGGACCTAGTTTAGATGTCAAAATACACCATTAAACTATGGGAGTCTTTTTATGATAAGGTTTAGAAATATGAGTTGACCCAAAATTTATCAAAGAGAATGAATGGATTGCTCACCTAATTAACTTGAAGTGTAGATAAGAAAGATACATTCATAAAATATAGGTTTGAAATATAAAATCCATCTAAAGGCTTATATGATGATGACTTTTATGATAAGTTTGAGAAGATCTATGGTAAGTTTCACCTAGAAGAGGTCAAGTCTGAAGAAGAATCTATTCTTGAGGTCAAGATGGGGGGATGAACAAGAAGAATAATAAAATCCTATGGAGGATTTAGGGGACATGCCCCTAAAAGAGGAAGTAAAAGAAGTGGAGATAGTGTCCACCCATGAGCCTTGAATGTGGTTGACTCCCATGCTTTCAAATCCCTCAGCCCCAAAACAACAATAGGATCCCTCTGAGCATCTTGCAACTAGGTCATCCTATCCTAAGTGCATCAAGGCACCCATTTATATCCATACATTGAATTCCCCCTAGAATAATATATTCTTTGTAGATCCCTTACTTTCCACCTCTATATCTTTATTCACTACCTCATCCTCTTCTATAGCTTTATAGTAGTTTGTGACATCATCTATTACCTAGCCAAGCACTTTAGCTCCCTTTGTCACTTTATCATCTACCCTAGTAGCCCTAACATAAGTGTTAGTACATTCCATTAGTAAACATTGTACCACTTTATCCCTAGTCTCCTCCTCATGTATTTAACCTATCACTAGACTTGACCCCTTCTCTTTTGCTATACCTATCTCATCCCACATCCCTTTCCTCACTCCCTCACCTTCATCTTCTACCTCATCCCCCTAGTGATGTAATCCCCATTCACCCCACCCCATATACTCACATATTTCTCCCCTTCAACCCTTCACTTTCATGCACTCACCTCCAAAGGCACATGGTCCACTTCTTCATAATAAGAATTAGATATCCCATTTATGCTTCCATAAGGGACCCCCTTTATAAGAGAGATTAACTAAGTACCAAACTAGTTATAGTATTAGGTGGATGTAACAATGCTAGTTTGAAAGGCCCAAGTGAAAAAGAAAAGTGGAAAATAATACAAAGCTTATGCCTAGGCTCACATGCAGTCATTTTATGACCTAGTGCAATAATCTCTTATGGTCACTCACTTGACTCCCTAAATAGTCAAACCCCTTGAACAAATGTAACTAGGGGACTATGTTATCCAAGATATTAAACTTAACCTAAATCAAGCCTATCCCACTGATATATTAAAGCTTATGGAGGATACACAAAAGTTCATGATAATGGACTATGTTAAGGTGGCCCATTAGCTATAGAAGACTAAGTTAGATCTCTCAAGAGTAAAATATATGGTTGACCACCTCAATATTGAAGATAAAGCTAAAGATACTAACCTCAACAAGGTATGGCTTGAGCTAAAAGTAAGTATCCCAAATGAAAGCTTCTAAGTGAAAGTCAACTCATGTAGAGCCACTGAGATCAAGTTGCAAGAGCTAGAGATAGAGCTGGATGAGATTTTCTAAAATCTCTATGATGCAAATTGGTCATATCAACTATTGTAGAACTAGGCATAATAAGACTCCTTGGTAAAGGACTAAGATATTGAAAAGTTGAAAAATAACCCTTCACCCACCCTTAGGCCACTAAGATACTTCTCATAGTCCAATAACTAGATAGATCTTATTAGGAATGGATCAAAGCTATGGTGGTAAACTTGAAGACAATACTAACTTTCATCATAGATGTGTAGAAGCTATCCTCTTAGATGAGCAAATTTTTGATCAAATGATTGATTTTATCTCCCCAAAGGTCCTAGAGTCATAGAGCCTTATTGAAAATCTCTAAAACACTTCTCTTGAAGAATTATAGGTAGCAAGGATGACTAAGTAGAGGCAAATAGTGGTAAAGGTAAATGAGTTTTAAAGATATAACAAAGCAAAAAATAAGTGTAAGGCATTGTTTAATGCCTTTAATCAAGTAGCTTGATAAAGGTAGGTATATTTAAAACATTTGGTCTAGTTGGGACTCCCCTCTTATTTATTGGAAAATAATAGTGTCTCCCCAAGGATCAGATCAAGGCACTACATGCGAAAAATCAAGAATATTAGACCATCTTTGTGTTTCTTGGTTAAACTCTTGATGCCTTTGAGGTGGAAAAAATATTGCACCCACTCACCCAGTTAGAGTTCCAAACACTCATAGTGGTTTAGGACTTGGGAATAATATCCTTTAAGGAGATGATAGATATAGATAGATCCTTTGAGGCTTTCAATAAAAATGCCAAGCCAAAAGAGGAGTGGGAACCCTTTTAGGTAGCCTATCAAAAGTTTTTTATTTCTACACCTTCCTCTCTTCTGTAGTTTTATTTTGACTGATCTGAGCACCAATGTTTTTGGTTCTCCCACCCATAGGAGAATGCCCTTATGATTCACCAATAACTATGGATTTGAAATCCATGTTATTTTTGTGTTTGGAGTAGTTCATTTCTTTCTTTGAGCTCACTTAACATCAACATGGTTCCTTAGTACCTTCTGATAGATCCCCTTTTGATGCTTCTTCTCTGGGCCTCCTTTCATAATTTTGACAAGGTCCCATCCTTTGTCTACCTTCAACACATGGTATTTATTTACTCTACCTCACTAAAGAAGTCTCCAACTACTTTTAAGAAGAACTTGCATGACATATGTCATATTTATGCTTGCCCACAAGCTATGTTAGTTTATCAGTATTTAAAGAAGTATTATTGGATGACAATGTGCCCCCCTTTTGAATAAATCTTTTAAAGCACTTTAGGCTTAGCCTAAGGTGTAATATTTTTATTTTTAGAAGCCAAAACTATTAAAAATAGTATAAGTGGGATGTCTCTTGGAGCAAACATGTAGCACCACCTCACTTCTAGACATAGTGGTCTTAATAAAACAAAGTAATTGCTCTATATCTAGGATCTAGAGGCCAATTGCACTCATGATCTCAAGACCTCCTTTTAGTTTTAGGAATCATCATGGTTATAGAGAGGTAATATCTAGGTTTCTCTTCTTCTGACATTCACCTTGCCTATTTATTCAAAGCTCATTTCATTTGAAAGGGGCAATTGGTGATCATTTTATTTCTTCATATTCTCATTTTTATGGACAACCATTGTAATAGACTAGGATATTAGTAGTTATCATTTTTCTATTTTGTAACCTTAGAAATCATAATTTCATCACACATCTTTAAAGCTTTCCATAGGAAATTGTTTGCTAAAAGTGATAGTTTTAAGCATCAACAAGATCGACTAAGAGATTCCTTCATGGGTAACTTAAATTATCTCCTAGGAGATACCTTAAAAAATTATAAACCTCAATAACAATAGGCAAGTTCATACTCAATGTATCCAATAGAAAATTCTTTTGAGATCCTTCTAATACCTTCATGAGTAATTTAAAGGTATCTCCTAAGAGTTACTTTGAAGATATTAAAAGGACCATCAAGATAAATAAAATTTTTAGAAGTATAATAAGGCAATTATTTAGATCTAAAAATATTAATGTAATAAGGAAAATTTGTTAAACTAGATTGAGGTGGAAAGATCATGTACACAAGAGGACCTAAAATGCATTCTCTCCAAGTATTATAAGTCCCTTCAAGTTATCAAGTTATCAACCAATAGTGATTTCAAGGTGAAGGGAAGTTCTACTGGAAGATACATTCAACATCCCTTTGAATGTATGATATCACCCTTAGAGGTGTCCACTAGGAGATTACTGCAAGGGCCTTAAAGTACACTTGTAATACGATCATGGTTAAATTAAAGGTATCTCCTATGATATTTCTTATAATAAAAATTCACTCTTGTGAATTATTGAAAGGTATATCCTAGGAGATACCTTAAAGGAACATATTGATGGGAATTTTGATACATATTAGAAACATACTTCCCCTCATCTTTCTCTTTTGAATTTTTTTTTGTGTATTCCTTTGTCCACCAGATTATATTCATTCGTGCACATAATTTATTTTTTTGTTTTGGTCATACCTTATTAGTTAATGTATATATTATGAATATTTAATATGTATTATTTATTATAGTTTTGACTTAACATTTGTTGATATACATTTAATCCTACTAAAACACAAAAAAAAATCATGAACTGATGCAATATGCAACTTGCAAGGTCAATATTTAAATCATTTCAATTTCTTTGCAGAGTGTCTTCAGGTGAAAAATGAATTACCACACTTAAAAGGCATAAGGTGGCCTCACTCAAAGAGAATTTGGATAAAAGGTATAAGAAGTCCTCACTACAAGATAATTTAGATTGAATACCATTCAAAATAACAAAACCAAAATTAAATCCACATAAACATCTTCCATTTTATGGTGGTGACAAAATTCCTCTTCTTGATTGGTACTTTGAATTGTTTAGTCTATCAAACATGCATCTAGATATATACTTGTTTAGCACTACATCAAGAAAAGAATCTTATCTGATTAGAATAAGCTTAGCCTATGATAAGGATGAACATGAAGATGCCATCCAATTCTAAATAGAAGTATGTACTGGAGAAGAGGGAATTCTCTATTGAGCTATAGCTAATTTCAATAAATTTACACCTAGTAAAATGGAGTTGATAAAAATTAATTTTTCTCCTTCTTGTGAAACATTTGGGTTTCATTTGAATAACTATGACAACCTTCAAATGTCTAGGTTGATAGAGATAATTTGATCATTAGAATACAAAATATGTGGAAATAAAAACATGAGCAAGGGGAAATAAATCATTCTACTTTCCACCATGAAAACATGTACTTAATTTACCCTATAGACATGAGAGAAAAACATTGAAGAAAATAAGACAAGTAAGGGAAACATATTTATATACATATTTGAAAGAAGACATACAAGTACTCACACCAGTAGAGATAAATAAGATCAAACAAAAGGTTAGAACACTTTTGTTTACACAAACTTTTAATGAGACACATAGTGAATTATCTACATGGTATATTTCCTCTATCAATTACACTGTTAACATTCCTATAGGGATCTATGAATTAAGGGATGCAAATATAAAAATAATAAATATAAATGAAAGAGGGGTGAATGATATAATTCATTCATTTGTAAAACACAATGAGGTTCTAATGAAGTATGGTTTTTTAATTCCTTTTGATCCAAGCAACCCTGACTATTTTATTGAATCAAAGGAAGTCCTAAAAGATATGATGGAGAAAAGAATCGTAACATTAAAAATTGTAGATGGAAAACACATAATTACATCATAAAATAGAATTATTTTAGAGGAGGAATACAATTAACAATCATTGAAAAATAAATGTTGTGTTAGAAGGACAAGATTTCTAAAAACTTGTACTATGTTCCATATTGTGCACAAAATATGTAATCAATATAATGAAGCCAAGGAAATAATTTATAAGGCTTCATTTTTAGAAATATATTTTTATGCATGTGACCTTAACAAACTGATAGGATGGAATAATCTTGAAATAATAAATAAAAAGATGGAAGAAATACATGAACAAGATAAACACTTGTTCACATAAATGAACTATTTAGCACAATACTTATAGGAGAAAAAATGCCTTCTTTTTATGGAACAACTCATTTGGGATTGTTTTGATTAGGAGTTTCATTTTTTTGAAAGTGGTACTTTACCTAGTTTAAATAAACAAGATTTAAATCTAATCGATAAAATAGTACTTAGAAATATTTAAGGTCTTTTAGATAAATAAAAAGTAAAACTAGTAGATTTATTAGAAAAAGGGTCTATTTCCTTCTTGAAAACCCCTAGGTATAACAACATGGATAATTGGTGAAAAAAAGTGAAGCTAAAAAGTAACATATTATCAAAAGTTGTAGATCATTTTATCAACAATGATATAATTTTTCCACCAGACCAAACAATCACACATGAAGAGGCAATAGAGCACTGTAAAATTTCTACAAAAAGGTTTGATGATTTGTGTGTCCTGAATGAAGGTATTTCAAAAAAAAAGGATAGAAATAATTATCTAAAGATTCATTAATCATATTAAAAATTTATCTACATATTTATGGAGGTCATCTTCCAGGGATAGATATAAAAACCCCTGTCTTTGGCCATCCATTTTAAAAGATTTTAGTGAAACATTCATTCTTGGTCTAAATGCTGATTTGATAATTATTGATCTTTTGAATCTCAATGAATTATTTAAGGAATAACATCTTCACCTATTTATTTAGGAATTGATTGAAAAAAATATTTTTAAGGCCTTAAATGTATTCATCATCCATAAACTAGAACATTATCTTACCATTCAGACTTCTCTCAAGAATCTATATGTTGGTGATTTTTGATACACACAAAATATGGGTGTCATATGATGGGGTCCAAATAGTTATGGATTTAATTGGATATATATTATTGGTATCAAATTTTTTAGGATCTAGCTCATTTTTAGTTACAAGGTTTTCACATCCATTTACAACAAAGTAGATTAGAGGATAGTTTTTGACATCTACAAAGATGTACCAACATTTCAAATTATTGGTTTGCACAAAACACGAAGGCCATTCAAAAATTAACTAGATACCATATTTTAGGAGACACTTATCTCTACTTTTAATTATTTAGATGCATGTAATGTGCTTAGGGTATATATAGGAGCTAGATTGGTGCATGCTTCTATAAAATTACAAAGAAATTTATCTTGCATTACAAAAACTAAAGAACAAATTATTTTTAGTGTTCAATTTCAATTTTTTTTGACAAATTCAAAGGAACCAATACAATAAAAATTACTTTAATTAGTACTAGGTGCATAATATTTCTAATTTATTTTATAATCATGCTTCAGTTTCCAAATATAACATCTTAAAAATCTTTTAGTGTGTATGATTTATTTTTAAAACCTAACATCTTAGAAATATGTTAGTGTGTAGCACCAATGACATTGCATGCAAGAGAATAAACAATAATAATAGAGAATCATATCAATGAACATGACACATCACAAGTTGAAGAAGGTAACATAAGATCATGCATATTTTTTCAATTATATAATTTTTTATTTATCAATGATTCATAATACTAATAGAATATTTATTCATTTGTTTATGTCTCGATTAAAATAGTTCACAACATAGCTCTAGGACTGTGTCTACAACACAAAAACTCATGGCATAGCTCTGTAGGTTGGTGCCTCCATGAAAACAACACAAGGTATAACTTTACAACAAGAAACATTTGTAAAATAAAAATATCAAATCAATTGATAATGAGAATTTTTAGTTACTACATTATACAATACCTTTCAGGTAATAAAGAACCAAATTTTCAACAAAAGAGTGCATTGATACAAACTATAAAAAGGCAAAAAAGGTAAAAACCCCTTTCAATAAATGTGTAATTATATAATTTCATACAAGTCTACAATATATTAGTTATCTTTATTTATTTAAACACATTACAATTGAATTTTTCTTCATGGAAAAGATATTATATAAGGCAATAAAATATATACTTGCATTATCTTGGGATTTGGAAGTGTGATTATTTTATTGTTGTGTAGACTGAATGTGGTTGTATTTACACATTAAAATTTTGTATACAAGTTTAATTTACCCATTAAAATGTTGTTTACATGTTTAATTTACCTAGTTCAAAATAACATAACATGTGTTAAACTATGTCTTCAATACAATAAATTTTGATATAGAGTATCCATGTGTTCTTTATCAATAAAAAAAATAAAGTATATTATGCTAGGAACAATTATATTACTATTGATTCAAATAGTTCTTAATTTGATGTGTCTTATTATAAGTATATGAATGTGGTTCAACTATTAATGTCTATGATCCAAAACTCAAAAGTAAATAACACAGTAACAATGAATTCTTTGAGAAGAGATGTAGTATTACTCAAGATCGTAATACAAATATATGCTTCTCTGGGAAGAGATGTCTGTCTTCACATTTTGGGTTACCTCTTCATTTATACACATTTTTAAGGCATGGGGAGGATGTGTAATGTCACCAATATTTAGGGAGATTAAGTGGTTTGACTTCCAAGATTTAAAACAATATAGAATTCAAAGAATTATTATTTTTAGAAACTTGTTATTTTTAGATTGCACTACTAAAATTAAAATTTGTGTCACTTCCATTAGGTTTTTAGGGGTAAAAATTCATATAGAAAATATCCATGCCATTTCAAAAAAAATTCATCATTCTTAGCTTTCCAACGGTTCAAACGGTGAGTCAATTGGAGCTACGGTGCAAAAGTTATGGCTCCCAGAAGTTTCGTCATCAATTGGGGTGGAACTGTCACCTGAATTGTCACCTAAATTGGTGCTCGGATCAGTGTATTATATTCATTCAAATTTAGTGATAGTGAACTATGGCTTAGAAGATTAAATCCTATTTTGTTTGCTATGATGGGATACGTGAACATATAAATATGTATTAGTATGCATAAGAATAGTTGTTACTTTCATTATTGTAAGAATGTATATGTTGGTTGATCAATGTTAAATTCCTATCAATGTATTTGAGAAATGAGTTATGATAAAATTAGTTTGATTTATATTATGATACATTCATGGTTAAGTAATAAGGATTCAATATGAACTTTTATATGGATATGTGTGTTACAAAACTAGAAATAGATATGATACATCCATGTATAATGAGTATTATAGTTACAACATGCTTGAGCATGTATTTATTTTTATATGTGTTTATATCAATCTTTATAAGATTTAAATAAATTTAGAAAAAATTAATCAAATGAAATGCATTATGTTTTTATGTTATAATAAGAAATACAAATCAAAATCACATCCAAGACTAGTTTACTAACATGTAAAACATTTTCTTAGAAATTTTTTATGTTATATCTCTTATAATATAATATTGTTAATAAATGATTCATTTTTTTAAAACAAATTGTAGCCATTTCAAAGGAAGAGCTAAAATTGACTTCTAATAAACTATTGATTTTGGGGTTAGATGACTTATTATTTATTGTGCATAAAAAGAAAGACATGCAAATGCATGATATGAGAAAAAAATAAGATGATAAAATTGAAAATATGTCATACTACATTTGAGATCATTTCAATGAAAATTTGAAGGTAGCACTATAGTTTTTTTCTCACATTGGCATTTGGTCAATGCTAGAGGACCATCATTTAAGGATACTCATTCAAGTCATGGGTTACACAAGTTCAATTTTCATGTTTGTTTGGGGGAAAATTATTCTAATCCATTCAATATAAACATAAAATAATTAGATGAAGTTATTTTTAAAAGTACCTTTGAAGATGATTTTTCAATTGCCAACACATTGTTCATTTATTGTAATTCTCAGAATTATGTTACAAATCAAAAATTTAAAATGAGTTATGTCATGTCAATTAGACATACTGAAAATGGAAGTTGGAAGGATGAAAAATATTAGCGAATCAAAAATATGTCAATCATCACATTCTTGGGAGAAAGTAAAAAATACATGCCAGTAGATGTGAACCAATGTTTAGAAAGATGTAACTTCACCTAAATATTTCAAGTGTATTTATTGATTATAAACTACAATTATAGTAGTAAACATTATTATCAATTTCATATAAATCAATTCTAAATTATTTAAAATATAGTTTAATTAATTTTAAAACAATCGATTTTAATATATAATTACTTTGCTCTAGTTATTAGTTTAATTTGATTTATAGTTGGATATTCATTGAAATTATTGAATTAGTATATTGACACTTGATCATTCAAAAGATCTTTCGAATGAAAAAGAAATAATTGTCAAAATACTTTATTATATAGATGAACTAGATTTATTAATATGTTTTCATCCATAGTTTGGCTAGTCAAATGGTGCCATGTGTCCTAATAACAAAAGCTACTTCAAAGGATCAATGATCAGTATGAAGGCCAAGAAGGATGCCACAAGTTTGAAATAATCCAATCTATTCAAAATTATCTCCTCCCAAATGGTTTGAAATAATTCATTTTATTTGGAATATAGAAAACATATTTATGGAGAAAATATTCTCCACTCAACTTTAGTGGGTATAATTTCAAATTGTTTAAAATATCTCAATATAATCAAAACTATCTATGCTCAAATTGTTTGAAATAGTCTAATTTATTTGGAATAAACAAAATCTATTTTTGGAGAAGATCTTCTTTTGAATCACTCCATTTTATAAGTATAGGTCTAGATTATTCAAAATATACCTATTTACTCAAAATGATCTATGCTCAAATGCTTTGAAAAAATCCAATTTATTTTGAATATAACAAATTTATTTTTAAAGAAAATTCTCTTCACTCCACTTTAGTGGGTATAAGTCCATTTTATTTAAAATAGCCCAATTTATTCAAAATGATCTATGCCCAAATGGTTTTAAACACTCTAATTCATTTAGAATATATGAAATTTATTTTTTGGAGAAAAATTTCTCCATTTCAATTTTTAGGTTATAAGTCCAAATTATTCAAAATAGTCCAATTCATTCAAAATGATCTATGTCCCCAATGGTTTGAAACAATTTATTTTCTTTGGAACATAAGAAAATTATTTTGGAAAAAAATTTCTTCACTCCACTTTAGTTAGTATAAGTCAAAATTATATTAAATAGTCTTTAAAAGTTTAGGATATTTATTATAACATTTTGTATAGGTGACATGGTAGTTAAATAATTAATATTCATGAAAGGTAATGTTAGGTAAATGTTCAAGGGTGGTAATTTTGAAAACGCCAAATTCCTAGAATTTTTTAAAATTTTAAGGGTTCATGTCTCCTTGAATATTTTAAATAGTACCATTACAAGTAAATTTAACACATTGGCATGATTATTATGTGATATATCTCATGTGGTGTGTTCAAGTTTGATTGAATAATATGTTATATGATAACATGAATTTGATCATGAATTTAATAAGACTAGTGATAGGAGAAGCCATGATAGGAAGCCAACACATCCTAGATGAGGAATTTGTCTTCATCATAACCCAACATGTACTTTAGGTATATTTAAGATTACATTATGAGTACCCAAGTGTTTTAATAAAATAAATAGAGGTAGCACAAGCCAAATCTTTTATCAATCAAAATATTCTTGACTTGGATATCACCAATTTATTTATAGATAAATAGTGGAAGAGCATTCAACAGAAGACATATTTAATCAGTAATACTTGAAGAGATGGTAAATTTGAGAGAGAGATAAGTATACATGGTTTCATCATTGTGTATATAAATTTATTTGCATTATTGAAGAATACTAGCTTTAAACCTGGACAAAAGAGCTTCATGTCCCATAGGTGGAGGTTGGGGGATGTTCATTTCAAATTTAATTTGCATTAAATGATTATGATGACAAGGATAAGTCATAGTGAGTTTATAAACAATAATTTTAGATGTGAGATAAGAAATTACTATTATAGGACCCCATTCATCATATCTGGTTAGATTTATATCAGATAGAGGTGCATAATGTTGAAGTAAATTTATTTAAGGGTGGAAGTAAATTTAAATTGATGTTGATAAGAGGTAGTTATTTGAGACTTAGGTTATGTGGCTATGCAAAGTGTATTTTATTGGGTTAATTTAAGTAATGTTTTGGGTGTCATGGTTTTAGATATGTGTGCTTATTTATAATATTTTTTAGGTAATGAAGAAGTCAAAAAGGTAAGTGGAATTAGAGTTTTAGGTAGGTTAAAGTGAGGAGATTTTGGTGATAAATGATGACTATAAATTGTATAAATGGAGAGTGAATGCTTATCCAAATGTGGTGTTTGATTAGAAACATGTAGGGTATTGTAGGAAGGAGTAGGTTATATTATAATATTTATGGGGATTATTGTAGCATACCCAATTTATGTAAAGTGATATGGGTAAGAATCTTGGATGGTATATAAAGTGTGGAAGTTTTTATAGTTATAATTTGGGTAAGGGTTAATATAATAAACTACTCTCCTCATATTTTTCATATTGATAATATTTTAATAGTTAGGATCACTAGAAGTTTTGATCATGTTGATGGTCAGAGGTTGTGAAGTACTTGGTTTAATTTTTAGAAGAGCATCCTTGTAAATTATGAGATGAACATTAACCTTATTAAGTGAATCATGTTTAGGTTTTATGTCCTAAACCTTTGTTATTGCTTTATAATCTTGTTTATGCTCAAGAATGAGGGTTTCATGATAAAAATAGGACTAATCAGATATTCAAATGAAAATTTTTGTAATTGGTAACAAGTTTTATGATAATGACCCAAAATTAAATGATACCAACAAAACTTGTGTTGATAATACCAATGTTTAGTAGGGAGATACGGGAAAATATCTCATGATGAAGCCCTAAGAAGATTATTCTGAATTTTCACCATGGAAATAGGCTTGTTAGAATCCACATTATTTACATGGGAAAATGTAGACTAGGTTGTTGTAAAAGGTTGGTTGAAAGTGTTTGTAAAAAATTAGCATTAATGAAACCAATTAGAGTAATAACATGAATAGTGTGAATAAAATCATAATTATCCATAACACCATCATTGGTATCTTTTCATTTTTATATTTCATAAGCATTTGAGTTACAACATAAGGATGGGAAGGATCAAATTGTTTTATGATAAAATATTGACATTTGGCTTAGTTGAGGGTTTTCTCCAAATATTTGGCAGGAAGGGTCCTAAAATGATATTAAATTTTAAGATAAATAAAGTTAGTGAATAAGTAGAAGAGGCTATCTTCCAACATGTTATGTTTAGATTTATTAGACAAGGATTTTCATCATTTAATGAACACTTACATAGTTTCATATTTTGATTATTTATAGTTGATTAAGTGAGTTAAGTTTTTTTCAAGAAGTCATTAGTTTGGAATTATTGTACCAATGCATTAACTAAATATTCTAAACTAGATATAGTATGAGATATGAGTTGACTATTCCAATCCATAACATCACGTGAAAGTTTTTAGATAAGATATTAGTGGTAAAAAAAGTATTGAGCTTAATCTAATCTTTATACAAGTTTTTAATAGTTTTCAAATGCAAATCATGATTAATGGATCCATTATAAGTGATAATAGGAATAATAAAAATGATGTCAATGTTTGAAATTTGAGGTATCAATTGTTCATTTTATAAATTTTTAATGTCTTTTTTAAGAGGAGGTTGAGGTATAAGGTGACATTGTGAATATATAGGTGGTGGAGGAATTAAGAATTTTGACTCCCCATTGAGTACATTGAGAACAATTTTGTAATTATAAAAGTTAGTTTTGCATTTGTATCATTTGATTTTTATTATTAGTTTGAAAAGTAGCCATTTGGTTCATAGTTTGTAATAAAATCTGATTAGTGTTGATAGTGGCTTGACTAATAAAAGAAACTTGAGATGCATTAGAGGTAACATTGATTTGAGTATTAACATGGGCACTTTGAGTGGTACCACTAGAGGAAATACCAAGCATAGTAATTGAGAGACTAAGAAAGGTAGAACAAGTAGTAGAGAAATTTGAGAGAATGGAAGAAGATGTGGTTATGGAAGAAGATAAATTCATGGAAGAAGTCATAGGATGACTTTACCTAAGGCTTGTAGATAAGTTATGTGTAGGTGAAGATGGGCACTCAAGATAAGGTCCCATCATGATATTGTAGATGATAATGGGATCCTTTCCTTGATGTTGGGGGTTTTTATTGATGAAGTGTACCATTTCATCAGTGTATTTGAGATCACTCTCATCTTTGACAACATGCATTTTTGTAGGATATTTATGTAGATCCAATGTTTTGGTAGGAGGTGACCCATAATTTTTGGCTATAGTGGACACATGGAAATTAATGACATTTGCATTTTCTATGAAAGTATAGGGAAGGAAAGAGTCAAGACACTTAGGAGGGTTATTTAAATTCATCATATTATTTTGAGTTTGAATTTCACTTTTATAAAAAATGTATTACATCATGAAATGTGAAGATAGAATTAGAAATATAGAAACCTATTGGGGAAAGCTATTGGACTTAGTTGAATAGATAGGATAATAGTGATAAAAATTTACTAAGTCAAGATGGTCACTTAGTTTCACATGAAAGAATAAACAAGGTCTAGATAGAATAATAAACTGATCTGGTTGACTTAGTTATCTAGATAGGAAAAAGTACTAGTCTTGGAAATCATACTAATTCAAGTTGTTTGACTTATTTGTACAAACAAGAAAATATAGAGTTTTTGAAATCCTATTAAGTTGAGTTGGTTGAATTAGTTGTATAGGCAATAAAATAATTTTTTTTTGAAAGCCTACTACATTAAGATGGTCGATTTACTTATGTAGATAGGAAATAATATGGAGGGTAAATAGCTTAGTAATTTTATTTGGTCAACTTAGTTGTACATGTGATAAAATAAAGAGGTTAGACAACATAATAAGTTAATTTGGTTTCCTTAGTTGTAATAGTAGAAATAAAATAAAAAATCAAGTGTTAAAATCCTACTATGTTGAGATGGTCAATCTAGTTGTACAAATAAGAAAAATATAAAGGGTAGATAACCTACTAATTTAAGTTGGTTGAATTAGTTGTACAAGTGGGAAAATATAATTTTTTTTGAGAGCCTACTAAATCAAATTAGTCAACTTAGTCATACATGTGGGAGAATACAAAGGTTAGAAAACCTACTAAGTCAAGCTAATCAACTTAGTCGTATATGGAGGAATATACAAAATTTAGACAACCTACTAAGTTGAGATAGCTGACTTAGTTGTAAAGGTAGAAAAAAATAGTGTTAAAAGCCTACTAAGTCAAGATGGTTGATTTAGTTATACAGGAAAGAAAATATAAAATTATATTAAGCCATGCTGGTCAATTTAGTTGAATATGTAAAAAATTTAACAATAATCTAAACTATGTAGTTTTTAAGCTATAAATAAAGTAAACAAAGTACTGAAGTATCTCACACATAACACAAAATTGTATTGACACTGGTCAATACAATCTATAATATAATATATAATATCATGTATCAAGTAGAAAATGTAATTTTATAACTACTGATGCTAACTAATTATCCAAAAATAAGATCAAGAAGATGTAATAAAAAGTTGTATTTGATTTGTAGGCCATTAAAGATACTTGTTTGTCCATTAAATAATGAGATTCTAATGTTTTAGAGTGCTAATTATAGAGGAATTAATCTTATCATAACACACTAAACCTAATTTCAAGTGTATATTGAATGTAACTTATCAAAACTAACCACTAAATAATGTGTTATAAAATCAAATATATGGTTGGATTCGTAAGATTCAGTTCAAAGTTAAATCCTAGGCATTTTTGAAATGCCATGAGGTGCATGGAAACTAAAAACCATATTTATATCAATATTATGGCTATGAGTATTAGGGAAAGACCATTACACCATAACATTTTTAAATGATAGATAAGGACCATCAAAAAGTATTATGTAGTCCATCATGATAATAACTAAGTAGTTTTAAAGTTATCAGTACATAGTTTCTAGGGAAATCAAGACAAAGTGAAAATAAATGTGAAAATCACGTATCAAAAACCAATTTACAAATTTAAAAATTAAATAAAGGTAGGTAACTCTTTTACAACGTAAATTTGAGATTAAGTAATAAGAATGATAATTAATTTGCTTGCTTATGTTGAAATAAAAAGATACAAAACAAGATCGACTAGGCTAATCAAGTTGACAAACAAAATTGAATACAATTAGATAAGCCAATCTAGTCTATGTGAAAATAGTATAAAATAAACATAGTCATCTAGCTTAACTTATTTTATTTAGTATAAAAAATAGACACAACTAAGTCAGCCAAATGAAATTAGTTTACTATGTCATATAGTTTTACAAAACTAAGAAATTGGTAAAGATAAGATAGAAATGACAAATTAAAGTAATTGGTGAAAATGGAAATACAAAGCCTATTTAGGTTGAAACTAAAAATATAATTAATTTGGCTAGGTTGACTTATTTGGTTAATTTAAAATGCTAATAATATGATTCCTAAACTATATTGTCTAGAACTAATTGAGTCTTGTAGAGGAAAAAATATAAAAAACACAAAGGTTAAATAGGGTCAATGAGGTCGACTTAGTTTATAGATAGTTAAAAACTAAAAATAATAAAATAAAACTATGTTGACCAACACATTCTAGTTTGATAAAATAAAAAAATTAATAACTACTAAAATGAATTAAGTTGACCAACTCAACTTAGTCGATTATAAGTGAAAATTCATCAAACAAGAAAAATGACTTAGTTAACTAGCGCAACTTAGTTTATTATAAATTAAAATTTTAAGACAAAGGATAAAAATAAATAAACAATCACAACCTAGTTGATTGTAGATCCTTGAATTGCAAGTATAAAAGAAGACTAGATTAACTAATGCAATCTAGTTGATTGTGAAAATAAAACCTCCAAACAAAGGACAAAACTAAGTTGACCAACATGACCTAATTGACTGTGGATCCTGAATCTATAGATAATGTTTAAGTTTAGATTAATCCACATGATCTAGTTTATTATAAATGAAAAATAAAAAATTCAATGTTTATATTCACGTCGAGTTCACCAAAATGTATGCAATATATATAACTTACATAACTTAGTAAATACAATATCAAATAAGTTAATAAACCAACATCTATTACAATACTATTTATATTAGGAACATGACCAAATTGGATCTGCTAAACTTAACTAAGGGATATTTTACCACACAACACCAAAGGAGTAGGTTCTAAAGACTCTACAAAAATTATACTATGTAATAATCCTAGATAAACCTAAGTACATAAAATAAAACTAATATATTTCTCACCAAATCTTGTGTCACAAAATGGGATGGTTTAAAAGAATAAAATAAATCAAGGGATCATGGTAGGAAAATGGGGACCTAGAACACCTAAAGTAGAAGATGGAAATCAAAGAAAACCCTATATATAAACTAAGTTTAAGAATAGATTTAATCTAAGGAAGGGGTTATACATTAACCACATATTACTTATAAAATATCTATCTATGAAATGAAATAACAAGAGTTAGGAATACTTATCTTGGGCAAACATGTTGAGTCTCAATCTCTCACTTAGCCAATGCTGATTTGAAAGATATTTTTTTGGTTTTGTAAGGATAAAACTATATAAATAATTACTAGGATAAAATATACATAATTTTCATCCAAAACTTCGCACAAGACAAGTTATCTTCCTTCCAAGTCAAGCCCTAAGCAATAGCTCCTTCAAATGCATATTTAGTAGAATTATGAATTGTAATGATGTGAAAATGAATATTACCTCATATTGTAATTAAATTAGCCTTGTATTTATAGTAATGGTTAATCCTTAAGCCTTCCATAAATTTAGTCTATGAGGTCAACCAACATGATCTGGGTTTTTATAAAATGTCATTGTTAGGTCTCAATCTAAGTCAACTAGGATGACTTAGTTCTATAATGTGCACTTAACTTTTATAATATGATTAACCTAGTAAAATTAGTATGAAAAAAATTGTTTGATTATTTAGGGGATATTTAAAAGTATAAATTCTTAGGTAAATGTATAAACAAGGTTTGGATGACTTGAGGAGTTAGATAAGTGGGATTTTTAATAGCTTTAGGTACTAATAAAGTTGACCAACAATCTTGAAAATCATTAATGGTTTTCTCATCCCTTTATTGGTTCACCCTTTAATTCATGCAATCAAAGAGATTTAAACTCTATAGGTTTTTGCAAGAGAGAAATTCTTAGTAAAATATAAAGTTTAAAAATAGTGTGTGTATACAAATGATATTATTATCAGTCAGAAGTGTACCCTTGCAAGAAAGTGTGTTTATTCTCACTCATGTTGATACAATGAAATATTTACAAGTTTTGGTACATTATATTAGATATAATATCTATATTAATGGATATTTTTCTTTGGTACACTCACCTAATTCTCTCTAAAGTCTCTAATTATGTGACTTCTTAGCTAGGAAAAGAGTAGAAGCAATGTTAAAGCTAAAATTAGAAATTAAAATTCAATATGGGGGTGGTGCACCAATGTTAAGTTAAATTATTCCTATAATTTACACACTTTTTAATATAAATAACTTAAACACATTCACTTCATCTTCATACAATGACTCTTTCATCAATATTTCATATAGAGGTCTAAAAAACACACACTAGCTTAAAAGGAATGAAGAATAATTTAATTCACTTCCAGATTAGGTAGAAATCAAATTTAAACAATTTATATGAATTTAAATATTTATTAATTACTAAATAAAGGTGATATATTTATACATAAACATAAGAAAATCAGTCATTCACTAAGTTATATCAATTAACATTAATAACACACTTCATGAACAACTTGAAAATAGAGGAAACATTAGCTCTTTATTATTTCAAAGGTGAGGTAGTAAATTTTTTGATATAGTTTATATAATACAAAGGAATAATATCCATAATAATTCAAAAATTAATATACATATAAAAATAAATGAGAGAGAGAGAGAGAGAGAGAGAGAGAGAGAGAGAGAGAGAATATAAGAAGCACTAAACTGAATGATTCAACATGCTAACTCCACTTCATTTCCAGTTCAACTAAAACTTTAACTCCACCTTCAAAAATCCAAACTTCCAAATTGATACATAAAAATTCTTGAAGTTTAAATTTATATCCTTGTAATATGGTATATAATTTAAGGAGAGAATGTAGTTTTAATGTTTTAAAATTCAAAGGTTGTTTCATGTATTTGAATAGTCTTCACCTTGAAGAGATATTTGACTATATTTAATTAACTCCTTATGGATAGTTTGAAATATTTTTGATATTTAATTAAATAATTATTATCTTTAATTAATATCTATTTTTTTCTTTCATTTAACTTTATTACATCTTGTAGTTTGACTTAACTTGACTTATAACCTGAATTTTGACTTGAGTTATCTTGACTTGCATCTTACATGCATGTTAGACTTATTGTTCTAAAATTAGCCCAAGTGGGGAATATTAAAATATTTATTTCATTTTTATTATTGAAGTATTATATTTAATTAAAATATCACCTCAAATAATAACCAATACTTTAACTCAACTTATCCACTCTTGCATGTTTCAAACTCTACCTTCTTAGAGCTAATTGAAGACTCTTCCTATTAACTTGACCTTCTCTAAATTTAGAAAAGAGGGTGGTGCATAAATTATAGATATATAATAAATTTTATGTTTAAATATTGATTAAATATAACTTATAATAGTGTACTTTATGATGACAATAACATCTCTTCATACTAATTCTTTTTGGAAATGCATATCTTCTATAACTTGGCAAGCTTCTTAAATGCATTGTGAGAACTAGAACTTGATGTCTTTGCATTATTTTATCATTTAATTATTTTAAATATTATTTTAACATCACACCATGGTTTAATAGACCTTAAAACTAAATTTAAGCTCCAAAATCCATGTACAACTTCAAAAAAAGCTCTTTTGTGCTCTCTTGTGCTATATAGGCCCCAAAAAACATTAATTTAGATTAGGGGATCTAAAATGAGTTAAAAGGATTTTAAAAAATCAATAATATGATAATTATGTAAGTATTAATTTTTCATACCTGTAAATTTTTTTAAATATCCAAAATGCTTCACAAAACTCCCAAACAAAAATTCACAAAAAAGTGTATGCTTGTTGTCCTAAGGGTGACTTGAAGATGTATTTCAATGAAATGAGCCCATATTTAATTGATTTTTGATTTAATTTTAATTTATTAATACATATAAATTAATTATACATACTCTAAAATCATTTTTTTCCTTGGAAGGACTTGATACACTCATTTCCAACTCCGTTTATAAGCATAATAGTGAAAAACCTTAGTTTCCTTCATGATCAAACCTATGTTTTAGATGTTTCTCTCTCCTCAGGTAAATTAAGAACAAAAAAATATTTTTAAAAATTAAAATACATAAAATAATATTTCCATGTCAAATTTAAAGAGATTTCATTTTATAATACTCAAAATATGCACTTTTGGTGTTTCCTAGCTTGCTCTTTCTCATTTTTGAGGTCTGATTTTTTATATTTATTTGAGTTTTATGAGAAATAAATACCTATTTATTTTATAATTATCTCATTTAATAACCCATATCATATTTATAATCATTTTATGTGCTCAGACAATCACTTAAATTATTTTAAAAATGTATATTCTGACTGTCTCTCTTACTTAAAACCTTAATACTTGTACCTTTGCCTTTATCAATTTTTTGCATTTAAATTTTTATTTATGAAGGTTAATAATGTAATTTATGTCACATAATATCTTTAAAAAACTTATTTTTGCCATCAAATAAGTCAAAAATGTAAACATATTGTCTAAAACTAAGCCATTGAGGTTTAGAAAGGGTTTTAGAGAACCTATTATTCTTAATGATTATTCATAAATATAATTTAATATAACATAAAACTAATGAATTTATTATTTATGTAATTTATTAAAAAAACTACCCTTAATACCATTTAAATTAAATATTCTTCACCTTCATACACTGAACATTTTAAATTTGCCTTCACTAGCTTGTAACTAGCTAGTTAGAGGAATAAAAGAAACCTATACCAAAATTTAAACTTGTGAATTTTTCATGAGAATGGTTTCAAAAGTATTAATTTTTATACCTTTTTAAATCTTTAATCCATGAATGTATTATTATTTAAAACCTACACATAAGTAACTTTGACTAATGGTGGCAAAAATTATCTACATTCTTGGTGGCTTTGTTGGGTTATTTTTATGATAAACACTCAGGACAAATAGATATATAAATTTTAATATGTATTTATTAAAACATAAAAAAAATATGAATATTAAAATTTCCTCAATCAACTGCAAAATTTTTGCATAATCACTTATTACATTAAAACTAGAATAACTTCCAACCAAAAAATGTGCAAGATAAAACTTAGAGGAAATTAGAAACTAAAACAACTACAAGAACATGTGCATAAAAATAATTAAAGGAAATTTAAAATATATAACTAATATTTACAACACTTAAGATCCAAATGGATCAAAATAAAAACCTCTTAAGTCATCTCCATGTAGTTGACATAGATGACATACAAGTTGTTGTTTGAATGCCATTCTAGTTGTATTATCTCTTTTTCTCCATATAGTTGACATAGATGACATACAAGTTGTTGTTTGAATGCCATTCTAGTTGTATTATCTCTTTTTCTACTTATCAACCTCTTTGACTTGTCTCCAAGTGAATAAATTGAAACCAATATATCTAAAATATAAATAAACTCATAATGTGGTTAAATACTTATCTCATGTTTCTCTTTCACACTAAGAAATATTTCCAATGTAACCACATTCTGATTTACCTTCACAACTATTTTATCAATGTCTTCACATGGAGATGTAGGCCTACAAAGATTATTAAAGTCTTGAATAAAATAAAAATACTTATACCATAATTCATAAAATATTTTTGTCCTTACTTATATATTATTTAGGTTCACTATGAATCATTGCATCTTATTTGGTATCTGTACTTAGCTCATGTCTCAGACTATTACCTTCTAAAATCACTACTGTAATCTCACTAGTTACTACCATATCTTATAGAACATATTTATGATATTCTTATTTAAGATAAATTAAAAATTAAATATTATTTTTATATTCAAGTTATGAAACATGATCTTATTATATGACAAATTAAATCTCATTTGACCATCATAACTATTGATTATCCTCTTTTGACAAATTTTCCTCTTCACATGCATGTTATTTATTTTCCTTCCATACAATAGGTTCTCCTTCAAAAAAAGAGTAGGTTTCATTTGGTGGTATAAAAAAATAGTAAATTATGGGCTGATTTTTAATGGGATTTTGGATTTAACAGGAATTATGAAGGATTTGAGATTTAGAACTAATAGTTTCATTTAATATTTTTTTGAAAGAAGGGAAAGAAACTTGTGTTAAGGCTTCTTGATTCAATGCTTCATACTTATCTTTCCACTAAAACATAAAACTCTCAAATTATTTATCTTTGTGGAAAAAATATACTTTAGGGAAAGGTTGAGGGCTCAATAAACTTGGAAACTTTCTTTGTTTATCTTCACCAAATTTCTCCATCTCTTAATTTTGGATTGACATTGGAAAAGACTATTTTTCAAGAATAGGCATGACATAATTAGGAGTCTTGGTCCGAGATGGAATGGTATTAGAATATTTGATAGGATTGGGAGTCTTAAAACATGGAATTTTGAAGCAAGTAGACTCTTTTGAAGGTTCAAGGGGTTCTAGTTCTTTTTTCTAACATGGGGTTTGGGACACAATTCTTAGTACTCTCATGAGTAGTTATTGTATTTGTTATCATATAGCCTCATTTTATCTCTTAATTTATTATATCTATTACTAACGTATATATTATTGATATTCAATATCATATTTATGTTGATGGTATTTATTTTCCCTATTAATATCCATACATTATCTCTCAAAGTCAAGTCTTATCTCCTGCACACTTTTTCCAAGCTAATTAGAAACAACATGATTTTGCCAAGTTTGATTGGAAATATGATTAGGGGAGGGAGGAGGGTAAATATAATGAGAATATGGATATCCTTCTGGTTTAGGTCTACTTGATGTAAATAAATAAATAATCTCATCTTGATATGAAGAATATGAAGGTACAAAAGCTACATTTCACATAATAGAAGATTTAAATACACAACTGATGTTTTTAGGTACTTGGACTACTTAAAATAGATATATATATATATATATATATATATATATATATATATATATATATATATATATATATATATATAAATAAATAACTTGGAGTCACTAAATTATGATTACTTTATAAATGTATTTACTACAAATTAATAAAACTATAATTTAATTTTTATCAATATTTTGTGCTATTATCCCACCAAACGTGCTAGAAACTATTATCACTCATAAGTACACCCTTACAATAATATGTGTATACTCTCATTCATGATGATATAATGTAAAATATACAAGGTTTGGAACATTATATTGTATATAGTTTTGATATGAATGAACGGTTCCCTTTGGTACACTCACCTAGTTCTCTCTAAACTCTTTAATTTTTTGTTTTCTTGGCTGGGAAAAGGGTATGAAGAGCAATGTTAAAGCTAAAAATGAAAATTCAAACTAAAAATTGGGGTGATGTAAAAAATTTGAGGAAAATTATGCATATATTTTTAAAAAATTATGATATAAATAACCTACACACATTTACTTCATCTTCATACAATGACTCTTGCATTAATATTTCACACACGAGTCTAGACAAACACTCACACTAGCTTAAAAAAATGAACAATTATTGAATTCAGTTATAGATTGGGTATAAATAAGATTGAGACATATTTTTTAAAGGTATAAAGGTGGATTTTTAAACATTCAATATTGGATAAGTTGATTTCAAGTATTAGTTAATATTTGAGAACTTATTTTCTTGAAAAATACTCTTTAAATAAGCAACATGCACCCTATCTCCTACTACACCCCACTTGGGATAATTTTAGAAAATTAAAAAAGTAAAACATGCATGAAAGATGAAAGTAAATATATCTCAAAAATTCAAACATGCATGCAAGATGAAAGTCAAGATTCTAACTTGAGCTATCTTGACTTGCATCTTGCATGCATGTTTGACTTTTTGACTTTTCTAAAATTATCCCAAGTGGGGTGTAGTAGGAGATAGGTTGCATGTTGCTTATTTAAAGAGTAGTTTTAAATAAAATATGGTCTCAAATATTAACTAATACTTGAAATCAACTTATCCACTCTTGCATGATTCAAACTCCACCTTTCTAGGGCTAATTGAAGAATCTTCTTATTGACTTGACTTTTTCTAAATTTATCCCAAAAGGGGGAACATAATTTAGAGAGATATAATAATGTTTATGTTTAATTATTAATTAAATATAAATATTAATAGTTAACTTGATGATGATATAACATCTCTCCATACTAGTTCTTTTTGGATATGTCTATCTTCTACAACTTGACAAGCTTCTTGAATGCACTGTGAGAACTTAAAACTTGATGAATTTGAATTATTTGATCATTAAATGAGTTTAAATATTATTTTAAAATCATAAAAATTATTTAAAATACCTTCAAATAAATTTTAAGATCCAAAATCCATTTATAACTTCAAAAAATGTTCTGATGTGATCTTTTGTGATATCTAGGCCTCAAGAAACCTTGATTTAAATTAGGGGATCTATAATGAATTATAGGAATCATAAAAAAATAATCATATGATAATTATATAGGTATTAATTTTTAATACTTTAATTTTTTTTTAAATATCAAAATATCTCCACCAAACTCCCAAACAAAAATTCGTAAAAAGTGTCTACTTACTGCCCTGAGGGTGACCTTGAGATGTTTTTCAATGTTTTGGAATATTTAGAACTATTTTTAATTACATGATAATTTATTAAAACCTTTAAAATAATTATAAACACTCTAAAATCATTTTGTGTCATTGGAAGACCTGAAACACTCATTTCCAACTCTATTTATGAGAAAATAGTGAAAAACCTTGGTTTCCTTCATGATTAGACCTGTGTTTTAACATTTTATCTCTCTGCAGATATAATAAAGACTTTAAAATAATTTTAAACATTTATTTACATCAAAAAATACCTCCAAATAAAATTTTAAGAGATTTCATTAAATAAAACTCAAAATTTGCACTTTTTTGTCTTTCCTAACTTGTTTTTTCTCATTTCTAAATGACTATAGGTCTAAGTTTTGACATTTTATGATTCATAAATAAATAAATATTTTTTAATAATGAAATTTAATATCCCATATTAATATTATGATAATTTTATGTGCTCAAACAAACACTTAAATCACTCAAAAAATTCCTTCCTTGATTGTCTCTCTTGCTTGCTTAAAACCCTGATGCTTGTACATTTGCATTTATCAAAAAATTTCTTGAAATTTTTATTTAGGAATGTTTATTAAGATAATTTATTGATAATAATATCTTAAAAAACTTTTATTTTTCATCAAATAACTAAAAAATGTAAACATACTGCCTAAAATCAAGCCATTAGGGTTTAAGAAGCATTTTAGAGCACTTGTTCTTCTTAACAATTATTCATAAATTTAAGACCATGTAAAAAAAAATGAATATAATATTTATGTGATATGGTAAAAAAATTCTTAATAATATATTTTTAACCAAATATTCTCCACCTTCATGTACCAAGCATTTGAAATTTGCCTTCACTAGCTTATAACTAGCTAGTTAGTGGATTAAAAAAATCATATGTCAAAATCTAGACTTGTGAGTTATTCATAAGATTTATTTTTTCATGATTAAGGTTTTATGATGTTTCTAATACATTTTTTAATATTAAATTCATTAATTTATTCTTATTCAAAACACATAATCAACTTTGACCAATGGTGGCAAAAATTAGCAACATGCACTACATGAATATATTGTATACAAGGGAGTCCTAATAACATATTGAATACCCGTATGTTTAGTAATAATATAAATAAATTATCCATTTTTTAAAAACCAAATATTATTGGTATAACTATATGTCCCAAATTATCTTTTATATTCCCTTCAAATGCTTTGACTACCCTTGATGTAGTTTGTAAATATTGATTTTTGTATCCCAAACTATGACAGTATTATCATTGTGCATATATTTTATCTTGAATAATTAAAAATAATTACAATTTGGATTAATTTATTATTTATTTATGATATAATAAATAGTGAATTTCTATCTTAATCATCACCATTGATTTCATTATCATCAAATGTGATCATTAGACAGTGTGTTAATGTTCCAATAATTCTATCTATTGGATGCTTATGTGACTAAAGAGGAGGGTGCACGTTATATGCATGATGTAATTATAAATTATTTACATTATATATTTAACTATGGTTGGGAAAATAATAAATAAAAATATTATCTTTTCATTTTCATTCTATTTCGGTCTAAATTCCTTTGTGGGTGTGCTTTCCTCAGTAGTATTAACATCAATAAGATAATATATTTTATGCCTTATCTTTTAACACTTTTTTGTTTAATTACCAACGCATGTATGGTAATAATAATATTCATTACTATAAAATACCTTAGGTTGAGGCTTGGTCAAATTAATCTCATGGAAAATGTAGAGAGATGATATTACAATCAATGATCTCCTATAACAAGATATGAGGAGGTTATGGTAACATTATAATTTGCCTCATAAGTGGAGATGTTGATTAAATTTTTTTATGGTCATGATATTACATTAATTTTTAATTTTTATTTATTTTTAATTTATTTATATTTGACCATGTAATTTGTATTCCTTTCCAGCTTAACATTTGATGTAGCTAGAACACTTGGTGCCTCTTTAAGATTTCTCAATCCTAAAATATTAACTTATCTTTATTTTATTATATGGCATATCTCATCAAAGGATTTTATTCTATCAAATTTTATTTATTCATGGAGTGTTTATATAAAAAAATATTTAAGATATATTTAAATTCATCATCTATCATATATTTTGTCATCTTTGCTAGGATGGTCTTGTACTAAAGAACATATTCCCTAATTGGCTCATTTGGCCCTTGCTTGAGTTTATAAATTTATAAAAAATATCACTTTTCACCAATATTGAATGATAAAAGTGATAAAAATTAATCTCCAATTTTTTTTAATGGTCTAACTAATTGTAGTGGGAGATCATTAAACTATTTTAAAACATAGTCTTTAAGACTTCCTAGAAAAATCTAGGTAAGTAATTTTTCATTGTAAGCACAATTCAAACATGTTACATGGAAGGAACAAGTATGTTTTTTATAATTATGTTTACCTTCGTGAAATGGCAGCTAAAACACTAAAAACATGATATAGTGGGAAAGAATAAAATTTAGGTGCCAAAGGATTGAGAAGCATAGTACGAGAGTCCAATGCATGAGTATATTTGTAAACACCTTGTTATACTTCTAATGTTTTAGTTTCATAAGGCTATAATAGTCCTCTCAAGAGAGAATATATTAGGTGGAGTTGTAATCAGACCTTGTTTGATGATAAAGGGAGATGCACATTATTTTATTGTATAAATAGGCATGTTAATTTGTGGTAAACCAATTGATTTACCAATACCTATGGTTATTTTTATATGTGTGACTATATTGGTCGATATAGGAATGGTAACAATATTATTAACTAGAACACTTTAAATAGATTTGGAAGTTGAAGATAGTTTATTTTAATCATCATTTGTAATATATAGGATTGCATTAATATTATGTGGGATGGCTCTAATAAAATTTATTATTTACTTATCATTAACTTCCTCTACTTTTTTAATATTAAAATTACTAGTCTCATTAAATTATAATAAGTCCATCAATAGGATGTGGAGTAGGCCTTATATAATCATGAATGTATGGTTGTTCTTATTCCCATTTCATGCAAGAATTTAAAAAAAAAAATACATTAACAATGTTTGTATCTTATAACTAGGGCTGATTAAGGCTTGAGATTACACATTGGTCATTTTATCCTTGTGTATTTTAATTTTGTTATCCAAACATAAAATGTTATTATAAAAGAAGAAATCCAATGGGTGAATATCATTAGGGGTAACATATTTATAATCCAATTCATATTTTTTATTCTATGGGGTTAAAAAGAAGGATTGGGGTCCCATAATTATACAAGAACTAAAATATTTTCAAATAAAGCAAATAGTAGAAGAAACTAAGCATAAGCCCTAAGGGCAAGTAAAAATGAGGCTTCCTTGATCAAAAAGTACAACAAAAACAAAAAAAATACACCAAGTGTTAGAAATATAGAACTACATAGAAAAATATCAAAGATTAGTGGTGTGACTCCTTGAGGTCAAAATAGACAATCAATTCCTTGCTTTCTTTCTTTGTCTTCTCTTTCATTTTGATTTGTTCTCTAGTCTTATTACTTGGTCCCTAGGAAGAACCTTCAGTCATGTTTTTATTATAACTTTTTAGTGTCCCTTTCTCCATTTTTTCATATTTTTATCCCTATACTCCTCATCTATTTTATACTCCACCTTCCTTTTCCTACTACGGGGGTTGCACTAGTTTCTCCTACATCCTTTGTGACCTTTGAATTTACTTCACCAATGTCTCTAAGGAGGTTAGCTTCATTTTGGGTTAGAAACAACTTCAAAATTTTAATTTCTTTGGCCATCTCAATGTAGAGAAATAGTTATATGGCTAGCTCTGTTTTGATCTTGTCCAAGTTACAATCCACTTCACTGGTCTTGGTGTTTTTAGGGGTTTAGGGGTTAGATGATCCATTACCTTATCCCTTGTAATGTTTCCTTCAAATATACTTGTAGGGGTATTTTTGTCAGTTTATTCCCCCTTTTCAAATTGAAATGATTCCTCCTCTTTTCCATTATTAGACATCTCTTCCCCTTCCTCATCTATCTCTTACCCATAACTTTGTACATCTATGGATTCAATAACATCTTCCCCCCATAAGGGTTCCCATCTCTTAAAAATTATAAGAATGAGGCCTTGGTGTATGAGTTCTTAAGAAGGTTTTTCCTTAAAATCCATAATATAAACTTCTAGGGATTTAAGCATAAAAATGATATACTAACTCTATGCCCCTTTAAATGGGTCATCAACAAAAAAATCAAGATAAATTGAATATAAAGTAAGAAAAAATGGTAGACTAATTGATTTCATATTTGATAAAGTAAGATAAAGTAAATATAACAAGAACCCAATTCATTGATAGTAAACAATAAATCATTAATGAGATAAAAAAAAATGTGTTACTAAGAAAGGGTGTGTTTTCTTTACATGCTCTTAGATATATTGATGTCAATCATGAATAGGGAATATAACCATAAAATAACTAACTAATGAGGATTATAATGTTCTCATATCCACATTATCCTATATCTAAGGTACTTTGAGAGTAAATTCTAAGGGAAAACCACTTACTGATACACTATAATATGACTAAAGGTTTCCTATGGATAAAAAAACACTAGGTGTTTCTAATATACTGTAAGGTACATGGAAATTGAAGTCCATGTATAGTGTTTTGTATTGGCTTTAATATTTGTGTATTACCCATTACACCATGTTTTAGTTAAAATTAAAGATCATTTTTCCCATAATGATGACTCATCCAAGTTTTAAAATTTCCAAAACATAGTTTCAAGGAAAATAAAGCAAAACTAAAAATGAATTTGAAAATCAAAAACATAAAAACATAGGCTTGAAAATAATAGTTTAATTTCCCTAGTATGTTTTAGCCTATTGATATAAAAAAATGTTATGTGATTTTAATAGGCGTAAAAATAGATATATCATAATGCTAAAGGTGTACAATAATTAACTATTCTGATTTTGATAATTTGCTAAAGATGGAAAATTTCTATTTTTAGGAAAACACTACAAAGAAATATGCTTAACTTGCACACTAAAATACATTAACCATTATAAATATCTAAAAGTTTAAATACTAATATGATTTGAATGTATAGGATGAGGATCAAAATCAATAGTATAAATATAATATGGCTAAGTCTATTGTAAGTGGATAGTAGTGTAGTCATTCTAATCCATTGACTTTTGACTTGTCTTAGTTGACTGTGATAAATTATTGATAGGAAAAGATAAATAAATTAGGAATATAAAAAAGATAATTCAGAGGAAGATTTAGACAATGCTTATAGATAGGAATATTATAGATGGATAGTGATGTAACGCACATGAGTCTATTGACCACAGACTTATCCAAGTTGATTATACGTAAAAGTTGATCGATGTGCCTTTTGTGCATATAAATTTTGAATAATTTGAGATATAATAATTAAGATTTGGAAGCATATAAATATGTATTTATATTCTATTTTATTTAAAAAACTTATGTCAATTTGATATATTTAGAACATGTAATAAAAATAATGGAATGTAATGGTTGAATAGACCTCAATCACACCTTAATGATTTATCATTGCCTATGTATCCAATAATATAAGGATGGGAATAAAGAACACAGAGTTATCCCACCTAGATTGAATGGGAAATTGTGATCCTTTTATTATTTATATGTGTATGATGATATAAGATAACGTAGATATTTGATAATGATTAATTTTTACTTGGTTTATGGATGTTATTTGTGGATGCTACATAATTATATTAGAGTAGGGAAAATTTTATCTATGTGAAAAAGTGTATATTATTGAGCCAAGTGAATGTAAATTCACTTAAATTAGTTACCCTTGACATGTATTTATAGGCAAATATTTTGACAATTTTATTTAGTTTACCATGTGAAACATGTAGGAACACCCAAAAGGTTGTTTTGAATTTTTGAACCTAGCCATAATTTAGTGTGGGGAATGGTTATTTTAAGTGGGAATGGGTGAACTACGCTATTGTACGATTAGTTAAAACCTATCCAAAAGTATCAAATACATTTTTATTCTATGAAGGATAATTTGAAGTTGATTTTACACAACTCGAGTGTTTGAAATTGATTTCTTTGTATAATAGTAATGGGTAACAAAGAGTCAAGTTTTCATATAGATAAATGGCTTAGAGGAGCATAAAATAAGAGTCATGTATTTATTTTCAAATATTTTTTTTGTGTGTCAATAATCAGCATTTAAAAATACCTTTTACCAAATTAATGTGTTTAAGTTAGTAGTTATTATGATGTCATTTCTTAGTTGTGTTATTAAAACTAGTTATAAAATTATAGAGTAGGTGGTTGTAACAATAATTAAATGCCTACTTATTTGAAGGGAAACATGTAAAAAATGGGTAAATATCAAGTAACCTTATTATTTTGATGACATTCTAGGCTTGATATTACCCATTTATTTATAAACTTATTAACATGAGTTTTACATGATTCTTACTGATTATTTGATGTAGTTTAATCTTATTAAAATGATTTTTACATGATAATTATTAATTTTTTGATGCCATAATGATACCTTATTTTATATGATGTTCCATTTTTAATATTTTTGAGTAATTATTATCCATGGATAATTATATATTATGTTTATCGTAAAATACAAGATGTCATAAAGTTCTTAATAATCACTTTTTTATATTATGGTTATTTTTAAGTATGTTATTAAGCAATTAATAATTTCATTAATTAATTATTAATACTCATATTAATCCATAATTTATCCTAAAATATGTTGGCATTAATAATTTGAGATATCAATCATTGAGTGAAATCATGCTAGGAATGATTCACACATGTTTGGTTGACCATTGTTAAGATCCTATTTTTTGGGCATATGGTTGTTGTTATGTATGGTATTGAGTAATGAATAATTTATTTAATTAATCACACTTACTCATTTTTATTCCTAGATTATCCTAAAGATGTTTTTTTGACCATTTTTAGGAGCGTGTTATTGTTACTAGCATGTAAATTGAGGTTCATCAACTATTGTCATTATAAAAACTCTCAATAAACTTGAATGACTAGATAGTGATATGAACTCTCTCTCTCTCTCTCTCTCTCTCTCTCTCTCTCTCTCTCTCTCTCTCTCTCTCTCTCTCTCTCTCTCTCTCTCTCTCTCTCTCTCTCTCTCTCTCTCTCTCTCTCTCTCTCTCTCTCTCTCTCTCTCTCTCTCTCACACACACACACACACACATTGTGTGCGTGTGCATGCATATACATATAAATACATATTATTTATAAGTAAAATGCATATGGTAACTGAAAAAAAAATTAAAAAAAGTAAAAAAACAAAAAAAAAGTAGAGTCAAATAATACATTTCATCCCCATATTATAGTCATTAACATAAATTATTCATTTTGGCATCCAAATATATTATTTAGCAAAAATTGTGAATTGTTATTCCAAATATGTGTATAATATAAATTTAGTCATAAATATTAATAAAGTTTACATCACTAAATCATGATTACATATTAAAAGTAATAATATGTCAACACTTGGCATACAATGATTCATCTCTAGCCTTAGATTCATAATTTGTCTTCCATTTTCTTTTGTTAGTAGGTAGATTTTAATTTATTTGATAAACCATCATTTTTACTACTCTTCGAAACATGTACTTATTCAATTCCAATCCTTGATGTTGGGTTATTAGTCTCCTTAGTCACATTCCCTATTTTCATAACAGTGGTAGTGTCAATAACTCTTATTCCCTCATTGTCTTTTGTTTAAATAATTTACTTTGTGTATTTTTTAAAAGATGATAACTATGGTAAATTAAAATAATTAATTAAAAAACTTATAAAAGTGTTAGGTCAAATATTAAACATCATCACTATCTGATCATTTGATTGAATTCTTTGGTGAATAACATCTTTTGAAGTTTCTTATGCTCCTTGATTTTATACTTCTTTATAAAATTGTATGCTTCAAGATGTGTCTTTTCACTAATTTTTATATGGCCCTTGTTCCTTGAAGATGGTTATTTAATTTTAATAGTGAAATAAATTCTTTATTAGATTATTTTCACACAAGTTAAATACTTTTTTCACTACTTTATCTTCAATACTAGGGAGACAAGATGCCAAATGTATTTCCATATTGATTGTAATTCTACTTGGGGTATTATCATATTCAAAATTAATCTGGTTTTTCATGTTTGATGGGAATAATTTTATTTGTCTAATCATTTGATACCTTATGATATAAAAAATAAATTGAATAATTTTACTCTCATCTCATTACCTAGACACCATTTACCATGCTCAAACATATTTATATAATCCATAATAGGGCCTCTTGATAAAAAAAAAATGGTATTATAAATTTACATATCCCTATGTTTATGCCCCATAACCACATTCCTTAACTAACCCAATGTAAAAATAAAATTTACTTAGTCGTATATAAGGCTTGGGATCCTTGAACATGCATATAAGGGATGATATCCTCTCATAAACATAAAGAACACAAAAAAAATCTAATTAATGGCCCATTTTCAAATATTAAAAATGGTTATTTGGCTCAATTCATTACAATCTAAAATATATAAATTATCATAAACCAAAAAAAAACTATATACCTCTATTCACATTTAATTTTTGAGGCATCATCTCCTTTAGATGATTGTAGCTACTAAATATGGAGGTATTTATAATGATATCACATTCTCACAAGATTTATATACATTTGTTCATTAGGAAGGCCTTTAAGTACTGAGTTAAAAATAATAGGGAATGAGCTCCAAAATGGAGTCACTAATTGACATAAAAAATAACAATCCTTATAAAATTAAGATAAATGTTAAAAACTGTTAAAATGATTTCTTGCCAAATGAGAAACCTTTTAGAAATTGAATAATTTTATTTTATATAGTTAATATACTTATAGTCTCACTTTTTATAATGGTACATTTCTCCCAACCTACATGAAATCCCCATTTTTTCTATTTTATCAAAAATTATAATAAATTTATCTCTCATGTTTATTTTATGGATGTTTATTGTTGAAATATTTTGACATCTTTCAAATTTATCAAAGCATCTTCAAAAAAATTTAAACTCTAGCGTCGAAAGAAAAAATAAACAAAGTTTTCCATCATCCCATGAGTATGCTATAAATTATAGTTTCCAATAAATAATTCCATGCCATGCTACAAGTTAAATATATACTTATATTTTATAAATTAAATGAATAATGTGACATGTATGGTACATTTTTTTTGTTGATGCTATTGACATTACATTTCTTCACAATTGTTAATTTATAACCACTTAATGGTGGGTCAACATCTATATTACACTAGTAAAACTAATCTTCCCATCATTTTTTTAGATCTAACTTAGGGTTTAGTTAATTCTAGTCATGTAATGCATTTTCAATAAAAAAAGATAAAGTAATGACAACACTTAGTGAGGTAAAAATTATTTTTGAAAATTAGTATTTAGGATTTCTTGGAGTAATTTCGGTGTCATTGAATAGATCTTGGATATTATGTGGAAAATATCATCATTAACTATTTCATGCTTCCTTTTAAACATATGAATGTCTTAATTTAGGACCATGCACCATGGAAAAAATTTAGTTCCCATAAATTAAACTTTATTATTTCATACTAGACTTTTTGTGGCCATGTAATCATGGCATTTGTAAAAATTCACATTGACAATCCTATCATCAAGAATCTTAATACCCTTTTGGTATGGAAAACATAATTGATTCATTATGTTATTTTAATATTTAGGATAAGCATCATGGGGCTAAAATTATTTATAATACTCCTTACCATAAAAAATATCAAGGTTTATATAAGACATTAGACCATTATATTAAAATAACTTAAGTAATAAATCACACATTTCGACACCTATATCATAATGGACATGAGAATCAATATGAAGTATGAAATGAATGCAAACACTTTATATAGTTCAAATCTCATATAAATCAGCCGTAGAAGATGCATAAGAATTTACATCCTTAAATTTGACATCCATAATAACACCATTTATTTTATCCCATCCCATATTCATCTACTCAGCTTCTTTGGTACATAAATTATAATCCTCACAAATTGAGGTTGTATTAAAATCATGAACCACTCTATGAATTTTAATGCATTTTAAATAAACATTGTGATATGCTTGATTAAAAAAAACACTAATGTTATGTTACGAGGCTTATAATTACTACATGTGTCATCCATAATAATTGATCAATTTTTTCATATAAAATTATCAAAGATAACAATCAATTATTTCATTGAGGGGTTTGATTATAATTATGTCTTATGTGGTACCCCCATTTCACCAATAATGTCATTTTCATATCGTGATCAAATTTCCTAGAAAACCATGACCCTATGTCCCTAAATAAGTATTTTCCCTCCACATTTTATGAGAATGCCATCTTGACCCTTTCCTTATGCTCATAAAGCCTTTCCTAGATTGTCTATTTTGTGAGATGATTTTATATTTTTCATATTCCTTAGTTGATTCAACTATTTTTTGCATCATGTGAAACATTATATCAAGTACCTTGAATTTACATGAAAGGTTAAAAAAGTTGAGTAATAATATTTTCTTGATTAGTATAATGTGTATTATGAATTGTTGCATCTAAATTTCTATCAATTTTATCTTTGTACACATTTTGTATAAATAAAATTTGAAGACCAATTTAATTGAGATAAATACATTTTTTTTATTTTGATTACCTACCATGATATGATTTTGGTGTCCTACCGCATTGAATGAAATCTTACGACCTACCATGAAGGGATTTTGATATAATAACTTGTTTAATGGAGTTTTATGACCTACCATGAATGGTTTTTTATCGAATACTATGTGGATGAATGGATTTTAATATCTTGAAACCATGAAGGGAGTTTGATGGCCTACCATGTTTAACATATTTTGATGGCCTATCATGAAGAGAAATTGATGTATTGACATGTTTAATGGATACTTATGTCCTAACATGAAGTTAAATATATGGCATACCATGTTGAATGGAGTTTTATTTATATTCAAATTAGTTATATTTAAAGGTGTCCTACCATTAGGGTGTTGAGAAAAAATGCAAGTTATTATATTTCAATTTGTTATTGCTAGTGGAGTTTTAAATTAGTAGTCTATTTTTTTTATCAACATTATTTTCTTGTGGTAGACAACACAAGAAACATAGGTAAAAACCTTTTTTACTCCAAGTTGAGTGTATTATAGTTGAATATTGGTTTTTTTTTTAAGAATATGGGAGGATGAACAAATTTGGCCATAGGTCTACCTCTTTATAGAAGATGAGTATGTGATGCATGTTGGTTTGTAGAATCTTTTATTGTATATAAAGTTTAAAAAAAATAGTCTAAACCTAAACATAATATAATTTAAATTAAAATATATGAATGGAATGTAATTAAAATGAAAAAAATAAAATAATATAGTGTGCTTGTATTAGCCAACTAAAAACTATAAATGATAGTGTGTTTATATTAACTAATTAGAAAACATAAGACATTCAATGATGTGTTTTAGCATTACAATATCAGAAAATAAAAATGACAATGTACTCATATTAGCCTACAATGAACATAAATGATAGTGTGCATTTATTATCCAACCAACTAACATAATTGAGAGTGTGCTTGTATTAGCATACCGATGATCATAAATTATAATTTTATTATTACCTAAATGATTAACATAAATGATAAAAATAAATATTTTATTTACAACTCATGATTGGAAAAAAAATTCAAGAAACAATATTTGGTAAGAGGGTTTCATAATATTTACTATAGATTTAACACACATTGATAAATGAAGGTTTTAAGTGAATATTTGCTAATTGTGTGAAGTGACCAGTGAATAATAAAGACAACTTAGAATGAAATTAAGATAGTTATATTATGTCTAGAATAATGGAAATCAGATTTACCCACTAGAGAATCAAATTATTTTTTGAGAGGATCGTATGATTTATGCATCATGTAATAATTAGGTAAGTAATAGGTAAATATTGAGTAAAATATTAAAACATGCACCACATTTCAATACTATTTTAAAATTTAATAGAAAATTAACAAGTATTTTCCAATTGTTTATTATTATTTATAAAATTAACTCTTTTATAATAAGATTTGTGGTTTCAAAGAAAAACTATAAACTTTTTTATTACTAAACTCAATTTTAACCCACATCTAACATAATATTATCATTTAACTTTAATATTTTATAGTTGAATAGGTTTATTTAATATGGAAAATGTAATTAATAAAATAATAAAATCAAATTCTTTGACTAGTAAAAAAATTGAATGTTTTACAAACTATGTTTACAATATGAGGGCCATTACTATTAGATTATTTTTTATGTACACTACCATATTTCACCTAATTATAAAAAAATGGAATTGATGTTGATGTGATTGGTTTAGTCATGAAATATTGTATTTATTTCCATTCAAATTATATAAGTGTTAACAAGCATGATGGGTGTAGATTAAATATGATTTTCCTAAAAATAAAAAATAATCCTTATTAAGTATATGATATCCATAGTTACCTCTAAAGCTACAATATATTATACTTATATTAAATAAATTATTGGCACTAACTACATATTTGACTTCTAAGTGATTAGTGGTGTTTCTAAACTCATCAAAAAAGTGTCAAATAGATGTCTTATCTTCAAAATTGCCTACATAGTTTGAATTTAAAAATCTAACTAGGTTAAATCCACTACCCTGAAGTATTTTTATCCCAAAATTATATGTAACTCTCTTTGTTTTCACATAGTGATTTTCTCTAGATTTTTGCATGAATCTAGAAATAACACCAACAAAATAAATTTCTATTATACTTGTGGATAAATAGATCTCACTTATAATGAACTATTTGTACTTAGTTTCATATATAACTTTTGTAGTATCATTTGATGTCAACTTAAAATTTTGTTCCAAGGGAGAACTAGGTGATTTTCAATCTATCATTCCAAACATTCTCAAAATTTCACCAACATACTTGTGTGATGAAAATGTACTTGCATTTTTGAATCAATTTGATACCTAGATAATAATTAAGGTATCCTAATTATTTCATGTAAAAAACTTCTATCAATTCCACTTTAACTTTTCCAATGTAATTTTTACTATTTCCCATGAGGAGAAGATCATCCACATATAAAACTATATATAAAACAATTTTTTCCACTATTTTAACAAAAAGAGTTGTATCTTAAAATTTAAAATGCTTTAATTTAAAACTCAAGAGGTGCTTATTGAGATTTTCATACCATGATATTGGTCCTTATTTCAATCCATACCATGATTTTTACAACTTAATTTTTGTTCTTTCTTGTCAATTGTAAAAACCTTCTAGCTAATTCATGTAGAATATTTCTATGAGATCATAATTTAGATAAAATACTTTTCATGTGTATAAAATGAAATTTCCATCAATTTTATGTTGATAATGCCAAAAAAATCTAAATAGTATTCTATTTCACTATTAATGCAAAGGTCTCATTATCGTATTTCCCTTACTTTTTAGAATATACCTTTGAAACAAGCCTTTCTTCAAATTTTCCAAATGATCCTTCTACTTGATTTTTTTTTGAAAGAACCACTTATAACCATTGGGTTTATAATTTATTGGATGATCTACCAACTCCCAAGTTCCATTTCTAACCTAAGCCTCATTCAATTTTCATTCCTTTTTTCCATGCATTAATATTTTTATCTTGTTTGAAAGAAGTTAGTTCTAAATCAAAATCAATATTGAATTATTATTCAAAAAATCCTCTAAGGTAACATTTATATCTTTTATTAAATATACTCTAGGAAATTATCTCTTTGCTATGTGGTTATGTGTTTACTTTGAGTACATTTTTTCAACTTCATCAACTAAGACATATTTTAATGTCTGTGTGGCCCATTTTGGAATCTATTTTTATGTTGTTTTTTGAATAACTGATGTGTCATTTTATTTAACTAAATGACCTTAATTTTATTATATATGTTATCTTTTAATGAAGTTTCATTTTCATTTACTAAGGGAGTGTTTTCTTGATTACAAGACATGATACATAGTTAAATGATTCTAGATTATATGGCCCCACTTACCATTTGAAATCTCCATATCATTCTCCTTGAAAACATAAAATTTATCGATTTTATCATGTCAATTTAATCTTTAGTTAATATTGGTTGTGCCCTTTATGGTTTTATAGAAGAAAACATCTCTTAGAATGAGGTTATTAATATTTTTTCATAAAATAGTTTGTAGGCATTTAAGGATTTTGAGTATCCCAAAAGGATTCATTTTTAACTCTTTTGTTCTAACTTATTTCATTTTTTCTTGGGAATTAATGCATAACATGTGGGGTCCAAAAACCCAAAGATGTTACACTAAAGGAATATGACCATGACAAACATCATATGGAGTATTCATTTAAATAGCTATTGATGGTGAATTATGGTAGATATAGACTATTTATTGCATGTTTTTACCAATTAATAAATATTTACTCCTTTGAAATATAACATTGCATGAACCATGTTAATAAATATTTTATTTAGTATCTTAACTACTCTATTTTGTTTAGGAATGTAAGGGAATGTGAGATAATATTTAATCCCATTTTATTCAATATAAGATTAAAACACCTTTGATGTAAATTCACCACTAATTTTAGTCCTCATT
>JARHVA010005753.1:1005000-1112899 GCA_037957365.1 Torreya grandis
GGTGTAGTGAGGTTTTGAATGATATTATTATTATCTATATTTATCTATTATCTAATCTTATATGGATTGAAAAAGGAATTTTATTTATAAGATGATTTAGAAGTACTAATTTTCATCGATGAACTTATTAAAATATAAATGGTAAGGTTTAAGGCTCATAAACAACTTTAACAATGAGATGGACCCACTAAAATAAAAGAGACAATCCCATATGGGTATAGGTTTGTCTAGGATGGGCCCATACAAACAAGATTTTTTCAAAGAGCTAAGTTAGGACCTATCTTTAAGTTATGGATAGATAATAGATAAGATATATAAAGAAACACCTGTTGGATAAGTATTGAGATTATTTTAATCTCTATGCACAAAATATAAACTTTTTTTGGGTTTGGGTCATCCTAGAAATGGGTTTTAATGTATGAGTTTTAAAAATTATTTAAATTTGGACTATAACATGGGAATAAGTATTTTGTTAAAAATTTGGGTGTCTACATAATGTCCTCACTTTGACTAGGGTATGTAATTAAAATTCATGCATGTGTCAAAGTATAAATGTCAATAATTATAAATAACCACCTTCACTTACCTAAGTAATAATTAAGGGTTTTAAAATTAATATTTCTAAGTTTCCATTCACACCTGATTATCTGATTTACCATAAAGAAGTTCAAATTATTATACGTAGGTAATTTTCTCATGATATACATGCAATTTTTTAAAATTTTAAACATTTACAACTTGAGAAATTAAATTGTATCTTAAAATTAAAATAAATAATAGGAAATAATATATTTATTTGGTATTTATTATGAATATCATCATAATTTTTCCATCTATACTCTTTCTATACATGTTTAAAACATATTCCAACACTTTCTCACAAGATTCACCAACCCCTAATGTACACATCATACACATTTGAAACGTGGTTTAAATATAAATAAGAAACTTATTTTGGAGTCACGAACACCCAATCAACTTCTTGACCAAGTAAGTATAGGATTTATCTCATCTTCAATCATTTAGTTTCATCTTGAATTTAAAAATACCTTAATATATGCCTCCATTTTGAGGTGAGGGATGAAGATACTACTACTAAAATCACTCATTATTATAAGAATCATGTTAAAATATCCATAGGATAGGAAAAATTAGTTAATTATATCATGCTACTATCTAAAACATATGTAAATAAATGTTTTACCTTGTATGTTAGAGAAATATGTTATCCAAAGTGTGTTACTATGTACATAAATATAAACTTATTTTTATTTTAAAAATTATAATATCATTTAAATTTTTAATTAGTATCCATATATGACATAATAGATTATGTAAATTTTAATTTTAAAATGGGGGTAACAAGTATATCCAATTTAACAAACATGCCCTTATATAGGCCAAATAAACGAATGTGAACATAATCAATAAATATTCCCCCATAGATGCATGGTAACCGCCATGGAAACATAGGCACCAAAAAATTACCTCAATGTAAATGTAAATATGAATATTTATATTGTGTATTTAATTTAGGACCACATAAATCCTAGTGATAATACCTAAGTTATTGACTTGATAAGTTAGTGACTTGACTTATCACAAGATTCAAAAAATGTAATGAAAATAGGATCCTCTATGAATATGATGCACAAACAAGAAAATATGTGCACACACATGAAAACATTAAGAAAAAACAATCAATGTAATAGTATGTTGATTATCCATGGGATAAGAGATATATAAGATACTATAATAAGGTGTATTAATATATCTAAATATTATAAGGATAAGAAAAAATAAATATCACCGTGAAATAATTCATTGAAATAGAAATGCCCCAAAGATAGGACATGTTGCCTATGAAATTGGCCCCTCTAATATGTTAGTACATATTTTGAAATTCAGTATTATGTAACATGTGAATTTGCATAGCACTCACTCAAGAAATATTATGAGAATAATATATGTATAAACTAAGGATAATGAAAAATATCTAAACTAGGTGAATATGTCGCATGTTTAATGCAATGTTTTTTTTTTATAAATTTTTCAATGTTTTGGTATTTTTGAAGTTTCCCAATATTTTTGAATTTTTTATTTTTTCCAATGTTTTTAATTTTTTTTTTTAAATTCTCATGTTTTTGAACTTTTTAAAATTCTATCTATGTTAATATGTTTCTACCCCTTGATAAAAAAACATGAATATTGTATTTAGTATCATATTATATGTAATATTATAATCCAAATATGTAATATAGGTCCCAAAATGCAACACAAAATCAAGTTTTCATGACATGTGATAAGGGGAAATAGAAAGTGAATTGTAAGTTAAGGATGTCAGTGTTCATTGGGAAGACCTCCTAGCCCACAATATGAAAATGTTCAAAGAAAGATAGATATAATAATAATAACCACCATACATAATTGTATAATTTGATGTTAAAAATATGTAGTTGCAATTTTTATATAGAAAACTTACATAGTGTAGACCCTATAATTAAATAAATAAATTCTTAACAATACTAGTATTTGAAATTTTTATCTTGCTTGGCTAACTCACCATTCTGATAACCATTTATCTATAAGAGATCCTTGATAATTTTTATGAACATATTTTAGACTTACATAGTTTTTTAATAAGCATCCCTAATTATAAAACACTTCATTTCTAGTTTGGTTTAAAAAGCCTTTATCTAATTTGGATAAATGTACACTAGGTAGATAGGAGCACACTATGCACATGTCCACTAGTGTAGACTTATCTCCCATGATCCAAAAAATAGTTTTTAAAAATAAAACACTTACTAATGTCTCTCTCACATAATCCATTAGTTTGGTTATTGGAAATAATTCAAATTATTCTCCTATAATAGCACAACAAATGTCTCACTTCAAACCCTTGGTTACTCTCTAACACTATCTTTCAAAGGAAATTTCAAAAACATTTATCTATTTATAAAATATCCTTAATTTGATTTTCATATAGAAATACAATCATTTTCCAAGTTGATATTTTTTTTAGGTTGATTCCATCCTTTGTCAAGCATTATAATCAAATTTTCTAGTTGCATTCATTACATTTATACAATCTTCCCCATAGGAAGAACTATATTAGATTGAGGTCCACACATACTATGTAGGAAACACTTAATCAACAAAGATTTTTTTTAGAATAGCTCAGACGTATCTTACTTCCCCACCTTTCTTGGCTTTGCATATATTCTTATTTATTCCTTATGTAGGCTAGGGTTTTATCTCTTGTAAGCTATTTATGAATCAAATCATAAATTGCATAGAAATAATTGACCTAAAAACATTGGTGAACATCCAAAAACTTTCAAATTTAACACAAAATAAATACATATATAGTAACATTAGAGGATAATGTTTCAATGTGACCCTATCTAACTAATGTGTACTTGTCCCAGTGTATAATAAAGTAAAGTTTTTAATTAACATTGTGTTTATGGGACCAATTAAGTAGTATTACATAGTCACATTTAGTAAATTCATAATATAATGTGTATAAATTAGTTTTGAAGTATATTTATCTAACAGTAATCCTAATTTATATATTTATTAATTTACAACTTCTATAAACTCTATATATCATTGTATTTTATAATAAGTTTCCTTATTTATCTCTCTTAGATCAGATTTCAAGTTTACAATAATTTAGAGTTACTTAAATCACACTTATTAATTCTAAGGGAAAACATATAGGTAAAATTCCTCCCATAACCAAATATATGTTATGTAAACCAATGTGAAATATGTAATCAAATGAATAATGTGTATGACAATCAAGCAATGCCAAGATTTATATGGTGTTAAAGATATTAAAAATCCATGAGTAATGAAAAAAATAAATGCATTCATGTAATATGTCATGTTAAATTTATGAAATTTTAATGTCTCTCATGTTGACCATATGTCCCCTAGTCATATTTGGCTAGTCACTACATCCATTATGTTCAACTAACCTTCATTACATTTAATTATTAAGATTAGTCCCTTTTATATGTGAAATTACCTTATACAATGGATCACACTAAGTAAATTTTATTAAATTATAAATAAATGAAGCTAAAGTTAATTTAAAAAATATGTAACTATATAATTCAAATAATTGGTCAATATGTGCATAGCCACTCTAGGAAATCTAAGGGTGTTAGTCTATAGATTCTAGCCTAGGGTAGGTGGTTTTGAAACTCCATGGGGTGTAGAATTATTGTGGGATTTTAAGAATATATTTTGACCTTGTACTAAAATTACAAGGGCATGTTTACTTGTGCAAGTAAACCCACATGGCCTTGTAAGGAATTGTAAGGGAGAATATGGGCCTAGTAATAAAAGTATGGGATTTGTAATAGAGAGTACCCCTTGATTAATAGGTTTAAGTGGAATTTTTTTAGGATAAAATCTCTTTAAATTCCATTTTTTGGTGATTTTTTTTGGTTTTTTGGACCATTATTAGTGGGGATCTTGTTGTATAAGAGGATAAATTTGAGGAGGAGATTGAAGAGGGATTTAAATAATTAAGGTAGGACCTTTATCCTCAACTATTTTGTCTTCATAAATGATGAATAAATCTATTTATTTACAAAAAACAAATACATTTTTTTCTCTCAATACCCTCTCTAAATAAATCCAAATAGTTTTCCTTTCAAATAAAATCATATCTCCTTGTATGTTGCTTAAATTGAAAATCGCAAGAAAAAATATTTTCTTGATTATGCATTGCTTATTTGAAATAATTTTTTTGGAATCAAAAGAGAATATAAGAAATTTTTAAAATTAAAAATTTATCATTCTATCTTATTTTTATTTCTTTATTTTGAAAAAAATGCACTGTATATTTATTCATTAATTTTTTCCATATTTTACACACACACACACACACACACACACACACACACACACACACACACACACACACACACACACACACACACACACACACACACACACACACACACACACACACACACACACACACACACACACACACACACACACACATGTGTGCATGCACGCACACACACATATGTGAATATAAGTTTACATTTGTGTAAGAAACTATCTGTATGTGTATGTATGTGTGTGAATATATTCATGTATATGTGTATATACATATAAATGAAATTTGTGGTCATATTTATATTTATATTAAAATTTATATGTATGCATACTTATAGTAATACAAACATGTACTTATAACTTGATATTAAAATAATAAATTTTACAAGTGTAATCTCTCTCTCTCTCTCTCTCTCTCTCTCTCTCTCTCTCTCTCTCTCTCTCTCTCTCTCTCGTTAAAATATTTACCCTTGCACAAATAAATAATTCAAAATTTCTTGAATTGGTTAACCTTGTATGCCACCTTAAAACCTCAATTTAACTAATAAATAATTTAATCATAAAAATTATAATCACTCATTAATTTAAATTAAATAATTAATTTACCCTTATTGGTTTGATAAAAGGGTTTTTGTAGAAAACTAAATTAATGGAGAAAATATTTTTTCTTTTTAGTCAAAAAAATAGGTTTTAGTATATCATCAACTCTTATCAAACTTGTAAATCTTATTTGGAATTGAAAGAAAATAAATAACTAAAGATGAATTTTTTCAAGTATGAAACTTAGATTATATTTATTTTGGATGTGAAATATCATTAAAATAATTAAATTTGGCCCTTTTTTAATAGAAAATTTTAATACTTTTCTAAGTCAAGAAAGTCAGATTAGAATGTAGTTGAATTAAAATTTATCAAATATATATTTTTATTTATTAAATATGAAAGTAGGGTTTTGATTAGATCCTAGAACCAAGAATAATAAGAATAAAAATATTCTAATAAAATAGTAGAACTAAACATGTAAAGGTCCAAAATAAAGTAGAGCTAATAAAAATAAGGAAAAAATTTAGCAATACATCCACCTAGTTTTATTCAACCTTCATACTGATTGTGTTCAAGGAAATATTTATTTTTTTCCTTTTATTAACTCTATTAATTTTTTCTATTTTTTTTTTGAAAACTCATGTTCTAAGATGATTTATAGTTTTACCTTTCTTTAGAGACTTTTGGTTTCTAGTCATTTTTTGAATCTTGAGGATAAATGTCTTACCTCTAAGATATTCTGAGTTATTCCATCCACTTCCTTGATTATTTCCTTAATTAAGGTTTATATTTGATTGAGTATACATTTTTGGATGTCATTCCTACTTCAGTATTATTTTTTGTGCTTTTGGTATTTCTTTCCATTTTTCTAAAATCCATTCTCAAAACTTTACTTTCCTGGTCTTGGAACTTCTCTAAAGCCCTTCCTAATGTTTTCATGATCTCTCCCTATTTAAATTCGTTAGACTATTTTTATTCCTTGCTACATGTAATGCCCCCAAGAATATCTAATCCTTCCCCCTTCTTGGTTATTTTTATTTCTATATCTTTTTTACCTATAATTTTTAGGATGCCAAAGTTTAACTTTTTGGTAATAAATGGATCCTTACTACTCGAGAGGCCCAAAATATTCTCTATTCCTTCCTCAATTATTTTAGTGACTATTACCTTAATACTAACCACCTATGACCCTCTAATTCTTAGCTTACTAGTGGAAAATGGGTCCTTGTTATTTGAGTGGGTCATCCTAGGCTCTTACTTCTCTTTATCCTTGATGTCTACTTACTTTCCTTCTTACCTATTTGATTTGATTCTATGATGCATTCTTCTAGTTTCTCACTTTATATTTCCATTTAATCATCTAAACCACAACCTTGTTTTTAATACAACTATTGGGATTGTGATGAAATTTATCACATTTAGTGCATATTTCCTTCTCATATTTATAAAAAAAATTAAGTCTTTACACTCTAATTGGATTTAAACTAAATGGATCATAGGATAATTATGTATTGGACACATAAATCCAAAAAATTGTAAATGTTACACTCTACTTGGATTTAAACTAAATGGATCATAGGATAATTATGTATTGGGACACATAAATCCAAAAAATTGTAAATATAAGTCTCCTTATTGACTTAGTGATTGTGCCTAAAATAGAACAATAGCCAATAGTTTTGGCTATACCTAGTAGTATTTCTTTCTCATATTCCAAGGGGATGCCTAGTAATCTTACCCAAATAGGGACCAATCTAAAAGTATCCTTAAGTGAGTAAAAACCTAGTTGCTAGTTATATAAAACTAAGTTGGTCTTCCAAAAAATCCATGAACCTCATTTTAGAACACCTAAGCAATCCTCCTAGTTCAGGAAGGAAATAAAGAACCCATTGGCCATAGCTAAAATTTCCAACTGGTTTTCTATCTTCCATTTACTTGAGGTCCATTCTCTAACAACATCAATATTGGGTTGATTCCCCATAAAATTATCTATTAGATAATTTTTAAGATTGAAAATTTCCCTTTCTACTATCTTTTTAGGAATACATAAATAAATTTCCTCATCTTCCATTGAAGGATTTAAGCCTTGATGATTGAGAGTACATGAAACAGAGAATGAATTATCTAGTAGATAATCTACCCAAGATCTATCACCCTTTATTTCTAAGGTAGTAACTGCTTGATGTTTCCCTTCCATAATAAGATGTCTTCCATTATTTTGGTTACAAGATTATTTTAATCCAACTAAGCCTTACTTTGATATTTACACCTCTCATTTTTTCCAAAAATACCCTACTTCCACCTTAGACTCTTTAATTAAATTTGTTTTTTTGCTTGTATTATATTTTAATACTTTTGAGTCTTTCACTTATCCCTCTTTATGTCACTCCCCTACCACTTCCCACCCATTTTCATGTTTAAATTTGTTTCCTTTTATTTTTACTCTACTATAATCCATTGTTTTTTATCAACCAATTTATCAAATACAATGATTTAAATGTATTTAAAATGATTAAAATTTATTATTTAAATAAATAAATAATTTTATTATTGAATATTTTAATTAAAATTTAATTTATCTTCACAGTGAAAAATTGTTAAGGACTTTTTTAGCTCATAAAAATCACTTTAGAATGATAGTTAAATATTCAATTTAATCATGCATAAATACTATCGAATGTCAAAATTCTACTCTCTCTAGCTAGATATACATGTGAAAAATATCATAAATTTTTATTTCTTTCCCTATGAAATCTATGAAATTTTCTTAGTAAATTTATGAACTGATTTTATAAACTAAAAACTAGAGTAAAATTAAGGTTTTGAATCTTTCATTTTTCTACTATGACAATTTAGTGTTCCTCTCCCAAATAAAATGTTTAGGTGGCTTCCTTATGTTATTTTTATATTAAACTAAATGAGGAATTTTTAAATTTATATATTATATTTCTTAGGTAATTGTTTTAGACATTTTTTCTCCATCCAAGAATAAATGCATGTGCACTAAAACTATTATTTTAGATTTTTGTTGCATTTGGTAATGTTTAGTCACTTGTAAACTAAAAATGGAGTAATGAAGAATATTCCAAAATGGAAAACTAAGGATTACCATTTTAATATTATGAATTAAAAATTATATGATTCACACATAAAAACTCAAATAATACTTCTTAAAAATGGAGGGACAATTACATCCCAATTTGAAAGTATCATTTACAATAGTCATTTAGCTTAAACATTTTAGTTAGTTGTTGATTTTCACACATTGAAACTAGGTTATCCTATAAAATAAAATATTTAATATAATATCATACTCACTTTTATTGATGTCCCACACATTCCTCATTTTCATTAATTTGAAATCATTGGTGTGTATTAGGGAAAAATTGTGATTATGGATAAGAAAAAAGACTTGAAAGAGAAACTTAAACGTGTAAAATATGTCATTTTATATTGATGAGGTTAAAATAATAGATAATAATTATTGGATAAATATGCATGTTTATATTAATAGTAATAATGTGATATGGATTGATTTAATAACTCTTAATGAGATGGTATAAAACTGTGTTTCCACAAATCTTTATGAATTGGTAATAATCAATTTGAAGGAGACTAGTGACATGCATGATTATATAACTTCAAAAACATTAGCATGTGTTATGGAAGATGGGGAATTTTTTAATAAAATGTTATATAAATGGTCTATTTAAAAATAAAAATATCCCATTTCCCATATGTGATTTCCATTCATTAAATGTCTCATAAACTGAATCTAGTACACAATAGTTAGTAAATTTATAAATGTAGTAAAAGTTAAAAAACTTGTTCATGAGATGCATGCTTAATTTTGTTATAGTATTAAAATGTTCATGGAGATTAAAATATTTTCATAAGGTATAAAAATGAGGTGTAAATTATTAAAATATGTTTGTATTATGTGTATCTCATTATATTGACTGATGCATAGGGTGTACAATGAGTAACCATTCTTATTGACAACAATATGGAAACATTGTATAGAAGTGGGTAAAGCTCAATATTTTATACAATGATATAATAATATATAGAAATTTCTAACATTATGTGTTTTTATTTCCAATTTAGGTGAAAATAATCATTTAATTAAATAAGCCCAAAAGATAACTATATTTATTGTTTATTTTACAAGTTTGAGGAGACATGTTTATCTTTTTCTAGATAATTTTAATATCAATCACGAAACAAATTTTTAGGGTTAAAATTTTTAGAGTTGGAACACTTTGATACAAATTAGAAATATAAATTTCATTAAATTGATATAACTATATAAAGTTATGTATAGATATGTGATACCCATGTACTAGTATTGAAAGTCACGTGATGGTAATATTGATGAGTTACATGTCACATTGTTGTTTATGACATTTTTCATCAATTAGGATAATATAAATAGAGATTTAAACTTCCATAGTATCAAAAATAGTGGATCATTTTTTTAGGGATGAACTAATTGATTCAATGGCTATAGTAAACCCCACTTATTGAAATAATTTGTACATACACTTTCTTCACAAGAATAATACCATAAAAATTGACTACTTAGATTAAATTTTTTTGTAAGAATATTAATACCAAAGGATTTAATATTTTGATTATTTTAAATAGAATTTTTTTGAGATATCAATATTAAAATTATCATTAAAATGCTTCATCAATTCAAATTATTGGATGATCCATTAAATTATTCATCAATTTAAATTATTTTATGATCCCTTTGAGTGTGGAGAAATAATTTGGATATGGAAAAAGAATCCTTGAGATATGTTTTACATGATACATTATGTGATTTTATTTTACTATTTGGTCTATGTCAAATAATAATTCTGGGTTCAAATCAATAAGAGATATTTTTTAAAGCCTTGCCTTTTATAAAGTCCAAATTACAAAAAAAATCTTGAAAAAATTTTCGAAAAATATTTGAGCGTTCACATAACATATTAAATTATGAATAACTTCCCTTATGACAAAGATTTTATAAATATGGAAGTAAATTTATAAAATAATAGGGCTTAATAAAAATTACACCAATGTATTATATAACCCTTATTAAAACATAAATGAAAATATTATATCAAATAAATGTCAAAAACATTATAGAAATAGTTAATAAAATTATATAGATGTTCAAACAATATAAAATTGGAATTTTTCATTGAATTTATATTGGTGATGTTGCATTCAAAAATTAAAAATGTTTTTTTACTCCAATTTACCTTCATGTTAAAATATAAAAAATGTTTCATGATTCATTATTCCATTTTAAGAAAATTCCATATTCTAATAAATTGTTAAATAAAATAAATATATAATAAATAACTTTGAAAATATATAAAACAAATTAGACTCATGAAAATTTATTAAATTTTTATTATTTTATATGATTTATATTTTTTGATTGAAGAGTGTACTCATATTAATATAAAAATAATAATGCTACAATACTAGTAAAAAAAATGGGCAAAGAAGGTCACACCCCACAAACAAAGTCAAACTGAGGTAAAAAACCCTTAGGAAAAGAAAAAGTTAAATAAAGGGTCAATAATGAACACACTATATAATTTCACATCAACTGACATAAGTGTGCAACAACCAAAAAAAGAACATATAAGAACATAAGAAATAAAAGTAAACATTTATGCTACAGTAGTGAACATGGTGACTAGAGGGGGTGGTAGAGGAGTTAAATCCTATGACTTGTTTCTTAATCCCCCTTCATTATGGGTTATTCATCCATAGGTAAGGGATCCCACCCATAATTATAATATATATTATAAATTTCTTCATTGTGTTGATCGAAGAAGATAACAAGATCTAGGAACATATACCTATTCTATAGAGGAGGGCCCTAGTCCCTTCTATCATTTATTTCTTTATTAGATCCATGAGACCAATCACACCAAGGGAAAAACCAATATAGAGTGGATGGTGAGGAGAGATTCTCATGTGTTGATTCATATAATTGTTTTGGTGCATACCATACCCTCACCCTTGAGGGGGAGATTAGAGATGTGGAAGCTATATATGCTCATAGATAACTACACACAGGGCATTCCCCTAGTGATCAAGAAAATGATGGAGATCATTAAGTCATAAATAAAATTTATTTATTTGAATCTAAATTTATATAATAACATTAGAACTGATATTTATTTTGTTAGTAATACAAAAGTTGTGTTCTATTTACTCATTACTTTAAACAAGCATAATTTTTAGTTTTCTAGATTTGAAAAAGAATATTAGCATGAAAAATCCTCCAAAATATATTATATCTTTTAGGAATCAATGTGGTGTCCCCAAATATATCCATATTCCACATAAAAAAATGGTCCTAGAAGGATTAACAAGGGTATAAATCCAATGCCATGCCAACTAGGCATAGGAACAAAACTAGAAAATATTCTTAATTGTCTTAGGTTGATAACATGTTGGGAAAATGGGATTTGAAACTCCCATGTGATTAATATAATCAATAATAGGCAAACCTTGATAAATAATGGATCAAAGGAAATTATCCCTTTTAGGCTCAATGGGAGTATTTCACATGGTGGTAAATATTTTAGACTAAACCACATGGTTGGATTAAAGGTTTCATTAGTGATTAAGAGTATCATATTGAATATGTTGGTGATCTAAAATATTATACCCTTGACATGAAGAATAGTGATTAAAATAAGTGGACGTAGGCTAATGTAAATCCTTCCACTAGGGAGTAAAGGAGTTATCTCTAATGTTATAGAGATACTTATCAGGTATGGAGCCTTCAATCTCTGTAATAAACTCAACATATGTATTATTTAAGTTAAATTTGTTTTGAACTAGATGCCAAGGAATCCAAGATTATCTCACATTATAGAGTAAATCCTCTATATTTTTCACACCTTTTTTGAATATCCTTGACCTTTTAATCTAAGGGACTAAGGTAAATGGAACATTGTAAAAATTCAACAAGGGAGACCACCAAAGAGAATGATAATTTAGAGAGAGACCATTCCTAAAACCCTACCCCACCTAAATGAGATGGGGTTTGAGTTTTTCCCATTCTTTCCAAATGATATAAATAACAAAAGTACCATTAACTTTAACATGTATAGGGGTTATGATAAGAGTATGTAACCCAAGGTCTTGCCATACTCTTCTATCACAAGGAACCCCTTGAGAGATATAGTGAATAAAAAAGATATTCTAGACTTAATCAACTTATAATACATATATAAGCCATCTAATGATAATATCAAGACCTTGAAGCTTAATATCCATGAGCCCCAAATCACCCACTTCTTTAGGTCGATAATAAATATCCCATGAAACTTTGTGAAATTTCTTATGACCTTTAAAATTGGCCTATATGAAATATATTATAAGATTTTCCAACCTACCATAGGAAGCATTAGAAGGATCCAAACATGAGTAATAATAATCATGCATATTTTCTAGTGCCTTTGAGAAAATATGAAACTTACCCTACAAAGACAAGGGTTATGTGATCTAAAAATAAATTTTCTTCTCAACTATTTGAACCACATAAGACCACAAGTCAGCTAAAGATGCTAAAAAATGAAAATGATTGATTAGGAACTCAAATTAAACACATGTTGGAATTTACTACTATTGGTATCCATCCATATAAAGAGGTTTGAGAGAGATAATGGTAAAAACATTGCATTTTCTTCCATTGAATGGAGGACCTAGAGGCCAAAAAAATATGAATACAATGCACAACATTCTTAATTGAAGCTTCTACTTATTGGAGAGTGAGAAAATAATCATCAACAAAATGACCATTAAATAATGGATGATCATAGTTAGGGAGAAATATGCCCTTCACCAAGAGTTAGGGAGGGAGATGCCCTTCACCAAGAATTTTCAAGCTTAATTGGTTAAAAGATAGATAAACCCTTCAACTACTAACACTTAGAATGAATGAGTTAAAGGACATCCTTACTTGATAGACATATGTAGCTCAAACCAAGAGGAATGGGATCCATTAATACTAATGCATACCCCATCATACTGAAAAGTAATATTGACCACTTGGACAAACCTGATACCAAATCCAAGAGCTTGGATCGTGGCTCAAATAAAAGGCCACTCACTGCAGTCATAAGCCTTTTCAAAATTAATCTTGAAAAAAGAGCATTTTAACTAGAGACCCAAGCCCTTTTCATGCCTTCCTAAATAACAATTATGTTGTCAAGGATGCATTTATGTTATATAAACCTTATTTTATCACTTATAATAATTAAAATAATGATATACTTAAGTCTAAGATCCAACTCCTTATCAATTATCTTATAAGAAACATTCAAAAGATTAATTGGTCTTTAGTTATCAATAACCTTAGGATCACTTTCCTTGGGATTAAACTTATTATTACCTTGATTTATAAGAGGTCCTATATAGCTCATCAACACATATTCAAAATAAACCTTTTAAATATCTAGACCCACAATATCCCATAAGGTCTGATAGAACTCATAAAGGAACCCATCGATGCCTAAGGATTTATCAATATTCATCTACATAAACACTTCTTTAAGGTCATCAAGATTAAGTGGTCTATCATAGGCAACCCATTAACCATAAAAATATTACAAGGGATATATTGAAAGCATTAGGTGAGAGTAACTTACATTCAATAGAATTGGGTTGAATTGAGAAAACACCATGCTAATAGTGAAAATAATCTTTTAGAATGTTATGGATGTTGGTAATTTTAGCATATCCTTCATTGACATCTGTGATTATATCATTAGTCTCTTCTAGATCAGAGAGGAAAAAATTTCTTAGTGACTTTGTCCCCAATTTTTATCCAATGCATCTGAGTTCGAAGTTAAGTTCCTCTATATTTGTAGGCCACCTTGACTTGCATATTGTGCCACCAAAGAGATGTTTGGGTTTATAAATTCAAATTAAAAAGAGAGGCCTCAATATCCTTTAAAACCCATAGGTATTCATAGTTTGTATAATTATGAATATGTTGGTGAAAAATAGAAGTTTTTTTACAATAAAAATTAATAAAGGTGGTAGTTCAAGCAATATCATCAATCGACCATTGAATCTATCTTGATTACTTAATGGGCTTGGGAACCAAATTCCAAATTTTAACAACGTGATTGATATTTATATCATGCTTAATATGAGTAGTGTTGAGATAGAACTAATTTTTAGTAGGACTCACTTGAGTGGTATACCACTTAATATTGAATAATATAAGATGATGATTTGACAATAAGGTGTTAGATAACACAAAAAATATCCTATTATGAATAGGATAAAAAAAAGATATCTTATTAAGCCAATAAAGTGTGATCAAAACGTTTAATAACTCTATCCTATCCTTGTCAGCAATTAGACCATGAAAACCAAATAGATTTTGAATCCCTATTTTGGTGGTGTTTTGAATCAAACACCCCAAGTTTATTTCACATGAAAATATAGGTTTCCTATTCTCTAACAAACTAAAACATGGGAATATGACCTCCTTGTCTTTAAGATATTTTACCATGTTAAAATCCCCACAAAGGATCTAATGAGAATTTAGAAGACAGTTTTCCAACCATTTCTGAAGTAAGGTCCATTCCAAAACATCATTATAGGAATATAGATTGACCAACCCAATGATGAGATTATCAAAGTTGAATAGAGTCCAAACACCATATGAGTGGTGTCAAATCCCCAAGAAATAATGTTTTGAGAAAGCTCTAGAGATAAAAGAGTGATGATCCCACCATGGATAGAGTCATGCATGGTATTTTGACAAAGGAACTTGGGATAAATAATTCATATTAAATTTTATAAGATAAAGGTAGATATTTTGACTTATTACATATAAATAATTTTCATATTTAAAAAAAATAAAAATTATTCTTGACTACATACTTATAAAGTGGACCAGTAAGACCTCAAACATTATATGAATAAACTAACATTAGAGAACATCAAGTTTCATGGCATTTCCCTTTGTCAGGTATTCAAGAGTGGAAAACTAATTAAAATAGGATTTATGCTTCATATATTCACTAAGATAGAAAGGTTACCACTTGTGTGTCATGTATTCCTCATCATGTGGAAGAGAGGGTATTAAATAATGATAGAGTAATAATTTATGGTTGAGGGTGATTATTTTAATCTGCTCTTATAATTAAGTCACCCCAAGAGGGGGTTATGATAATTGGGCTTGTAGAGTTGAAGGTGGAGTAGCAATAAAGGTAGTCACTACTTATAGTGTGCACATAAGCAAAGGTAAAGCCTTGTTAAGAATAGAAAAATTAGTTTTGAAAATATGATCTTAGGATATGGGATCCATGATAAAGAAATAAATATAATACTATGGTTTAATACTATATCTTTTTGAGTTATTCTTTTTATAGTGATGGTGGTCCAACCATCAAAATTTCCATTCTAGGTTTTAGATTCAGGCCAAATCTTTTCTTCAAGAGTACGAGGAAAATGTATAATTAAGGGAAATTATAAGATCATATGATCTAAGGATTGAAACTTAAAGTAGGTATTTGTTAAATTGATTTAAAGCACATATTGAGTAAATAGATCCTTCACTATTTAAATATCAATGGACTATTTGAGATCTCAGGCTATATCTACTTGCATACGAACCCACCTTTAAGGAAGGGACATAAAATTATTTACTATTAATTTCATATGAAACACCTAAGGTTTTTTCACATAGGGGGAGAAGGAAACTAGGAAACTCAACCCAAACTAGAATTTTTAGTTTCACTTGTTCTGAAACATGAAAGTTTAGAATCTAATGAGGGAATACTACCAACATGTTATGAATGAACTAGGTACCATATTTATTAATGGATTTATAGTTTTATATTTTGGTGAAAATAAATAATAATAAACACTTGGTAACCTTATAAAATCCTTCTAGTTTCACACTATGGCCTTGCCAATGGTTATGAACCCATTGCTTCAAGAGTCTCTCAAGGGGTATTCTTCCCATAAAATAAGTAATTAGAGTGAAATTTTCAAAAAAATTGTCATATTTATCAAATTCAATAAAATCAAGAAAAACATTAGGTAATGAGGTTTTTGGTTTATCTACCTCTTGAAAAACCTTAGGAATGAACTTCCTCACTTATTTTTGTACCATGATCACTCTCTATTGCACAAGATATCCCTACATCAAAATATGCTGAGATAGTGGTAAAGGCCATATAAAATAAAGGTATTTCATATCACCTAAAAGGTGAATAACTTATCAAAATCATTAATAAATGATCAATTAATATATATCACATGTAGATATGCATTATAATAGTAGTATGGTAGAAAATTTAGAAACCCTAGAGGCTCATCTAAACCAACTCCATGTCATCACTTTGATCCTTTTATCAATCATGATTTTCCTTCTTTAGAATCCTTAATTTTGGATTTAGGATTTATATTTGAAATATAAAATGAATTACATTTATAATATTTTGTATAATATGATGCATACACTTATTATTTATAGTTACAGTTACTATGGACTAGATTGACAAGATAAATCCCTTAACAACCCCCCAATATTCAAGAGCATCATCCATTCAAATATTTGCATTTCTTAATTTAGATAAAATATTTATCACTTATTTTATTTTGGGTGAATAAATGGCTTGGATTTATTTCTATTCCCATTTCACTATGAATCCATCATTAATGAGAAGGTTATAAAACCTCTCTTGATGGTGTTTGATCATCAACACCAATGTTTTATTGTTTCCTCCTTCAACCAAGTTCTTTGTCAATGGATTTTGGATATTAATATCTTATTAAAATAATTGTTTCATTCTCACATATGGTTGGATCCCTTATATATTCTATATTTTTTCATTATCATTTGAATTGTTTCCCACAAAGTGTTATTGGCATTCTGCTCCACCAAGTATGGTACCACCAAATTATAAAATTGAATTCATATCATTGCAACTTCCTAATTTTGATCCTTTATTTTTTCATGTTTTTTTCTATAGATGTGACTTCTTGTTGAAGATACTACATTGATTATGTGACTTATGATTTAAAATTTCCATAATCTTTTAATTCAAGATAACTCTTGGTAATTTTTTTTTAAAAAAAATAAATATATCTATTTTTTTCTAACATGAGGATACCTTTAAGGCTAACAACATTTTTTAGTATTTTTATATCCCTATTTATTAATGTTTATTGAAATTATTTTATTGTTTGTTTGTGTGTGTGTGTGTGTGTGTGTGTGTGTGTGTGTGTGTGTGTGTGTGTGTGTGTGTGTGTGTGTGTGTGTGTGTGTGTGTGTGTGCGTGCGTGCGTGCGTGCGTGCGTGCGTGTGTGTGTGCGTGCGTGCGTGTGTGTGTGTGTGTGTGTGTGAATGATACATTATTTAACTCCAAGTCAAAGAATCAACTACCTTCTCCTCAGAAAAGAATACTTGTGGGTGAATAGTCAAAAGTTTAAGTAAATTCAAATATTGTGAAGTTGTATCTAGTATGATCCACACATATAATAATATGATTTTGTGTAATATAATGTCTATAAACACAATACAAGATATATAAGTGGACCATGATTACAAAATATAAAATATATTCAAAAATATCATAATATCCTTATGGTATGGGAACACCATACAATACTACTTAAGTAAAGAATAACTCCACTATTATATTTTGAGGGGTTCACCTCATATATCCTTATAAAAAATAAAATACTAAAAAATTACTTTATATAAGTTAAAATTATGTTCATATCCTTTATATATACCTCTATTACTAATAATGGATGGGTACACATATAATCCCAATATAGGGTGACTCATTGCCCAATATACTAATTCCAAAAGTTACTCATTTGATACCATAAATTTGACCCATACAACTAATTAATGGGGATGTGTACTAAATGATAGAATGTTAATCAACTCATATAAATTAATATATCATATCCTTAGGTAAATAACATGTCATCCTTAATTTATTTTCATGTTTCATCCCCTAAACATGAAAATAAACCAAGGAATATCCTTATGGTATGGGAACACCATACAATACTACTTAAGCAAAGAATAACTCCACTATTCTATTTTGAGGGGTTCACCTCAAATACCCTTATAAAAAATAAAAGACTAAAAAATTACTTTATATAAGTTGAAATTATGTTCATATCCTTTATATATACATCTATCACTAATAATGGATGGGTACACATATAATCCCAATATAGGGTGACTCATTACCCAATATAATAATTCCAAAAGTTATTCATTTGATACCATAAATTTGACCCATACAACTAATTAATGGGGATGTGTACTAAATGTTAGAGTTTTAATCAACTCATATACATTAATATATCATATCCTTAGGTAAATAACATGTCATCCTTAATTTATTTTCATGTTTCATCCCCTAAACATTAAAATAAACCAAGTAATGAGTGTGATTCAAATCATTGCACACTTATCTCCATTCTCTATCATTAAACCACCCATAAGTAATTTTGGTAGGTGATATCATGCCAAAATTACTTCTCCATTTATTTTTACTAATCTAATTCTATCCAAGACCATATTTTTACGTCTTTCGTGTTCATGCATAATGATTCATCTTTTAATTCCATGTGTCATATTCCATTATGTTATTATCATTCCATATATGACCATAGTTTTCTTCTTTACTTTCCAAGCATATCCATAATGATTTCTCCATTTATTCCCTATTTATCCATAGTTTTTAATCCTCCAATTCTCTAATATCTAAATTTATTTATGTTATGACTATTCATGACATTCCTCCATGATTGTTTTCTCTCATGATGATGTGGGTGTCTATATGCTTCAACCCTAATATCATTTTGTAATAAGTTTACCTTATCAAACATTTCGTATACCTCTTCCAAATTTTCATTTGGTAGTTCCTTTGTCTCTTGAATATATGAAATGTTATTTTCTATTTGTGTTGTTTCTTCATATTTTTATTCATTTTAATCTTCCTTATGATATTTTTAACCCTTTATAACTTCATCTTCATGTTCTACCTTAACATTTATTTTTTCCTTTGCAAATGTGATATCTTATAAAGTGACCTTATGTATCTTGTACTAAAGATTAATAATATGATTCTACACATTAATATTTATTGTTTCCAAAGTTTCTAACTAAGGAATCCAAGAACCATATCCATGCCATCCACATTTAAAGCTTTAAAATCTAAATGAAAACCATACTTTCCCACACTAAGATTGAAATATTTAGAAACTTTAATATTATTACCATATAATTTATCCTCATTGATATTATTTACTTTAACCTATAGACCTTGGGCCACATACATTTTAATTAAATTATACTTTTTGTTAGGGTTTATGGACACAATGATGTTCTTATTTTGAATGCATACATGAAAATGAAATATTGAAATGTATCTATTTTAATATAAATTATATAAACCCTTATCCTTAATCTCTCCTTATTCATCATCATAATCCTCTAAATATCCTTATACCTTATTTTTAGTCTCCTCCTCCTCATAATTATGTTCATATTATTTTTTATCCTCATAATTTGAATAGCGTCCTCATTATTATCATCACCATTATTTTTCTCCTCTTAATTATCTTCTTTGTAATATTTTTATTATATATCCCATTGAGATTCAAAATATTATTCCACTTATTACCAAAAAAAACATAATTCATTCTTCACCCAGTTGAACCCACCAACATAAAGAAGGTCCCATGAAATAAAGTGATAAACTTACTTGCCACAATGCTTAGGAAAATAATTCTCCTTAAAAAATATCCACCATTTTTTAGAATCAATATGATCCTCTCCAAAAAAATATTATTTCCATTATCCACACAAAATATGTTTTAATAACATAAAATAAAAGGTATATCTAAACATCTCTTTTGACAAAAAATTGATTGGAAAATTTGGGTCTGAATTCTATCTCTAAACTAAAACTTAAAAAACATACCCATGCAATATTTTTTCAAGCTTTCCAAAATTGTAAATAAATAAAAAATAATTCCTAAAATTGTGGCTTGTAGGAAAAAATTATGAAAAATACATAAAATAGTAATAACCCCTGCCAAACTCATCAAAAAAACCCAAATTGATTATTTTAGCTTTATTGAATGATTATAAAAATTCAATAAAAATAATTACAGAAAAAACCTAAAATTCTTGTTGATAGATTGAAATTAAGAAACACCCTAAGATAGAAATAACTCACTCAAAAATGTTTACATAAACCAATTTTTTTTCTATTTTTTCTAAGTGACTGTAAAACTTTAGTAAAAATTATAGAAAAAATCTTGAAATTTTAGTCGAGATAGCAAAATTAAGAAAAGACCTAAAATAGAAGTAATTCACTCAAAACTAATCATATAGCCCCAAATTTTTTATTTTAGATTCCTTAAATTATTATCTAACTCTATTAAAATAATTATTGAAAAATCCATAATGAGTTGTGAGAATTATTTTATTATTAAAAATTAGAGTTTCACCCACACTCTTACCTAAATCAAAGCTCTGGTACCACTTGGTAAGATTCACACATATAATAATATAATTATGCAAAGAATAATTTATATCAAAACATTACAAGATATATTAGTGGGACAAGGTTCCTAAATATGTAATATATTCATAAATAGAATAATACCCTTATGGTAGGGAAACACCATACAATACTGTTTACAAAAGGAATATCTTCACTACTCCACTTTAAGGGAAACACCAATATTATTATAAAAAATATAAGAATTAACACTTAATTTATATCCTTTACAATGATATTTATCTCCTTTATATAGACCTACATTACTAAAAATGGATAGGCACACATATAATCATAATGTAGGCTGACTCATTAACCAATATATGAATTCCACAAGTTACTCATTTGACCCCATATATTCGACCCATACAACTAAGTGCGATGTATACCACATGGTGTCATCTACATCAACCCATATAAATTATTATATCATATCCTTAGGTACATAACAATATCAATTTATATCTTCCATCCAATAGTATAAATTACATTAACCATAGATATGGTGTTATGCATTTAGCCTATATCATGTGTTAAGGCATGTGTGGACAACATGTGGCTAGGATAAAATTTTATAAATTAGTATGATAATCTCTTTAGATTAATATTGGTATTAGGTTCTACATAGGGTGTTTTTATATCATAGTTAGGGTATACATAAGAATTAGCTATTAGTATTTCATCATCATATTAAAAATTTTGATCTTATTATAAGGTTATGGGGGTTTTCCCCTTAAAATGGCTCATCATTTATTCAATATAGTTTAATTAATTTCATTAATATTTAGATATATTTTTTATATTTTATTTAATTGGCATAGTAATTTCATTAAAGTGGTATATGGTATTCCCTAACACACACACTCCCCATTTTTAAATCTTTAAATAGGGGACCAATATTAATTAGACATCATTTTATGCTCTTCTAAAGCATAATTATATGATATAAAAGTTTTAAAAGAATGGATTCAAGGAATTTCTCTGATGCTTGAAAAATTCACTTGATTATCTTTGTTTTTCGTTATTTTTTAAAGACAATCCATAGGTGTCATATCAATGTTTATTGGTTACTTTTGAAGCTAAAAGGAATCAAAGTTGTGTCTAAGCCATAATATATGTTTTAATATTTTCCTTTGGTTTTATTTAATTGATTATGTATATGGTATAATTTATTATTTATATGGTTAACTAAACTTACATGTTTCAAATGTTGTGGGGTTTGTTATCTATGTTATGTTTTTTGAATATATTATATCACACTTAGGCATTTTACAAACCATCCACAAGTTAATTATTTACATGTGTCATCATTCCACTCATCTAAAGTACCAAGATAAAAGGTACAAGTCATCCTATTCTCCTAAAGGTTATGTCAGTAAACCCCTTTATACAGATAATTTTGGGAAAGTGAGTCAGTGATAGTCATACATGTGTCACCATCTCAACCTCCCAGAGGTGACATAAATAAAGCCTTTTATATAGAAATGCTAGATAAGAAAATCATTGAGAGCCATCCATGTGTCACCTTTTATCCTCTTGGAGGTGATGTTAGCAAATCATTTTATATGGATAATTCCAAGTAAATGTATCTCTGAGAGCCATCCACATGTCATCATCCTGCTAACTAAGAGGTGATAACATTGTGGACCTTTGTATGGATAATTTTAGGAAATTTTATCACTAATAGACATACATGTGTCATCATCCTGCTAACTCATGGCTTGAAGAATAAATTATAAACATATCACAACTAAACCATCAATATAATAGTGACAAACAAACACGTGTCCTCTGAATTCACATAAGTAAACATCAAAGAAACCATGGCTAAGTATAAAAGAGCTAAAAAGATACATTTTTAATATTAGGATGATAAAGCACTAGGAACATGTAGATGAATCCACATGGCATTAAAAATCCATGAAATTTAGTTTTATGAATTTGAAATGAAAATATTAAACATGGAAAATCAATGAAATCCATTACATCCATTAATTCACATGAAGCAATTAATTGATACATTAAACTCCCAAAGCATACACAACTAAATGAATATATTTCAAATTTCTAAATCCACCTTAATCACATTGTTTTTTAACATCCAAGTGCATAATGTGAATCCAAAGATCTCTTGTGAGAAATAAAATTCTAACCTCTAATAGAGTTAAGGATTTTCAAATCAAAGATTCAATGGTGGTCATATCTCATATTTAAGTTCCCTCTACATAATCTAATTTAGGGTTGACTAAATATACTTATACAACATTTGATTTGACAACCCTAAACCATGCATTTAATTATTATTACCATTTGGGATGTGGTCAAGACAGCCCATCTCTACAAAGTTGAGGATTAGTTACCTATAATCATGTATAGATACATAAATGACATATTGGTCATCAAATTAGTTGGTCTCCACAACATGGTGGCCAAGCTTGATGTAATTCCATGCATAGACTTATTGTTTGATTTATTTATAAATGGAAAATAATATAAAAAAATACTACACTTCAGGCTAAGCAAAATGCCATCTACATATATCAATGATAATGCCTTTAAGAAGTATTATAGATTCTCAGTTCCTAAGATGACATACTAGTAAGTTATGGTTAATTCATGGTCTCTCAACAATAACATGAGTCAAAAGCTGTAAGAATGAGTTGGTAAACTAATCAACTTCATCGTCTAGGGCTCTATCTCTACCATTACTATCATTGTCTTTAGGCTAGGGGTGTGAATTGTTAAGGCCCTTTTTAATAGATTATATGATTTTTTTACCATTACATATGTTAATGAGATATAGATCTGTAATGTCCATTACTTAGGGGCTCCTTTTTTCTAAGCAAAAGCTTTGATACCACTGTAATGTCCCTTAGGGGCTCCTTTTTTCTAAGCAAAAGCTCTGATACCACTGTAATACCCCTTCGGATACCAAAATAAAAGCTCTGAATTAATTATCTATATTTCTACAAAATACCTTCAAATAGATAAATAAATCACAGTATAATCTCTTATTTATTTGCTCATATGCTTACAATAGAGGACCTCTATCAGGTATATAATGAATATTGAAAATACGGCCTTAATAGCCTGATTATTCCACAAATTTTGGAAGTAAATCTAGATCTAGTACATCTCAGCCTGATGTGTCAAACACACAATCACCGGCATTGGTTGATATACTACCGACGTCGGTCTCTGTCAGTCCTTCTCTATCGACATCAGTCTTTAGTCGGTCGATGTCGGTCACTGGGAATCTCTGTCTGCCCAGGTCGGTATCTGTGTGGATCTATATGAACATGTACGAACTTTGTATAGTCACTAATAAAGCACAACCTGTCTATTTTCAACCCCTGATTTGAAGATATATGGCTCTAATATAGAATATCTCTATCTATATAATTTATTGAATCAAAAACCTAATAAAATAAATACCTGGAAAGCTCTGTGACAACTTCTATATGAAGTTACCTCTCAAATCTATAAACCTCTGTGATAACTTCTATATGAAGCTATCTCTCAATTTGGCAATAGATCAGCTGATATTTCATAGCCTCTAAATCACACACACTGAAGAGTGGACATTCTCCAATGCAAATGGAATCCTAAAACCCTTGGCTTAGTCTTCACAGAAGAATTCTTCAATATCAAAAATAAATAATCAATGCATAATCAATAATGGCCTCCATGAGAAACCCTTGTACCCTCAAAAAGATATGCTTGCCCTAATTAGGGTTTTCTTAAATTAGAATTAGGGTTTCTAAATTAAAATTAGACCAAATAATTAATATTTGATTAAATCAATCAAATATTAATATCTCCCTCTATACATGTCAGATCCTCAAACCGTTCAAAGCTAGTGAACCAGGGAGTGATTTCGCACATGACCATACCAAAATAAAGGTGCTCCCCTGCATGTCAAATATCCCTAAATAATAGGAGCTCAAGCCAAATGTGTCTAAAATAGCCTAAATGAAAGCCAACTATAGGAATTTTGCAAATCGAAGCCAAGCCAATCTCCATCATGACCCTCTATCCAACCTATCAGCCTATGAAGGTTGCATAATAGGCTAATCATCAAGTCTATCAATGTCCATGAAAAAGGGAACATGACAATCCGCCCCTCCAAAAATTGCTTGTCCCCAAGCAATCTCAGAATAATGAACCACTCAATCCACCTAGATCCCATATGTAGTTATGCTCTGGACTACTGTAAATCAATGCAAGTTCCTGTAATATCATCAAAAGTAGATCAAAGAGGAACCCATAATCAAACTAGAGAATGCAACTCAACCAAACTCTAAAAGCATAGCTACCATGATCAAGAACACATGAGAAACAAACTCTCAAAGCATCATAACCCAAGTAAAATGGAAAACTCAAACTGCCAATTCCATCTACAAAAGATGGTGCCAATCCATCCCATAACTGATCCCTCTATAAAGGTGGCACAATGAATGGTACCACACAATCATATGTGTGAGAAGAATCAATCTAGAGACTCGACTCCACTGGTATCTCAAACTCATCAAAATTAGGTACTCCTAAATCTTGAACATGTGTGTCAGCCTCAACAACATGCTCCTCAGCAACAACTGCAAGAATTTACTCACCACCAGCCACCTCAATATACAAATGAACTGGGTCTGGGGCTGGTGAAGACCACAAATGCTCTAACTCTATGGTCATCTCAGCCAAATGAAATTGTGACTCCTCATAAGCCAACTGCGTACTCTTAATAATCTCAAAAGTCCCCTTGAGCTACTGAGTAAGCTCACTCACCTTATCTTCCTTGACCAATAATGCATCATATGTTATGCTGCCCCACTCAATAAGATAATCTCTGTCAGCTACCAACTACATATAATCCTGTCTCAGAATTTGAATAGCCTTGCATAAAGAGTGGATCTCTATCAAGGACAAATAACTACCTCCCTGCTCAATGCTAGTAGGAGAACCCCATCCATAAACTGCTAACAACTGATGAGCATCATCAAAATTCTTGCGAGCAATAGCAATGTCTTACTCACTAACTCTCAACTGACTGGACACATGGTGGCACTAGCTAGATTGTCTCCTACAATCCTCCTCTGATGCATGGTCCAAATGAGTAGACTCAGAATCACTGACCTCTATAATAATACCATCCATACTCTACGAATCAACTCCAATGCTCATATTAACATATGGAGTATCAAAAGCTATAGCATCACTGACTAACTCATCCATATCAAAAGGAACTGCAGGGGAAACTAAGTCCTCAAAGCTTTCCACTACGTCTTCCTGAGTGTCATCTGTAATAATTGAATCTTGGGACTCTTCTACAATCTCTATCATATCTAAGGGATCAACACTCAGTGTACTAACATCTGAGCACAACTCCACACTCTAAATGTGAGCATCAGACTCATCCTCATCTTCACTATCTCCTATCTCATAATAATCATAATAATCATGGGACATGCTGCTCTCTTGTCTAAGTGATCTGTAGTGCTCTCTCTTCAGCTTAACAAAGTGATCAAAAGACAACCTCTCCTAAATTTGTGGAGTTAATAACTCCCACTCATCCTTCGCTATCATATACCGTGTGGATTTGTCTTTGGATGTAGGATATGAAAGAGATTCATTTAACCTCTTCAAACTTAGTTTCAAATTCTTCATATCATAGTCCCACTATCTCTGAGTACTTGAAGACATCATGGATACTTCACTGATTCAATCTACCCAAACTACCCAATAGGATGGCGAGACATTGGCTCTGATTTGCCCAACAGGATGGCAAGACTTTGGCTCTGATACCACTATAATGTCCCTTACTTAGGGGCTCTTTTTTTCTAAGTAAAATCTCTAATACCACTATAATGTCCCTTACTTAGGGGCTCCTTTTTTCTAAGCAAAAGCTTTGATACCACTGTAATATCCCTTCAGATACCAAAATAAAAGCTCTAAATTGTTTATCTATATTTCTGCAAAATACCTTCAAATAGATAAATAAATCATAGTATAATCTCTTATTTATTTGCTCATATGCTTACAATAGAGGACCTCTGTCAGGTATATAATGAATATTGAAAATATGGCCTTAATAGCCTGAGTATTCTACAAATCTGGGAAGTAAATCTAGATCTGGTATGTCTCAGCCTACTGTGTCAAACACACAGTCACTAGCGTCGGTCGATATACTACCGATGTCAGTCTCTGTCAGTCCTTCTCTACTGACATCGATCTTCAGTCAGCTGATGTTGGTCATTGGGGATCTCTGTCTATCGAGGTCGGTATCTATGTCGATCTGTATAGAATTCTTATGGCCACCAATAAAGCACAACCTATCTATTTTCAACCCCTGATCTAAAGATATATGGCTCTAATACAGAAGATCTCTATCTGTATAATTTATTAAGTCAAAAACCTAATAAAATAAATACCTGGAAAGCTCTGTGACAACTTTTGTATGAAGTTACCTCTCAAATTTGTAAACCTCTGTGATAACTTCTGTATGAAGCTATCTCTCAATTTGGCAATAGATCAACTGATATTTCACAACCTCTAAATCACACACACTGAAGAGTGGATGTTCACCAATGCAGATGGAATCCTGGAACCCTTGGCTCAGTCTTCACAGAATAATTCTTCAATATCAAAAATCAATAATCAATGCATAATCAATAATGGCCTCCATGAGAAACCCTTATACCCTCAAAAAGATATGCTTGCCCTAATTAGGGTTTTCTTAAATTAGAATTAGGGTTTCTAAATAAAAATTAGACCAAATAATTAATATTTGATTAAATCAATCAAATATTAATATCTCCCTCTATACATGTCGGATCCTCAAACCATTCAACGCTAGTGAACTAGGGAGTGATTTTGCACATGGCCATACCAAAATAAAGGTGCTCCGCTGCATGTCAAATATCCCTAAATAATAGGAGCTCAAGCCAAATGTGTCTGAAATAGCCTAAATGAAAGCCAACTATAGGAATTCTACAAATCAAAGCCAAGCCAATCTCCATCATGACCCTCTATCCAACCTATTAGCCTACGAAGGTCGCATAATAGGCTAATCATCAAGTCTGTCAATGTCCACGAAAAAGGGGACATGACAAAATCCCTTTGTTTTACATGATTATGACATCAAACATAGTCATATTAATTGGAGAGATCATCATTTCCAATTTTATTATCAAAATTAATAATCCTAGAAGTTTTCTAAATGGAAACTTCTATTTGTTGTCATATGTAGTGGATGTTATAATTTCAATGATCCACTCACCATTTTAGGCACACTAAAAACCATCAACAAAGAATCATTATAATAGGATATGTGATGAATTAAATATTATCCATGTGCATGGTTTTAGGAATAACATGAATATGTTAACTAAAATGTTTTACCCTATAGTTTATCAAGAATTTTAAAAAAATAATATGCCTATATTATTTGATCAAATAAAGAATTTTATTCAAAAAATGGGTGACTACTAGTTTTACCCTAATTACATAGTAATTAGAATACAAGGTACTAGAGCACATCCATTATACCTACCAAGGATTTTGCCTGATAAGGTTGTTGAGCAAGAAATTATTATTTAATTGGTAGATAGTGTCAACACCAAGTTAAGGAAGGCAAATCATGCATGCATCGATACATACCACCCCTCTCAATATTGGTAGAATAAAATACTCAAGGTGGGAGGACCTACAATTTTTTTTGGAAATTATGGCACATTATAGGTTCAAATGGGAACATATAGACACTAGAGCTTTAGAGGGAATGCTAGAGCATACCTCAAGAAATATGGAATAAAAATTAAGATCAACTATGGTCACTAAGACTATGACCATGATAGCATATTTATAATTGTTAAAGATGAATCTAAATTAGCTATTAGGATGCATAGGGCCAACTTATCTATTACTATGGCAAAGATAATCCAATATTATCCTACTATCACCAAAGATGATTTTAAAAGTATTAAGAATAAACAATGGGTTTAAGAACCTATTCATGGACCCCCTCCTCAATAAGAAATAGGAACACAAGAAGAATATGGCCCATCTAGGGTAGCTCATGTTGAAGAGAGAGTGAATATTCCTATAACTTCCCCTACACACATAGTTGTTTTTGCCCATAGTTGAATAAGAAAATCCTACAAGTTTAAGTGGATTATCTAATATATATTTATTGCCTTTAATTCAAATGACCATTTCACAACAAGTAACTCTTCTTTCATTTTGGTGTCAATTACATAGTACTTCTTCTTTGACATAACTAGAACATTATCCCAGCCTACTAGATGGTTAGCTTTGCCATCCATGAATATTTTAGTAGTGACTAATATTTCTAATTCATTAGCACCTATAATTATCATTGTTTCATTTTCCACTCCACCTCTTACTAGGCTATCCTCTACTACTACCAAACAAATACTTATATATGCAATGAAGCCCAAGACTCCATCTATTTCTCCATAAAAGGTGGAAGTGAAATAATAACTAGAAGAAGTCCCTAAAGAGAGGGAGAATAAAATAATGGGAACATGAATATTATAACCCATCATGTTATATTATAGTGAAGAGGAATAAATAAGAATGACCAATGAATAGGAATGTGTCTTTGAGATAGAAACTAAAGAGTCATGGTCAATCAGTGGGAAAATAAAAATAGATCTAGAGGATGAATGATTATATAAGGAAAGTGTCTAGTTAGGGGGAATATATTTGATTTAAGTATCCAAATAGATTGACCAAAAGGATGATAACTCATTAACTATTAAACTATTAATAGATAGAGAGGGAGATGTAACAAGAGAGGTATAATCACAACTACAATATATAATAGAGGGTCATCCCCAACTACATCTCTAATATATCCACCTTAGATCACATCAATGTCAACTATATTATCCAATTATCCATCTATACCTCTTTTGGTTATGAGTCCTCCAAGTCTAAAACTTCCTTATTTTTTGCAATAAAATTATTATAACACATGCTTTGTTTTCTTTAAACCAAATAACCTAACCCCAAACCACTATTGATTTACCATTTTTTTCCACCATATCCCATCCTACTATTTTGGATCCTATGACCACTACTACTATGAATTATGGGGTTGCATATTCTTATATTAATAACTATATGTAAAATATATTAATCACCCCAGTGACCAATTCATTTTTAATAAGACTAGTCCTCAGTCCCCTAAACCAAGCCAATGGGTACATTTTGAAAACCTAGTGTATACTTATATTTTAACTACATAAATCACCCCTCCCAATCCATCCACACAAATAAAAATGTGTGTTAGCTTAGCCACATAGATAAAGACACCTACAATTTTAGTAGACAAAGTAGAGGAGAAGGCCAAATACATCATAAATACACCAATCCAGAAGTAGGTTACTAAGTGGAGGAATGTTATTCATATTTTTTATGTAATATTTACATCCTCCCAAATGTTATGCTACCTCTACCTCCATCCCCTTCAAATACTCAAGGAGATTTGCTATCTCAACAAACATAGCCAACTCAAATAATATCACCTGTAAATAAAATAGAATAAATAGAGAAACAAGGTGCCTTGAATAACCCTTCATGGATTAGGCAAACAAAACAAAAATAATAAACCGAAATATAGGACTTAGTAATAACTTATCAACCTATATTTAATTCCATTTTTATAAATATACAAGCACTTTAATAACAATCAAGAGGAAAACTATAATGACTAAAGGACAATAGATAGAACTGGAACATAGAGGAGATATCTTCTCTCTAACTAAGATAAGGAATATGAATCCTTCATACCTATTTACGATTAGAGAATACCATTATAGTTCTGTAGATGAAATAGGAGGGATAATCAAGGAAATGTTTATAAGGTTTTATCAAGCAGTACAAAAGTAGCCAGAGGTGAGTACCATCCATGTCCCCAAATAAATAATTGATAATTTAGAAGGGATAGATAGGAAGCTATTTGATACCATTGGTTTAATAAGGTCCACCAAGGGCACTTCCAAACCCAAATGGGGAGACATTATTCAACTATTTAAAAAAATAAAATATATTTATGGAAAATTATGTTTTATAATCCAATCAACGAGATATAAGTCTTATTCCCACATATATTTAATGGCATCATCTAAAATTGCTTGGACACAAAACTATATTACTATAAAAAGGGAGAGTATACTTGAATAACATCAAGAGATGTAGGGTTTGGTCCAATAATTTTCAAACTAGGAGATGGAAGTTATCACTATCTTGACTAACTTAAGAGTCATTCAAGTAGGCACTCCATAGGGGAAATTGGTTCCCAAGCCCATTTTTGAGAAAATTTTATAAGCAACATTGGACAACTTTGGAGTGGAGATTAAAGGGACTATTTATAAAACTAGTGATTAGGTAATGTAACTAGTCATTTTTTTAAGAGATAAAATTACAAGTACTGAGTCACTATATGTTGAGGTTAGAGTTTCATGGGTATACATAATAACTAATGAATAATATTCCTTAGTTATTCAAAAGAACACTGCTTGATTTTGAAACTATGGAGATTTAATTCTAGGTGAGTCATGTTATTTACCTTTAAATGGAGTAGTTAAGAAAGAAACTATGGTAGTAGGTGTCATTCCAACCCCACCTTAGAGTGATTATATTCCCAAGTACACATTAGTGAATAATTATACTAGGTTAGCTTGTGTCCCACTACCATTAGCTATGTCAAGTTCATTTGTATCTCAAACACCTATTATAGTTACATCACAAGGTTAAACTTTAGTTCCACTAATTCATATGTCTTATTTGATCTAACTTCCAATTATAATACTTTTCTCATTTATAACTCTGATTACAACTCCAGTTCCATCCACATTAGTTTCTACATTGCCTTTATCATAGATTAAATTCTTTTATTGATGCCACATCATCACTATTTAATTATACATATGTACTTTCATGGTCTATTTGAGATGTAATTCTTAGTTCCAAATTTATTTAACATGTATATATTATATTTTTATATGGAGAATTATATTTTGAGTGATCAATGATATACATGCATGTTTTTCATAAGATTAACATATAGTGATATTTTTGGACTTTTATTTTTAGACTTTGATTAAGAGATGAGGCCTTCCCAATACAAAGATTATTTATAATTTTAACATCCCAATCCCAAAGGGAGGATAATTTTATTGTTAAAGATTATTCAAAAATTTATAAGAATTTTTGAAATTATAGTCTTGATGCCTAAATATTAATTCTTCCCCAACTTGTGTATTTTGTAAGAAGTGCTATTATTATAATTTATTATTATTTGGTTATGTATGAGTTATATTTCATTTATAAAAATTCACATTTAGTTATAGATAATCTAAATACCTTTTCCATATAAATCATAATTTCCCTTGTAGATGTGATATTATAGTCTAACAAATGTGGTGACCTTTGATTTCATTTGTTCAAGTTGTTTTATTTTGGTTCCCTTTGAATATTAATGATGTTTTATTATTGGTTTGTAATATTAGATTTCAATAAACATTAGTATTTGATCTCTTGTCCAACTTATAGTTTAAGTACTGGTATTAAAATATTTCATCTAGTATGGTCGACAAGCCTCCTTTATTGCTCTAATTTTCCCTCCTTTTTGAGTTTCTTTTGAATTACTACCCACCTTAATTAGAAACATAATCCTTCCAAACCCTTTGATTAGATCTAGGTTCACCCATCTCCAACATATTTATGGTAAATAATTTGCCTCACTCACCACTATTCCACCAATAAATTGTTTATAAAACCTAATACCCCATAACTCATGCCTTTGAATGAATACATTTTCACTGACCCTAAAATTTTAGAGGCTACCTGATAAAAATTCCTATGGTGTGCATAAAACCCACATCAACAAAGCTAAACCTAAGATGGCACTAGAAGGAGGATTTTACCTCTACCTCTATTTTATTTTTTTAAAAATTACTTAAGATACATTAGAAGCACCCAAAAGACTTACAAGTTCAACATTAGACACTATCTACCTATTTATACCTTTGGGAATATATATAAAATTTAGGTATAATAAAGGAGTTAGGAGAGAAAAGTAGGCTCAATTATTGTCTCTAGGTAGAAAACCTTGATAGCCCATCCATAACCTTAAATCCAAGCTCTAATTTAGGCTCCAACATAGCTAATTGGTTATTATGTTAATGTTTAAGGAATTTTCCATGAATTATTAAGGAACCCTAAGAAATATATGCCTTCCTTTTCTCCTTTGGGAGGAAGGAGCATAAAAGATTATATCAAGTCCTTCAAAACCACTTTAGGAATATTTAATATAACCCATAAAGACATGGAATGTAGATTATTTTCCTTCACATTGAAAGATTTAGCCTATGACTAGTTTCTCAATATATTAGAAGGTTTAATCACCTATTTAAAAGAGTATCAAAACACATTTTAACATAATTTTTGTAGGTCAGTAGTGCAATTATTGTTTTTCAACACTTTCTATGCATGATAAGAGAGATAAATGATCTAATCCAAACATTTAATTCTATATTTTAGAATATTTATATCATACTTAAGGCTACTTACACACCTAATGAGGTGTTATCCCTAGAGATGTACAAGAATGCTCTGGACCCTATGACTATTATCTTTATATGTAGAGTTAATTGGTATTAATAAATTGCTTTTTTATTATGCTAGATCTTTCAATGTAGAAAAAAAAATTAACCCTCAAATGTAGTCTTTAGTCCCACTCATTTTTTATCCTATTTTTATATCCTTTAGTCCAATTCCAAATACAAATCAAAACAATATGATACAAAATTACAATCTAGTTTATAATTAGTTTCCCTTAACCTAATCTCTACCTAATCAACACATCAACTTCTTGAATAATTCTATGCCAAACTAGAAAACAATGAATCAATATATGATACCATTTAATACTACTAAAACACATGAAAAAAATTCTAATTCCATAAAAATAGAGTTGTAATTAATCAAGAGGATGGTCCAAAAAAAGAGAAATGAGTTTCTAAACATGCAAAAATGCATGGGTAATATTAGAGGGTATAATATCAATCAGGGTTTTAGATTCTAGATATAAAATAGACATTCTAACAAGTCTATAATTAATCAATAAAAATAGGTACCATATAATAGGATACCAAATATCAATAACATGGAAGCATCCCTTCCTAATTGCATCAGGGTTCAATTGCATCAAGTTTTGCATAGCCTTTGAGATATTTCATAAGGAGATGGATAGGCAAGAAGGCTATGCACACCAAACATAACCTCATTCATCTAATGATAATATACACTCCAACACAACAATGATTTTTTATACCTATGATATCTAATTTACATAAGAGGATGATAATGAATTAGAGGACAATATAGATGAGATCCATGCAATCTACTATTTCCAGAGGAACAATTATAGTCTGAGGAAAAAGAATAAAATTACTACTTCAACACCTCTTAGAAATAATAATAATTTTCCCCTAAATTATTATGCCAAAAATAACCCACCTTCCCTTAGGAAATTTGAGTAGTTGTAGAGCATAGAACCATAAATCAGGGTTGGGTACAATATTGTCAAAGACATGAAGAAGATTAAGGCTAAAATCACCCTAAATGAATTGGCTCACATCATCGTATAAAGATAAATATTGTTTAAGGCCCTAATTATGATGTCCTCTAAATTATATAAATACAAAGTTGCACATGCCACTGTGATGGTTAAAGCTAAACCTAAATTTCCATCATTTCTTATAAGTATTTGAATGTTTTAAAAAGACAAGCACAACTGCTTGGTTGACTTAGGTACCTTGGAGAATATGGTGTTGATATATGTATGTCATAATTTAGGATTGACCCTTGAAATTTTAAAGAGAGTGTTCTTCAAATTAGACAAGTCTGTATTTTCATGTGTTAGAGAATTAACAAATGTGTGCATTTAATTAGCATCTAAACTAGTGTGCAATAAACCATTGACATATTGGTCACTGACATTATACAAGCCTATGGGGTATTATTGAGCCATGACTTTTCCAAGACATTGAATAGATACATTTCCATTGAATTCTTGCACATGTGGTTGCCTTGGATGTGGTAACCAACTAGATTTGAACCAAATATGAGACACCTAATCACTGAGTAAAATTCCATGATTGAGAAGCTATAATTCTTATCTTAACATATAGGGGTATACGTGTTTAACACTAGATAATAACATATAATTCATAAAAAATAATTTGAAGACCATTATCAGTCATGGAGTCTTTATTTTGATAGAGCTAGATCAAAGTAAGGTTTTAGTGTTGACATGGCCTTGACAAATCTAGATGTCAAGAGGTATCTTGTTGATTATAGGTTGTAGTTTCCCTATAGTAATAAAAAATTAAAGTATGAATCTATGATCCTTATCTTTCAATTTAAACTCAAACCAAATTTTAAGTAATTATAAATTTTTAGTGATTTCAAATTGGTGATCAATCAGATCATATGTAAGTATTAATGTAAGCTCACCTACTTAAATAAGTAAAAGCATTGATCTTGGGAATTGATTGAGTGTTTAAAAGGATTTAACATATGTTGTAAGCATAATTACTAAGAGTTTGTGGGGGACTTTAATTAGTGTTTTAAAACTTTCTTTCACTTATACTTAATCATTCATGAACCATAAAATCAACATAGTGATCTGGTAATGCATAATAAACCATTTGGATGAGTATGAAATAAGATAACACATATATTAGTGGGAAACACTCAAGGGGAATAAAACCCATTATGATATATAAAAATGGACTACTATCCTATAAAAAAACAAAAAATTTAGTTGAGCACCAACTCAACTTGGAGCACCAACCCCAATAAAGTCAAGTACCCACTTGACTAGACTTTAGCAAACACCTACTTGCAAGGAATCACCAACTCCCTAAGTGACTCAACACTAACTCAACCACCTCATCTAAATTTTTTTATAAAAAACTATGATATAATTTTAAGGTATACAAATCATTTCAAGATATCATTCTTCTCAAACATGTAATATTTTATTCACTTGTTTTACATACATCCAATTAGGCCTAAACTACCTTGTATATATATTAGTATCATGGTCACACATGACTTGGTTGGCCACACACCTTAAAACTCTTAGGTTGGACATAAAATAGGTCTTATTATATATAATAAACATGTTTTATTCATAATTTTAACCCCTTTTTGTCTACCATAATTCAATTAGGCCTTACTCCTCCTTTAGGTCTCATGGAGACCTAATTGCATTAGGTCTACCCTCTTAACGCTAAAATTTGATCTTATTGGGTCTAGATGGCCTCATATAAAGATATAAAACCACTAAAATTATATCCAATTATCTCTTCTAACCTCTTCCATTTTTGGATAGACCTACATCCTTCATTCATACCATGAAAGGTCCTTTAGGCCAAACTATCATATTAGGCTTGTGTACCTCAAAAATTTATCTTACAATAATGAAGATAAAACACCCTTAAGATATTCAATGATGAAAAATTAAACATGTAAAAAAATTATCCATGACATTAGGGTCATAACTAAATGCTTGTAACACCTTCACTCAAGAGATAAAGTTTAAGAACATCTTTGAAACTCATTTGTTTAGAACTATCAATTCACCTCAAAATATAGTCATGATGAATTAGACCTCCAACACCTATGTAAACACTTTTAATTAATATTTATTCATTCAAATATTCCTATGATATTTTAAAAAAATCCTTAAATATAAAATTCATATGGTCTAATGGAAAATATCAATCTTGTAGACCCATTTCTTGACCCCATGTTTCATAGTTCTATCTAAACCAAACATGTCATTTTGTGAGAAAAATTTTCACCACATAAAATGACCTAAAAATCTTATCAAAAACATGAACATGAAACACATGTCATAAATAGCTTATTTATGTACTTTATTGCATCAGTTTATCATGTACAGCCCCTCAAATCTATATCTTCATCTTTGCCTAAGTTTTACACTATTTACACCATTAGGTATGTCTCTGATTGGCTTACTTGGATGACAAAATTTGAAAAATATAATAGAACCTATCCATAAATCATCATGGTAATGTAAAATTAGTTTTTATATTCTTATACCATCCATTTTATTTTTTTGACCAATTCAACTTTTGAGAGCTACAATAATTTTTTGACAAATAGGCATGTATTTGCATATTTTCTCTCTCATCTAACTAACCACCACCACCTAAAGGTACCTAGGAGATTTAAATACATTATTCAATATATTATCTAATCATTTTCATCCATCCTAATTTATTTTGAACAAAACCTTTCATATCGGGTCCCTATTAAGGTTTTAGGGAGGTTTGACATAGGTTTTGGTGTTAACAATTATTAATAAAGGAATGCCATTTGAATCCAAAATTAATGAATTGAGATATTATCTAGGACCCTTACCCATATCTCCTTAATATATAATTCTCTAATGCATATGTTGCACATGATAATTAATGTTTAAAATTTGTTCTCGAGTTTGAGACCTCATTTTGTGAGCTTGAGAAGGCCTAAAAGAGTGATTCATGCACTTTTCCTATAAATATTGATCTCAAATTTTTTTATCATACCTAAAAAAACTTATATTACTTATTTTCATGCTCAAATTTTCATACTTTCCTTGAAATGTGATCTTCATACCTCATTAGTCCAGGTAGGGTCTAAGAGTGATTTGGGTATAGACTTCGACTAAAATTTCTACCCCTATAGGCTCACCTTGAAAGTATCATGAATGCTTATATATCTTATTCACATTATAAAATATTTTCATACAACATTCACCTACCTATGTTCATTCATTTCACCATGCACCTACCTCTTCATGTCATGACTAGGCTTCTTATGCACTTAACATCAATGACATGTACTTTATATGTAGACATAAGAAATTAGTTGACTTCAAATTCCCTCTTTCCATTTCTCTCATGACAAAATTATTCCATACACCTTGTCACATTTCACACTACTAGTTATCCTTAATCACCTTTGACATTAACCTTCACAAGATGTACCTTTGACATCAATGCCAATACTCAATAACATCAAGGCCATCCTTAGAGAGCAGAACCAGATATTTAATTTGATAGAAACTTTAATTATTAATATATCACCATGTTAGGAGTAACATATTTATAAATTATTATTCGATATTTTTACTTTCCCCTCCATCCCATATAACATGAAGTATTTATAGGTGTTTAATGATGACCAATTAATAGTGTAATTTACAAACAAATCTAGAGATTTAAAAGATGAGTTAATATATGAAATATATGTCAAACTCATGCATCATGAAGACTTAAAAAAAAGTGTTTTTTAACTAAATTATAATTTATCCCTCTGGGCATGGCCTCCTTAGAGTGAGATTTTGATCTAAACCCCTAAGCTCAGAAATAAATACCACCAAGAATAACCAAATCAAATTTTTCCAAAGAAAATTTGGGAACTATCCAACACCCTTAGTAGGTGAATTTAGGCTTGTGTTATATTAAAATTAATAAATAAGAGTTGAAAAACCTACTAGTAGAATATAAAGATGTGATAGCTTGGACATATGATGATCTAAAATTCTTTGATCCTAGAGTCAATACTCACACTATCATACTAAATCCATATCATAAGCCTTTCAATAGAATAAAAAGGATAGTAAATCTAATTATATAAACTCTAATTCAAATAAAAGGATAGAATATACTAGAGGAAAAAATTGTTTTCTAAATTAGGCACTCTACTTAGGTAGCTAATTTGGTACTAGTTAGGAAAAAGAGAGGATAAATCAGACTCTGTGTCAATTTCAAAAACTATAATAGCGAATTAGAGAAATATATTTACCTCTTTTCATAACAATATTAGGTAATTTAAATGGTTAATAGATTAGAGATGATGTCCCTATTGGATTCTCTAGTTACAATAAGGTACTAATAGAGGTAAAGGATCAAATGAAGACTACCTTCACAATGAAGTGTGGAAATTTTTTATATAAGAGGATGTAATTTGGACTAATTAATATTTATCAAACTTTTAAAGAGACATGGATTTTGTTTTCCAATGGTTGGTTAGGAAAACACATCACCATAGACATGGATGACCTCACTGTATTCCCAAAAATAGAGTTAACCACATAGACCATGTCTAAAAGGTGTTGATAGATGTAGAAGGTATAGAGGGACACTTAATCATAATAAAAACATCTTTAGGGTTACCAAAGGGAATATATTAGGCCATATCATCATAAAATATGGTATATTCATTGATCTAGATTAAGGGTATGCCTTATCCAAGTTGATACCTCTTAATAGTAAGAAGGAAATAAAGTCCTTTGCTAAGATAAACTTTATACACAAATTCATTTCTATATTTGTAGAGATTTTAAATACATTAAATTCTATTCAAATAAATTTTGTAAGATAGACTAAATGATAGAATCCCAAAGATATTTCAAAGACATTAAAACTACCATTGCTCAAGTTTTAGTTCTAAATACTACATATTTAGAAAAGATTTATATATTTTTTCATTCACTTCATAACATACTATGGATATTATGCTTATCCAAAAAGTGGAAGACAATGATCAGTCCTTCTTTCATGAGGACCAATTTTAAGGGATATTGAATTGAACTACTCTATGATAGAAAAACAAATTTATGACCTAATTAAGGTTGTCAAAAAATTTAGGCACTATATTCTATGAAATAAAATGTACACCATTAGTCTTTATCCTATTATCAAGTTCATGATTAGACATAATGAACCAGGTGAAAGAAGAGGCAAATGAATGGATAAATTTCATGAGTTTCACCTTGAGATTGGGCCATCAAATATGGTAAGAGTCTAAGGGATCATCTAATTGATGACTGATACTTATCGATGAATCAATATTAAACACATTAATGAGACTCAAGTAATTGTTGGTGAGTGGTACACTTAAATCATCTATTACTTGATCATAGATACGTGTCTTCTAAAACTAAACAAAGAGCAAAGGTGAGCATTGAAGCTCATATCCAATCATTATATGATCAATAAAAGAATCTTGTAGAGAAATAACTATGAAGGAATCTATTTGAGATGCATTTTAAAATAATAAGATGTAGACATCTTGAACAGCCTACATTAGAATATAGGTAGTGGGAATCCCTTAGATAATGAAACATCTCATAAGATTCTAAGGATTGTATACTAATATCCTAAAATATTCAAGGATGATCACAATCATGTTAGGACCTACCATGAATACCAAGTATGCTAGAAGAGATAATATTGCCATGTCTTTACAACCACTCATTAAAAGGATGTCCCTTTGCCTAATAGGGCCTTGATTTTATTAGGTTGATATATCCAAACTCTTTAGTAGGTCATAATTTTATTTTCATAGTTATTAATTATTATACCAGATAGACCTAAGTTTTAGAAAAATATAATTTTAGAGAGATTGATGTCATCAAGATTCTATAAGAAAATACAATGACCAAGTTTGACACTCCCATGTCCCTAGTTTGTGATAATGGTCTAACTTTTCAATTTTTTGAATTTATACAGTGGTCTTATAACAATAAAATCACAATCAACTTATATTCAAACTACTACCCAAAGGAAATGTATTAACTAAATCCACCAATAAAAATATGATGATTCCATTAATAAGTCAACACAAGAAAAATGAAAAGAATGGTGTCTTTTATTTAAGTATGCACTATGGGAAAATAGAACCATCATAAGAAAACCCTTAAAGCTTCACATTTAATGCTAGTGTATGGATAATATCTATTATTCTCTATTAATCTTAATATTTCAATGTACTAGTTCATGTGAAAGTATATGAGAGAAGATGAAAGAGAACCATCTAGACTATCATACATAGTCTAGATAGAGAGCATAATAATTAAATCACTACACAACTTCAATAAATGTTAAGATATTATCAAAATATGGTTTGATAAAATATCTAAGATTAAGGCCTTCAAGATCTCAGACTAGGTGTTTCTATGGGATAAATCACATGATAATAAATGACAACATGATAAGTTCACTCCTTTATGGATTTGACCACAATAGATATCAAAGAACCTAGGTGAGAATGCATTTTGGTTGAAATAAATCCAAGGTAAGGAACTCACCTTTCTAGTCAATGGACAATTTTTGAATCACTATTTATGGTTACTCCAAATTTAAATGAATCTAAGCAAATTATAAGTGGAGATTTATACTAGGAGTAGATTATTATTTTTTACTTTCTAGATTAGGTTTCCTACTTTATAGAATCTATTTTACTATTTTATGCATTGTTCTTTTAGTAAATCAGTTATTATTGTAGACACCTAAAACTAAACAAAAATGACTTTGTATCTAAATTTATATCAATTTTTACCAACCATTAACTATCTAACCTAATAATCTCTAAATGTCTCTAATTTATCTTCGTAACCATGTAATTAAATTGATTTGGCCTATTAATCGATTAAATAAGACAAATGCACATTAAATTAAATAAAATCTTACAAAAAATGTCCAAATTCCTAAAAGGTATTAATTAACTTGAAAATATTAATCAAGTATTAATTGAATTCATCCATGAGCAAATAAAATAATTATCAAAAAGGAAAATTCAAATATCAATGAATATCCTAAAAACTAATTATTATCTTTGTGATTTGTCCCAAATGGAAAATATCTCAAAGCACACACATTTCATGCTAACAATGACCATATGGACAGCTTTAAACTCAAACAAGGTTAACTAAGCCAACTAAGGTTAGGATTTAACCCATTCCAAGTTAATTTTGAAGCCTATAAAATCAAGCCTAGACCTATTCATTAAACAAGCTATGTTAGTACAAAGTTACCATGCAAAAATTATTTTAGATCTTGAACCATAATAGAGTATAATGTTGGATTTGATCCATGAGTCAAATGTATAGTTTTATAATACTGAAATCAAGCCAAACCACATCAAGCCAAGACAAACATGGTGCTAAGAGGAGATGGAGATAGCCAAAACTCATTGATGAAGCCTTTTTGAGCATAATCAAATCAAGATAATGAACAAATCATTTTGAGCATTCATGGAAGGTAATGAATAATGTTTTCTTGTATTTTAGTTTAGATTTGTCATTTTTTTTTTGTTCACCATGCTCCCATTATGATCTAGTCATGGAGATGTTATGCTTTGTTAGTGTGTTTTTTGTCAATTTGATTTCATTTTGATACTAATACTTGATATAACCTCCCCTCCATCATCAAAGTCTTAGCATAATATATGACACACTAAGTGGGACCCAATAAATCCCACATAGCAAGAAGATCATTTTTTAGCTTTTAAATCTTTATTTAGATGCTTGAAGCTCTCTAAAATTGTTTTTATAACCTTGTTTTGTCTAGAATTCATTTTGTTTAAATTTTTGGGTTTTTATGGTGACCATCAATGGTGATGTTCAATATCCAATGTTTAGGCCCTAACCACCATTGATTTTGTCCAACCACTATCGATTCCATCTAACCACCAACAGTCTAGCTGTAGGGTAAAAACATCATTAAAGATTATATTTTGATTTTTTTGGCTATTTTATTCATTGACTTATTCATTTTAAAGACATATAAATCTCTCAACTATATTTTACCTTTCATATTTTTAATAAGTTTCACCTAACATATAAAATTTACTTTTTGTGATTTTGCCTTCAGGTTCATAGGTTTTCAGTGATGATCTTTGTCGACTAGCATCAATTCTACTTGACCAATGATGTTTCTTATGGACCAAATTATGCCAATAACTCCCACTTACCAAGGACATCAACATGAAATATTTAAATCTTCATTTGGATGCTTAAATCTCTTGGAAATTACAATTTTATCTTTATTTTGGCTAGATTTGGGATTCTTGTTCTAACTCAAGTTTTACACAGAGATTGATGATGGTTAGGTATAACTAGCGATGATTTTGCTTGACCCAAACATGGTTTTTCTCAACTATGTTTGACTCTATATGATCATCAACAATTGGATTGTAAGGGTAAATGTGTTTACAGTTTGTAGTTTTATTTTTTTAGCTTTCCTTTGCATGATTTCTCTATTTCAAAGACCTCTAAATCCCTTTACTAGGTTTCACCTTACAGATTTTCTTGATCTTTATGCTAACCAACCCCTAACCTAACAAGTTTTTCTCTATTTTACCTTTAGGTTCATATGTCTTCATTAATGGTCTTTATTGATTGGTGGTAATTTTTCTTGATTGTTGATGGTTATTTGTTGATTGATCGGTGATGGTTACCTAAAATCACAGATGGTCACTGTGTGCAATAAATTCCAAAACCAAGAGCTCAAATATAAACTTCATTTAATAAAAACCTAAATTTATTAAAATTAAGGGTCACTCTATTGTTTTTTTAGGGTTGAAGAAGATAATGAACGTAAATTTGCATGCTTAACTGGTTTCTAACATTTAAATTTTGTGTTTAAAATGAACTTGCTAAATCTTACACATTTGGACTTAAGTGCTTAAAACAAACATGGTTATGTTTTTCTCTTAGTTTGTGTTTATGTAAGTTCCTTTTAATTGGTCATGAACATTAATCCAAAAATTTCAATTGGTTCATAAAAAATAACCTAGTCATGTCTAAACATGTCTCAAACTTGCTCACATCATCTTTTGGGGTGTTTAAAAAGAACCTAGTTCATTTTTTATGCCTTAGATTATTTTTCAAGTTTTTACAAGTTTCAATCAATGACAAGGGGCCAAAATTCATAAAAATTTCGTTTTGGTGCATTAAATGAACTTAACATCATTTATTTTCATGCTTTTAAACATATTCATTTTTATACAAATTATTTGTTGATTGTTTGTTTCAAAAAAAAGATTGCACATGTCTGCTCTCCCCTATCCCCAATAAGAAAATCATGGGATCAAAACCACCTTTCTATTTAATTTAGTACATAGTCTAAAGCATATAAATAACATTTCCTAAGTTCTCCCCAAACTCACATAGTACTAGGTGATCTAAAATCAACCCTAAAGTCTTTCTACTTGTCATTTATTTTCATGCATCTTAGCTTATGTAGGGGGTGTGATTACCTCTCACAAGTTATTTATGGAAGAATTGACCCATGTATTTATATCTTAGTAGTGTTTTAAACTCTCTCCATGGGGGTATGGGTATACAAGTTGGGATCACCCCAATAGGATGATGGTTTGAGGGGTTAAACCATCTCTATTAGTGGTAGTCTAAGCTTGCGATGTATGATCAATCTAGACATCACATTACACTAAGAAAGTGATAGATGTAATGGTTGTGAAAAGGATAAAACATTTTCACAATAAACCAATTAACATGCACTTAATTGAAATATTGCTTCTCTTGTGTGTATATGTGAAAGTGTGTACACATGGGATCAATCTAGACAGTTGAAAACTTGTAGGTTTTAGTCAACCCCACTTTGCCACACCTTGATAAGATATAGGATGAATATATTTATTTTTATTTTTTCATTTATTATTTTATTTCTTGGTGTTTTAAGACTAAAAATTATATGTTTTTTTATAGCCATGTCAAAACAAGTTTGTTTATAGACCAATCCTTTGTTTGAGGAGTCATTATGTTGGCCATTTTATACCACACTTATGAATTTAAATTTTTTTATAAAATGATTTGTGTGTGTCACTTGAGTTAAATGAGTATTTTTATGCTATCCAAATCATTATCAAGTTTTCACCTTGGAGTGTTTAAATCAAAACATTGATCACATCATTAGAGCATGATAATGTCATTACACTGCTCAAATTATTTCAAGACTTGTTTACCTTATATCAAGTATCATTGTTTCAAACCAATCACATATTCCATCCAATCTTGTCTAGATAATTTGGACATCAAAATCCTAGTCTTCAAGCATCGAGTTTTCAATTAACTTTTATGAGTTTAGATCTAAACATTGATTGAATTCAATTTATGCCTTGGTTTATAGGGGTTGATACACATATCTTTATCTTTTGTGTTGAGTAACTTAGGTTAATTGCTTACCAAAATTTGATAACCATTACTTTTTTGTTTATATAGACTTGTTTGCATCATTGTTTGTTCCTTTATTTGGGATAACACAACCTTTCTCTAGGTGCCTTTTATCTCATGGCTTATGCCAATTGATCATGTATATGTTTGATTACATGTGTCATGTCTATGTCAAATTTGTTTACAAACTTGTTATATTAAATCAAATCACATCATAATTATTTAAAAACTACATTTTGATGTTGTTTGCCCAAAATTCCTAGTGACGCTTTTCCCTTTCCTAGTGTAAACCTTGTTTGGAACACTTTGACCTAGAATTTGACATGCCAATTTTTATTCAAATGCTTGACATTTTATGTGTATGAAATTTGACTTTAGACTATTTAATCATAAGTCTTAGCACAAACCATTTTGGAGATATAGCTTCATATTAAGATCATTATTTGGAGATACAACTCCACCCATTTTGACCAAGTTAGACCAAGTTTAAAGCATTTTTCATTTGGACATTATTTTTTTATAGTTTTTATAACTCTAATCCATTTTATTTTGAAGATTTAATCATTGATGTGGATACGTCTACATACACTTATGGTGGATTTACATATAATCTAAATTATGATATAATGGGTGCATAAACTAACTCTAATCATCACCTCTTTAAGGAAGAAGTGGTTTATGAGGAGGAATTTGTTGAAGACCCAAATATAGACAATGTTGTTTGGGAGATGGATCCATACCCTCCGTAAAATATTCAATACAAATAATAATTTCAAGAAACATCTTACGATCCCACTCAAGACCCCAACTCGAATGATAATCAATCACCCTCCAAAACACCCCAAACTTGTCCTTCCAGGATCTGATCCTTTGGATTACAAAATACCAAGCTCGATAGCATCCAAATAATACCATTACTATTATAAGACCTCATCCTTTGTCTTGTGTGAGATACCAAGCTCCACAATGCCCCAAACATGTCCTTCCAAGACATTGTCCTTTAGATTATGTGAAATACCAAGCTCCACAACATGTAAGGAATTCCATTAATATTCTAAGACCTCATTCTCTAGCTTGTGAGATCTATGAAGCTTCATAATGTGTAAACTTATCCTTATAGGATCTCATCCTTTGGCTTATGGAAGTAATCAAGCTCCATAGTGTCTACCCATTATCCAACCACCAATAATTATTAATCAAGTTCTGATCATTCCCCACTTTATAAAACCCCAACTAATCTAATCACAACCCCAACAAATCCAATTATAACCCCAAATAATCCAACCACCATCCTAGTGAATCCAATCACCATCCCAACCAATCCAATAAAAAATCCAACCAATCCAATCCCAAAAAATCTAATCACAACCAATCCAACCTCAACTAATCCAATCACAACCAAAGCCAATCCATTCACCATCCCAACCAATCCAATCACCATCTAAGCCAACCCAATCACCATCACAATCAATCTAATCAAAATTTCAACCAATCCAATCACAACTAATACAATCATAACTAATCCAACCTCAACTAATCTAATCAAAACCAATCCAACCTTAGTTTATCTAATCACAACCTCAACCAATCTAATAAAAAATCCAATCATAACCATAACCAATCTAATCACAACCCTAACCAATCCAATTATAACCCTAACCATTCCAATCATAACCACAACCAATCAAATCATAACCCTAACCAATCCAATCACAACCCTAACTAATCTAATTAATAACCCAACTGATCCAATCACTCTCTTAACTAAGCTAGTCATTTGATGACTAAGCTATATTCAAAACTAGTAGTTTACAACTACTTGTAAACCAAGACCAAGAGAACCAGCTAATCCAAGATGTTTTTTTTAACCAACAATTTGTGATGAGTCAAATTGTGATGAATCACCTTCTAATCATATGTCTATTTTGTAAGAGTCTCCCTTTGATAATCTAATCTATAATGAGTTGTATCTTGAAATTTGTCCCACCATTATAGAGTCTCACTTTGACAAGCTAGTCTCTATGAAGCCCACTATGCTATCATATATCATTACGTGTCCCATATGAAGCATTCAATAAAACATCATTATATCAAAATCCATTCTAGATATAGAATTAGAATTAGAGTTAGGTTATATTCTTTAAACAACATCATAGTTAGCATTGAAGAAAAATTAGTGACAATCTCATCATTGGATTTAGAGTCCTTTGAGTCAAAATCAGATTTAGAATTAGAATACATTTGTGGTTGTTAAAAAATTAGTTATGCATGCCTTGTAGATCAGTTTGAATACATTTTTTATCCTTCTATAATTTTTAGAGATGAATACTTCAACACAACATAAATTATCCTAGTATCTTCTATGAGGATTGTGTTACTCACCCCCATCCCATTACCATTCCACATACCATTACCACCAACCATCATAGATATTTTATTGACATTCCACCTCCCCCAAGTGTCAATTAGGAATGATAAAATCACACCTTATTGAACTACATCCATGGTGACATATCAGTTGACAAAGAACAAGGAGGTCAAGACCAAAATCATATAGAAGAAGAATAATCTTCTAATGAAACTTTTTAGAGGTGCTAGGGGACATTCAAAGTTCCAACTCAACATCTTCTAGTGAAACCTTTTTAGAGGTGCTAGAAGACAATAAATTCAAAAGTTAATTATCCTTAGTGAAACCTTCTCGGAGGTGTTATAGGACAATCAAGACAAATTGAATGGTAGAAACCTCATCGAGGTGCCAATAGCTAAACATAAAAGTTCTCCATTTCTTGATGAAGAAAAAATCAAAGATCAAATAAATATATATTCTAATAAATATAAAAATCATATCATAGCTACTTTTAGGCCCAAATAATACAAAAATATAGTGGTCCTATCAAGAGCATATTTAAAAGTCTTCAGCCTTGTGACATCCAAAGTTATGTTGAATCCAAAATCAACAACATCGTGTGTGCCTAAAAATATTTATCTTTATTTTTTTCCCAACCATTATACTTTCCATTTACATCTACCAAAGCATCACCACAATAACCTTATCATCCATTATTTATCCCTATTTACCATTCATGGCCATACTTTCCTTTAGAGAGGATATAAAGATACCTTATCTCAATGTTTAATAGAAATAAAATCAATAACTAGTGAGGATCATAAGAACATCATGAGCATCCAAATATACATTCACTTTTTGATAGAGTAGCTATTTAGACAAGGTGTGGGATAGCAAGTTACATTACTATTTATTCTAGTTATATCATTTACTGATCAAGATGTACATCTCCACATCAATAAGAGTAATAGAATCATCAACCATACCTAGGCAAATCAAAACATGTACCATACCATTTCAATTTACCAATCATTTTCCATTATCACATTTTATATCCATTCACCTTATCACCTGGGGGTAACCCTCCTACCATTCTATCCAATCTTCATATCATCATCATCCTAAATAATTCCATACCATATGCCATTTTATCATCCCATTCATATCTAGACCAAATCTTGTTTTTAGCCATCCTACTCAATCTTATTTTGATCTTGGTTCCTTTTGGTTCTTCTTGCACTTTCCATGAGGGGATTCTAACCTAGTTTCATCAGTTTATCAAGTTTCATGTTTTAATGATAGACTATGAAATTATTATGATAGTTAATTTAGTAGGTTATCTTTTATTTTTTGTCTTATATCATGTTTATTTATGTGAGCCTGATTATATCAACCTATAGGGCAAATCAATGTTTCACCAATATTTATACTAATTATAACCACTTATGAGAAAATTAGTATCATTGATCTGATCTATTGTATCTTAGTTATAATTTCTTATGGGAAAAATAGGGGCAATACTTGTTCATCATGCATATTCACATCACCTTGCCATTATTTTTTTCATTTTCCTTATCATTTAAAACAAATTTTGTGAGCTCGTTGTTCCCTTGTCAAGTTTCTTCCCACCTTTTATGTGGATGGAATTATTGTGCCTTAAGGTCACTTTTGGACTATGTGGGTCATGTTTAATTCATATTTTGGTCACGTCAATCCCCTTTTCCCATAAACTCTCACCATTTTGTGAGTAACCTAGGCTAACACTCTCATCATTTTATGAGTAGGTATCTTTTCATTCTATAATGAGTTAATAGACCTCAAAATTTCAAAAACATTCATAAAATTTCAAAATCCAAAAAACATTTGTCATGTCTAAGCTGAGGCAGTCATCCTCGATTTGTCCTACTAGGGAAAATTCATTGTTAGGATGATCTATTTTGTGTATTTATTTCAAGTTTTTTTATCTACTGTATGCACTTTTTTTTTCTTTGTTTGTTTATTTGATTTCTTATTTATTTGCTTTCCATATTGTTACCTTAAGTTAGTCTATATTTGTCCATTAGGTGATTCCTTATGCACATTATTCTTGATTCCATCCATATTTATACATCAACATTTTCATCATGATTTTTATCATTGGTGTGTTGTTTTCAATTATTTATTCGATTGGTAATCAATCCTTATGCACATTTTGGTCAAGTTATCATGGTGTTATATCATGATGCCTACCATCATGTTCTATACTAAAAATCAGCTATAGGAGGTTCTAAAATCAATGGGGGCCACAAAAGTTTCTCCTTAGAACCTTAGAAAAATAATCCCACCCATCTTGATCAAATTAACCCATTGACTATTATATTTTTATGATTACTAATAAGGATGAACATCTCCTTCTTAGTAGGTACAACTAAATCATTTCCAATTATCAATCTTATTCCTATATTTATCTCTTTCATTAATTTGTGCATCCTCACATGCCTAGTTATATGTGGTTTCTTTAGTCATTAGACCATCATATTTATATTTGTGCTTGCTCATATTTAATCTATATTCCAGGTTATATCCTTTAGTTATGCTTGCTAATCATCCCTAACTAGGGCACAACCATATCAAACATCATCTTTATTCCATCCAGGTGATCTTAATTATTATAACCACATATGGCTAAATTATTATTTTGACTTTTATTCTTGATTATAATCACCTATGGGCAAATCAATACTCTTTTTAAATCAATGCATGCAAAAAATTTCTCATTTGGATTAATCTCACCCATGGTTTTCCACATATATTCCTACATATTTTCAAGGGACCATCCATCAAACATATGATGCCCAATCCCTTTATTGGGTGCAATTATAAGCTTCCCAAACATTCTTTGGATATTTTTCTTCTATCATCACCATATTTTTTGGCATATAGGCCTTTTCTCATTATTTGAGAAGACATTATTGTACCTATGGTTTACAACATCTTCCCAAATAGGGGAAAAATATAGACACGTAACTTTGGAGACATAACCATTGAATATCTAGCCTAATAATTTCTAAAGGTCTCAAATTTGGCTTCATAACCATGCAATTAAATCAATTTGGCCTATTAATCAATTAAATAAGATAAATTCACATTGAATTAAATCAAATCTTGCAGCAAATGTCCAAATATCTAAAATGGATTAATTAACATGCAAATCTTAATCAAGTCTTAATTGAATTCAACCATGAAATAATAAATAAATTATCAAAAAGGAAAATTCAAATATCAATGAATATCCTAAAATCTAATCATTACTTTTTTGAGTTATCCCAAATGGAAAATATCTCAAAACACACCTAATCCATGCTAATCATGACCATTTTGACACCTTTAAAATCAATGAAGGCTAACTAAGCCAATGAAGGTTATGATTTAACCCATTCCACGTTAATTTCAAAGCCTATAAACTGAAGCCTAGACATCTTAATTTAACAAGCTATATTTGTTCAAAGTTACAATGCATAAATGATTTTAGATCTTGAGCCATAGTAGAGTTATGATGTTATATTTAATCTATGTGTCAAAAGCATAGTGTTATAATGCCAAAATCAAGCCACACCACATCAAGCCAAGGCAAACATGGTGCTAAGAGGAGATGGAGATAACCAAGCACAATTGATTAAGACCTTTTGAGCACAATCTGAGCAAGCCAACAAACATATCATTTGGAGAATTCAAGGAAGGTAAGGAATGTATGCTTTATTTCATTTTAGTTGATCTTTTTCATTTGTTGTTTGTTCACCATGCTCCCCCTATTATTTAGGTATGGATGTGTTATGTTTTGGTAGTGTGTTTTTTTTATCAATTTGACTTCATTTTGAGACCGACACTTGATCTAACCTCCCCTCCATCATTAAATTCTTAACATGATAGTTATGATTTCTAAGTTAGTTTTCTAAATTGCATAACAAACTCACCAATTTATTATGTGGAAACTACAAAAAAGGGACATGGAAAAAATAATGGGACAATATATAAGGGATCATAATTGGTATTCACAAGGATTTATTTTGATATTAATAGGCTTTCTACAGTTAAGGTATGTATTGTGATTAAATTAGGTTCTAATGTGGATGAATAGGTTTACTGGAATTCTAGAATTTACTATGATATACTCATGCAAATTTTAGAAAGGATTTATATTTGAAAATATGTATTGCATTGTTTCATACTAGAACTTGGATGAGAGATAATAAATATAGAAATGGATACACACTAATATGGCCATATTAACAAAATAATTTTTTTATACATACACCTAGCTAATGGTGGTTACTAACCCTTTTCTATCTATGATTAAAAAAATTATACACACCAATAGAAGATGGTTGATTCAAGTAATCTCTATTAGGGCTATATATGTCTAGATGGTAGTAGATCAAGGCTTTGAGAAGAATTTTAGGTATCTCTATGGGGTTATAGATGATTGAAAAGTATTAGATTAATGCCTAGGAATTTTTACTATTTGGTTATAAAATCAAAAGTCAAAACAAAAACTAAAGTGGTTATTTAGGTCTTTGTCAAAAATTTAATAAATAAGGGGAATTGATTTTAATAGATCACACACATAAATTAAAGGAATAGAAAGGGTTAGTATATTACATGAGTAAGTAGGAGCCTATTTAAGAGTTTGGTTTTCTTATTCTTTCTTTCTTGGAGCTAATGTTTTGTCATGATGTATTGCTAAAATTCTAGATTCTTAAAATTCTCAAGAGTACTTTTTCCTATGAGTCACCATTTATTGTGCCCTAACACAGACACCCCATATTTCAATTTTAAAATAGGGGTGTAATATTAATTAAACATTATTTTTTTCTATTATAAAGTAGAAGTCTGTGATATAGACATTTGAAAATCACGAACTCAAGTAATTTATCTAAATCTTGATAAATTTTCTTGACTATCTTGGTTTCTAGTTGTTTATTTAATCAAATACATATGTTTAACCTCATTATTTATAGGGTGTTTTTAAAGCTAAAAGGAATCAAAGATGTGTTTAAGACATAATATATGATTTACTATTTGCCTTCATATTATTTTAACTGCTTATGTATATGGTCTAATTTATGAGTTATATGGCTAACTAGATTGATGCATTTTACTTTTAGTGGGGTTTGTTATCTATGTTATGTATTTTAAATATATTATCTCTCACTTAGGTGTTTCCTATATCATCCCAAAGTCCATTATTTCCATGCATCATCATTCTAATCATCTGGAGAACCAAGTTAAATGGTAAAATTCATTCTAGCCTCCCAAAGGTGACCTAAACAAAAACTTTTATAGGGACAATTTTGGGAAAGAAGATCATTGATATCCTTATAAGTGTCACCATCCTAGCCTACTAAAGGTGACATCGGCAAATCCTTTTCTATGAACAATGTTGAGTAAGTAGATCACCAAGATCCATCGATGTATGACCACCCAAACCTCATAGAGATAACATTAACAAAGCTTTTTATATGGATAATTTTAGGTAAATAGATCACCAATAGCCATCCATGTGTTATCATCTTAATAACTCAAATGTGACATAATACTAGAAATTTGTAAGGATAATTATGAACAAGTAGATCATTGATATCCATCCACCTCTCACCATCCTACTAATGTGTAACCTAAAGAGCAAAGTATAAATATATCACACCTCAACCATCAATAGAAAAGTGACATGTAGACATGTGTCCTCTAAATACATGTAAAAAAGAATCAAAGACAACATGGATAAGTTTGAAAAAGTGGAAAGGATAAATTTGTCATATTAAGATGACTAAGCATTTGAGAACATACAGAAGAAGCCAAATGGCACTAAAAATCAATAGAAGTGAATTTTATGAATTTAAAATGAAAATACTAATCATGAAAATATAGTGAAAGCCATTGCAACCATTAACCACATAAATCAATGAATTGATACATTGAATTCTAAAAGAATACACAATGTGAAAAATATATTTCAAATTTCCAAATCCAATTTAATTGCATTTTTTTCAAAATCCAAGGGCACACTGTGAATCCTAAGCTCTCTTATAGCTAAAAAAATTACAAATTTTCATAAAGTAAAGGATTTTCAAACAAGAGATTCAATGGTGGTCATAACTCATATTCTAGTTCCCTATACATACTCTATTACAATGTCTACTAAATATATTGATACAAAATTTTATTTAGTATCCTTGAATCATGAATTTAATAGTTATTCTATCCTTTAGGATATCTCATCCCTATAGATCTGAGGATCAATTTCCCATCTTCATGTAAAGATACATAGATGATCTATTAGCCATCAAAGTAGTTGGTCTTCATAATGTAGTAGCAATCCTTGAGGTAATTCCATACATAGCCTTTCTATTTGATTTATTTGTAAATGAAAAATTCTCTATAAAAATACTACACTTCAAGCAAAGTCAAATTCTAATTTTATATATAACTAGTAACAACTTCAAGAAGTATTATAGATTAGTGGTGCCTAAGATGACATATAAGCAATATATGGTGAATTTGTCTTTTTTCAACAATAACGTAAAAACTAATTTGTAGGAATAAAATGGTAACCCTAGTAACTTCATAGTCAAGGGCCCTATCTCCACCATTCTTATCAATATCTTCAGGCTAGGGGTGAGAATTTTTATGGCTATTTTGTATAGAATATATGTTTTTTTACTAATAGATATGTTAATGAGATATGGGTCACTTTGTTGGACATGATTATGACATCCAAAAAAGTCATAATAATTGGAGAGTTCATTATATCAAACTTAATTCTCATAATCAACAATTTTGAAATTTTGTCAAGTGGCAACTTATATATGGTGTCATATGTAGTGGATGTTGTAACTTCAATGGTCCACTCATCATTTTAAAAACCCTATAAAACATCAATAGAGTATCCTAAAAATATGATATGTGATGAATTCAACTTAATTTATGTGCACAAGTTTAACAAGAACATGAAGAAGTTGAATGAAACCTTTTGCCTTATGGTTTATCATGTAATATATGAAAAGAATATGTTTAGATTGTCTGATCAAATAAATAAGTTTATTTGAAAAATGGGTGACTATTGATTTAACCCTAAGTGTATAATAATCATAATACAAGGTATAAGAGCACTTCATTTATACATACCAAGGATTGTGCTTGATAAGGTTTTCGAATAGGAAATTAGTACTCAATTATCATATAGTGTTGAAATTGAGTTAAGAAAGGCTAAAGAGGTAGTCATCTATCCTACCACTCTTAGTAATGGTAAAATACAATATACAATATGGGAGAACCTTTTTTTTTTTTTTTTTGAAAATAAAGGCACATTATGGGTTAAAATGGACACCCTACAAATATTGGGAGTTTAGAGGAAATATTAGAGCACATTTCAGTAAATATGAAATAAAATTTAAGATCAACTATGGGTGTTAGTCCTATGACCATGAAAACATATTTATAAATGTCAAATATTATTTTTAAGTATATTTTAGGATGTAAAAGTCTAACATGTCTATGATCATGGCATATATGATCCAATATGATCCCCATATCACCAATGAATATGTTAAAATGAATGAAAAGTAATAATGGGTTTCAAAACATATTCATGGACCTCATCTTCAAGAATAACTAGGAATTCAAGAAGAATTTGGCCCATTTGGGGTAGTTAATGCTAAAGAGAGAGTGGAAAGTCCTCCAACTTCCCTTGCACACAAATTTGTTGTTTCCTCCTCATAACCCATAGTTGAAGAATAAAGGCATGCAAGTCCAAGTAGAGTAGATAGTATATTTTATATGATGTCTTTTCCTATAGGGAATAATGTAAAATTGGTAAAACTTCCTTCATTAATATCTCAATCATATATTACTTATTTTTTAACATCACTAGTAACATTATCCTAGCCTACTAAATGGTTAGTTTCACCATCCATCATTGTGATAGTAGTGACTACTATCTCCATTTCATTACCACCTATAATTTTGATTCCTTCGTTTTTCATTCCACCTCTTACTAGGATAACTACCATCTCTACTATAACAAACTTACATATACAAGGAAACATAAAATTTCACCTATTTATATTCAAAATTTGGAAGCAAAAGATAAAAATAAGAAGTCCCTAAAGATATGGAGGATAGAAGAAGGGCCACATTAATATTAGACCCTATCATGGTCTATGATAGTGAAGAGGAAGAAAAAATAATGGCCATTAAATATGAATTGGTCTCTAAGATATAAATTGAAGAGTCATGATAAATCAATGAGATAATAGAAACACATCCATAAGATGAATGATTTATTAATTAAAGCTCAATGTTAGAGGGATTATAGTTGATTGAAGGATCTAAAGAGATCAACCAAAGGGATGATAACTCAATATATAATAAACTATTGTAAAATAAAGAGGGAGATGTAATAAGAGAAGTAGTATCACAACTATAATATTTATTATAGAGTTCATATGCAACTACATCTCTAAGCTGTCCACCTAAAATCAAAGCAATGTGAACTATAGTATCCAATGCTCTGGCTATTCCTCTTTTGGTTTTAAGTCATCCAAGTCCACATTCTATAATAAATTCCTTAATTTCTATAATAACAATCAGTATAACACATTATTTATATTCTTTAAGCCAAATAACCTAGCCTTAGGTTGCTACTACTTTACCAATTTTCCCCACCACAATGCAACCTACTATTTTGGATCCTATGGACACTACTACTATGAATTTTCTGGTCACATATAACTATGTTACTAACTATTTGTGAACTTTATTAAGCTCCCTAATGACCTATTCATTTTTTAGTAGGATTAATCTTCAATCCCTAAGCCAAGCCAAAGGCTACATTTTAAAAACCTAGTTCTACCTCTATTTTTATTAAACAAATCAACCTTATAAAAAAATATACACAAATACAAATGCCTATTGGTTTAGCCACATAGATAGAGAGACCTACAATTCTGGTACAAAAAATAGAGTGGAAAGATAAATACACATTGATATACCAGTCCAAAAGTAGGTTACTAGTTTGAGGAAGGATATTCTTCCTTTTCCTATAATAGGTATATCTTACCCAATGGATATTATACCTATAGAGAAATCCCATTCAAATACTCAAGGAGATCAACCAGATCAACAAGCACAACTAGCTTCACAAACATCACTTGAAGGGAAAAGAGAACAAATAAATCAACAAGGTGCCTAAATATTCTGTCATGGATCAAGAAACATCAATAGAAAGAAGAAAATAGAAGATAAGACTTGGTAATAACTTAGCAACATATACTTATATTCCATTTTGATAGATAAACAAACACTTTAATAAATTTTAAGAGGAAAATTGTAACGGCTAAAGGCTAATAAATAGAGCTAGATAAGAGAGAAGATATATTATCTCTAAGTAATAAAAGTAAGGTAAATCCTTTAGACCCATATAGTATTATATAAGACCCTTAAATTTTTATAAATGAAATATGAGGGGTAATTAAGGAAATATTTAGAAGTTTTAATGAAGTAGTGTAGAGGAAGTTAGAGGTGAGTACCATCTAATCCCTAAAAGACATAGTGGATAATTTATAGGGGACAACTAAGTATTATTTGATACCATTGGTTCAGTAATGTCTATGAAGGCCACCTTCTAACCTATACGGGGAGACATTATTAAAATGTTTAACACAACAAAATATATTCATGGAAAGTTAAATTTTATAAAACAAGTAACAAGAAATAATGCTTATGCCTAACTTAATTTAATGACAACATACAAAGTTGTTTGGGCACAAAACTATATTACTAAAAAAATGGATAATATAATTGAATGGCATCAAGATATGTGGATTTCATCCAAAAATTTAAAAACTAAGAGAGGGAAGTTATCTTTATCCTAACTAACTTAATATTCATTAAAGTAGGCACTATATAGTGGCAGTTATTTCCCAAGCCCATTTTTGACAATATTCTACAAGAAACATTAGATAGATTTAAAGTGGAGATCAAGGGGACTATTTATAGAACTAGTGATGAGGTAATGTAATTGGACAAATTTTAAATATATAAAATTATACGGACTAAGTCACTTTATTTTGAGGTTATAGATATATTAGTTATACACAAAAAACTATTGTATAAGCTTCCTTAGTTATTCAAAAATATTTAATTGATTTTTAGACTATTAAGATTGACTTCTAGGTGAGTCATGTTATTTACATTCAAATGGAAGCAAATAATAAAGAGACTATGGTAGTATGGGTCCAACAAATCCCACCTTAGAGTGATCAACTTACAAAGTACACATTGGTGCATACTCATAATGGGATAGATTATGTCTCACTACCAATATCTACATTAGGTTCATTTGTATCTCAAAAGACTATTCTAGTTGTAGCACAAGGTTCAAATTTAGTTACACCAAATGTTATGTCTTCTTTAAACTCATTTCCAATTCCAATGCCTATCATAGTTGTAACTCTGATTACAACTCTAGTTCCATCCACATCAACTTTATCATAGTTTAAATTCTTCTTATGGTACCAAAACAACACCATCTAATTATACTTATTTACTTACATGGTATAGTTGAGATGGAACTATTAGTTCCAAATTTATTTGGCATGTACATATTGTATTTTTAGATGAATAATTATATTTTGAGTGATCAATGCTATACACACATACTTTGCATAAGATTAGCATGCAGTGTTATTTTTGGACTTGTATTTTTATAATTTGATTTAGAGATGAGGCCTTCCCCATCCCAAGATTATTTATACATGTAAGCTCCCAGTCCCAAAGGGAGGAGAATTTTGTTTGTTAAATATTAATAAGAAATTAAGAATAAGTTCAATTATAATCTTGATATGCAAATCTTCATTCTTATCTGTGTTGTTGATTGTGTAAGAAATGATAGAATTTTGGTTTATTAGACTATTTTTGTATGAGTTATATTCTATTTATATTAATTTATATTAATTTATAGTTGATATGAATACCTTTTGCATATAAATCATAATCCCCATTGTATATGTGTTATTATAGTCTAACAAATACATCAAACATTGAATAAATGTGTTAAAGTATGTTATATTTTAGTTCCATTTGACTCCTAATATATGTTATATTTTTGGTGTGCTATACTATCTTGCAAAAAGCATTGGTATGTGATCTATTATCCAATTTATATAGTTTAAGTACCAGCCTTGAAAGATTTCACATAGTGTGGTCCACAAGCCTCCTTTCTTGCCCTACCTTTCCCTCCTTTTTGAGTTTATTTTGAAGTCATACCCACCTTAATTATAACCATTATACTTCCACCTCTTTCAATTATATCTAGGTTTACCCATATCCAAATCATCAATGGTAAACGATCTACCTCACTCATCATTATTCCACTAATAAATTGCTTACAAAACCCAATACCATACAACTTGTCCTTGGAGTGAATAAATTTTCACTAATCATTAAACATTAGAGGCTACCTCATAAATGTTCCTATGATGTACATAAAACACACATCAATTTACCATAACTCTAATTTGGGAAAAATTACTGTCAAAAACCTAATTTTAGACATTCATCAATATCTTAAAAACCATTGTAAATATTTATATAATTTATTTCTTAAATTTTTCAAATTATTTAAGGACACTATAAAAAATATTTTAGAGTTCCATGATCAATTTGAGAAAGTTTTTGCAATTTTATGGGTTTTCATTAATTTGCTCTAAATCTTGTGTTTTTAAGAATTTGGGAAAGTTCATAAAAATAAAATGGGATTTATTTTTTATAATTTTAGATTTGAGGCTAACCTAAGTCTAAAATTATTTGTTCAGATTTTTGTTAAAGGTGAAAATCACTTATACAATGTAAATATTTTTTATTCTAGGACCACACACTAGGGGCCAAGGCAAAGGTTTTAAAACTCTGAGAAAAAATTATAAAAAATAAAATATGGAGCCAAAAGTATGAATCTTTGGATCTTCTATCTCAAGGTTTAATGTGATAGATCACAATATGAACCATCTTGAGTATAGTGTACAAAATATGTAGTCTGATATGAACAAAATCAAAGAAGATATGAAAAATGTCACTATGAATTTTTTGAATATTATGCTGGACTTTCACAATAATGATCGAAACTAAGCACCAATCACCAATTGACAACCTAAGTAGAGTGGATCTTCTAGCTATCCCAATCCAAATCTAAGTGCATCATAGTCATAGAACATGATGCCAAAAGTATAATTATATAAGTTTGGTGGAAAGGATATAGTCATTTGGATTAACCAAATGAAGATATTTTTTAATGCACATCATATCCCTTGGGGATATAAGGTGGTAATGGCATATTTATATTTGTAACTTAATAAATTTGTTTGGTATCAATATGTTTTTTCTCAAAATACTAAAAAATGCCTCGATTTCACCTATTCTATTTTCATGGAGGATTTTAAAACACACCATAATAATAGTAAATTAAATAAGTACTTCAAATAATTGGAAAATCTATAGTATAAAAGGTCAATCAAGGATTATATTCATGAATTTAAGAACCTCTATTTGTGCATGGAGATAATTATAGATTATAACCTAAATAGCCTAGTCTTGTTGATCTCAAGAACCACATTCATCATGAGGTATGAATTATTTATCTACTTAATTTTTATAAATATATTATCATGTTGTGCATGGTAGATGAAAAAAATTTAGTTATCACTAGACATGTATTCACCAATAACATTGATGATAGCAAATTAGAACCATCATTTACTCCATCAATAATATTAATGCCCCAAGAACTTGAATAAAATATATCATAAGGTTTATGTTTTAATTATGACAACAAGTACATTAAAGGACATAATTTTATTGAAAATAAATTGATATACATTGATGGAATTAATGAAGAAGAGGATGAAGAAAAATTTGTAGAGGTTGTTCATGAGCTAGAGTTTAGGTATTTCCAACCATCTCTTGACATGTATTATTATTATTATTATTATTATTATTTAACAACTCAAAAACTCTCAAATCCTTAGGATTCTTGATAAAAAAAATGTGATTATATTAATTGACTTTAGAACTACTCAAAATTTTAAAAATGATAAGTTTGTTTCAAATTTGAATGTTTTGTTTATCTAGCACTAGAATTTCAAGTCATGGTTATCAATAGGGAAGTGTTAATTTTGTAAGAAAATGTTAGAAATTTAAACTCACTAATATGGAATACATATTTCAAAACCCTATGTTTTCCATTCATATGGTGCATTTGATATTGTGTTATGATCCTGATGTATCAAAACCTTTGGCATGATTGAGATTAACTTCTAGGAATTGTTTGTGTATTTTCATTTATAACGAAATAGGTTTGAGTTGAGATGGGTGGGTGAAAATTCACTAGAGATTGTAATCTCGGATAAAAAACAAATTATTCTAAAAATAGATTAGTGGGGCCTATAAAATAGTTTTTTTAGTGGAATAAAAATAGTCAAATGTGCAAATGTCACTAGATCTTTAGTGGATAGTGGAAAATTATTTACTTTTTGTGAAGGATATGTTACTATATAGGACACTTAAAATAGATACTTCAAAAACTTATCCATTTATGGAATTATTTGATTATTAGTCACCATCCATCACATACTATTTTAAGTTACAAAAGATAATGTGAGAAATCAAGGTGTATAATCAATATGAGATTATTCTATCACATACTATTTTAAGTTACAAAAGATAATGTGAGAAATCAAGGTGTATAATCAATATGAGATTATTCTATCAAAAAATACATCCAATAGTTAATGTTTACAATTTTGGCTAGAATATTCTCATCCAGATAGATTTATCAAATATTAATGAAGATGGAAGAATCATGTTGGAATAATAAGATATTATCTCAAGTCAATTAAAAATGATGTAAATGAGGGATATCATTGAGTCTTTATCAAGTATGATAACCTACTAAAAAATGATATGACATGGGAAAACAAATAATTCATATTGAAACATCTAATGATCTTCAACATTAAGTATAATGTTTATTTAAAGCAAGAAAGTTACACCTTTAGCCTATTACATTTATTTGGATATGTGTGGAAAATTTTTATATAGAATAACCTTTAATTAATTAATATGATAATATGTTTATCTTTATATTGGTGGTAGGGTAGGCCTAGGGTGTTTCTATGGCATAGTTGCAGTATATATAATAGATATTGGTTAGTCTTTAATCATTATATTTCAAATTTTATTCTTATTGTAAGGTTTCAAGGTTTCCACCTTATATTGGATCACCATTTATTTATATATTTTTATTTAATTCAATAATATTGTGATCTATTTATAGAATTCTATTAAATATGGTATAGTAATTTCATTGCGTATAATATCATATAATTTTATCCATTTATATTTATTTTCCACACTTACTGGTATAAGATGTATATGAGTTTATTCATGATTCTCATTCATCATCTCTCCAAAATTTTATTCATTATACTCTATCTTTTTACCCTTTGGACTTATATGTTCACTTGCATCCTCTCCTTCCCATCTTCGACTTCCACATTTTTCACTCAATATTATAGAATATTCTTTCTTTATTTTTCCAATATGTTTTCCATATCCATAAAATCAAGTTCCTATATGGAGCTGTGTTTAGAATTTTCATCTTTATGAGAGGAATTACTAGTGCCCTCTACATAAGGTGGTATTTTTGGAGTAATTTTCTATGATATATCAATAGTTAACTCTTCAATTAGATTATTGACCCATATCAAATATAAATTAGTTATTGTATATTCTATGAAGGGATTAATTTTATCATGTATTTAATCATTATTTCCACTAATTTCACCACTATTTTTTCCCCTTATTATCATCATTGGATGATCAGATATACCCAATATTTTTACATAAATTTCAAGATATATACTATTGAATTTAGGACACAAATATCTTTCCATGATTATTTATTATTATCCACATTAATAAGATATAATATTATCCTTTCATATGTCCAAATGGGATTTTAACTTAATCTACTAGTTTTTTAGAACCCATGGAGATCCCCCTTAGAAAGACTTGTACTTTTCCATTTATTAATCTTCAACACTTTCATGTGGATAGTATGATACTAAATTTTTCATTTGGATATCACCTATATTTGTTTATTTTTTCATATCAACTTTATGTATTTCATATTCTTTCTTCAACTTCCTCCTCCTATTTCATTTCATACTTACCTCTTGCATATTGGAAACTTATTCTCTATGAATTAATGGAAACATTAGAATGACTTGAGGTAGATATTGTTCATGGGTAGAAGGGCATGCTTATGACTTATAAATTATCACACTATTAGATATGGAAATTTTACATCTCATAATTCTCAACAACTCAGTGTCTAAGGCCTCTCAAAAGTTGGAATTTCATATTTTAATGAATTTCATGAAAATTCATCCTTATGTAATAAAGTTATTCTTAATTTATTTTCCAATACCTGATGGTCAATGCAGTATCCTTTAAAACTAGTTTTTATTTATCCTTGGGAAAATAATATAGTAAGACAAAATATCTATTCTTAAAATTTCCATTCCTAAAGGAACAAACTTTATTTATTTCAATTGAGCCTTCTTAACTTTCTTATTTTATTCATGTCCTTGTAATTACTTCATTAATCCCTTATTTGTTCCTCTTATAATATACTTTTTTTAAAATTTGGGCCTTCTTGAATTTTTTTCTTTTTAATTTCATTGAAATTTATTCCTCACCTCCCTTCTTTGTTCTTCTTAAATCCCTTTTCTTCCTTTTATCCTATTTTATAATGTAGGATTACCTTCAAACCATTGATATTTTCTTATTTTCATGTTATTTATTGTAACATCAAATACTCACCAAGGATAAATGGTGTTTTAGTTAGGTCCACTTGGATATTTTCCCCTAACCATGACATATTAATTATCCCTTGTGCATGTTGCATACAAATAATGTGAATATTGATCAATAAAACTCCTTCAATGATAATCAATTTAATAAAATAAAATCATATTTTTATTGTTTATAAAAACATCATTTCTCAATTCTTTCCTCACTACCATGCATCCTACATCAAATAGAGAATTAAATTATAATTTACCTTTTACGTACTACCCTTTTGTTGTTTTCTAATCCAAGTCATTATTTTTTTATATTAATTTTTATGATGATATTTTTACTCATGCATGGTTTTTTATCTATGAAAATAATTTTAATTCATGACTATGATTTTTTTATTTCCATGAGAATTTTTAATTCATTATGATATTTTATTTAGTGCCATGTAAAGTTTGTATTTGTCATGGTGATTTAATTAGTGACTCACTTGGAAATAAATTTATTCATCTTGAAATAATTATTTTGTATACAAATGTGATGATTATGTATGATATTTAATGATTTTGAATGTTATGTTATGATTATATATTCAAAATCATCAGTTTTTCATAATAAATCACTACATAACATATAAAAAAATTACAAAACATAGAAAATCATTTAAAAAAATGTATTCAATGCAATGTTGATACATGAAAAAATAAATTATTTTTATACCAATGTGATGATTCAAATACAATGATAATTATCAAAGCATGTGATTCTTTTCAAAGTCCATGCCACTTTTCAAATATCATGATGTTTTTAGTGATAGCATAACCATAACCATAAATAATAGATTTTTTTAATATTCATTGATAACCAATTCATAATAAAATGAGGAAAAATAGTTAAATAAAATATGTTAATATTATAATATTACATAACCACAAATAACAATATCACTAGTATTGTAGAAATGGGTTTTGCCACCCATGACCAACCTAGAAAGCTTATATATCGCATTGAGATTGAAATGTTAGCATCACCATTAATTGATATTTAAAGGAGTGTTATAAAATATGTGGGAAATAAATGAATAAAACTCTTCTCAACATCTTGATTCACACCACCATTTCAAGAAAAGGTGGCTAAATCTAGACAAAATAGATACTCTAGGTCAAAGGTTTGGGACTTATTAATCCATTTAGAAGACCTAAAAATTTTCCTTGTTCCTCTCATTTCAGTAATGCATGATTTCAGACTATCACTTTATCTCCATGCTAGGAAAAAAATATCATGTCTTTAATATATAACTCAAAATAAAAATCTTGATGTTCACCCTTGTCAGATGAGAGTGAACTATATATATATATATATATATATATATATATATATATATATATATATATATATATATATATATATCCTCTCTTGAAATGGAAGTAGGTTGAAATAATAAATAAATCATCCTAGTACTTATATATAGATATAAAACTTAATTATTCCCTTTGGTATTTTCACCATGAGTCTCCATTAAGCAAATATTTCAAGTTTTCAACTTAATTAAAAGATTTTTTAAGGTTCCATTTTATATTTCCAACGTAAAACTTACATGCAAAATTTTTTAATAAAAAATAGGCAAAATCTCAGTGTTAATATCCTCATAAAATTATAATATATTAATCAGGACTTTCAACATCATCATGGGTTACATATCTGACTTCCTCAATAGAAAAAAAACATGTCTTAATAAACATCTAAAAATAATCATCAATAATATCATCTCCATTGATATCCCATAAATATTATAAATCTCAAGAAGTATACTAACATCAACATGAAATATCTCAAAAATAGGAACATCAACAATAGGCTTAGAATATATAAAAATATAAGTGCGTCAACAAGATCTACAAGGTTGAGCTCATCATCTTCATCATGACTATTAAAATCATCATCAATAGTGGATTAAAATATCCTATAGTATTTTGATAATAAAATAACCTTAGATCACCATCTAGAAATATCCATCTAGCCAAAAAAAAAAAAAAACCTCATAGAATCTATAATAGAATATCAAAGATAATAATGTTCAACTAAATGAGCATGTTAGCCACATGATATAAAAATATGTAGTTCAAAATAATCCCTAGAGCTATGAAATTTTCATACACAATGATATTATTTTTGGAGTCAATATAGGATTGAGTGTAAGTTTATTTTGGCTGACATGAAACCTTAATGGTTTGAACTTCACTAGAATGACCAGTAAATTAAGACTCAATTTGAAATTTGTTCTAAATACCTCTGAATATAATTCCATTGATGTTTAATACTATGGTCTATGAAAGTGCACATCACTCTTAAGCAATACACCAACACTATGTTTATTTAGTTTCATTATCTCTTAGACATAGAAATCAAGTGTAAAACAAAAATAAGAGCATGAACATGTGTATGATTATCAATTCATATGGAAAGATTTTAATCATTTTTTAGTGTATGCAAAATGGACTCGATGATTTTGGATTGAATTTAGACATAACAGGTTTTGGACACTAGTATGATGTATCAATATTGATCACACTATTTAAAATGAGTATTTAAATTTTTGTTTTAATCATATACCTTGGTTTTTAATCAATTTATCTTTGTCCAAAAAATAAATAATTCTTGACAAAATTTCTTAAATGTGGGATAAATTATTTTCAAAATTTAAAGATCATGTCCACCTCATTACTATTTTTTTCTTAAATAAATAATGATAATATTAATTTACAATGGATTGTAGAACTTATGTCTTAGATTTAATAAAAAGATGACAATTCATAACATGCAAGACTATCTAATTCAGGCCCAATTGATAATGCCCATAAAACAAAAAAAAGGTGCTTGATTTTTCCAAGTCTTTGCACTTACACCATGTTTTAAAAAATCAATTGATAAATTATTGCACCTTCTTTTCCCTAAAAGATTATGACACTTTTTTATTTATCAATTATGAAAAAAAAAATTTATATATACTCAAATATATATTAAATTTCAAAACACACTTTAAAAATCATCAAACTCAAGAAATGTTTTTATATATGCTCCTAGATTCTCCATTACATGCATAAAAATTAGGTTATACACAAATGTATAAATAGGATGTAAACGATGTGTTATTTTTAAGTTTCACACTAGTTTAGGTAGTCTAGGTCTTACTTCAAGGTAAATTCTAAAAATTAGGTAGTTTACATCGATTAAAATATAATTGATTAAAAAAATTTACCCATTCACATTTATACTTATTATAATCCTAGTAGAATCTAGTTTTGATAAAATTAAATTTTATAAGATAATATTACTAGATGAAAAAAATATTATTGCAAACATAAATGGAGGTACTAATCTATGGTATTTTTAACAAATAATTTGAATAAGCTAGGGTGTAAAATATTATATTTTATCATTTTGGAGAATGGAAATCATGAAAATGGGGTTTTGATTGAGTGTTTTAGAAAAAATAGGTCTATCAACTCATGTACATATATTTTCCAACATGTAATTGGGGTTATGTTTTAAATTAAAAAATATGAGTTTTTTTAAAATCAAAATATGATTTAAAAAAAAATGAAAGGGAATTATAATTTTTATTTAGAAAAATAAAATATATTTTTATTATCTTCACTAAATTTATAGAATAATTTTTGTATCAAGGGGACCCACTTATTTTTAATACTTTATAATACATATTTTAATGCATTTAATTAATTTTAATTCTTTTACACATGCTTCAAATTTTAAATGTTTTTATATTTAAGAAGTTTTTAGAAAAACAATAATTGTTTTTTGAAATGGTTAGCCTTTTTAAACTTTACTACACCTTTTAAATGCCTTCCAAAAAAATTTATAGGAATTAATATTTCATATGTGTAGAAATAAAAAATTCTAGGATAATTTCAATGTGATTTTACTCTTAATCAATAATTTATTCATGCCCTCTCACACCTAGGGAAATAATGGTTTTGTTGTATTTGGTTTAGGTAGTTTCTAACGAATTTGTAAGTTCTTACATAATTATTTGACATTATATTCAATTCACTTTCTTCTATTTCACACTTATATTCAATTTTTCAATGCCACACATTCCTTAAAAATGAATAAAAAAACCAAAAAACACCCCTCAAAAAATTTTCAATAATCTTAGGCAAATTATTGTGTTTCAAGGCTCCTCAACCAATTTTTAATTCTCCCAATAAAATTAGATTATGCAATTTTCATTTTATAACCTAATATATTTCATGTATTTTCTCATTCTTCATACATATAAAAATTAGATAAAACATATTTATTTTAGCATATAGTATTCCTTCATTTTGAATAACTTCTTGTATGAATAAAAAATTTCCAAGGAAAAATTAAATTTTCATGTGATGTTTAAAATTAATTTTTTGAGAAAAAACTGGAGATGCTTAAATTAAAACATTCAACACAAAACACTAATATTTCTCCTCTCTCACATACAAATAATCAAATATGTCTAATTATCGAAACCTCATATATAATAAAAATATTTTAAGGAAAAATTATATGCAAAAAATAAATTTCTTACTCTTATTTACATTTCTTTCTCTTCATGAAAAAAATATCCAATTCTTGGATCCATCTCATTCAGATAATTCTTTCTCATAGGCTCACTCTTAACATTCCCTTATAGAATATACAAATAAAAATATTTATGATACTACATGTATGTGATTATTTTATATGCATTGAACTCCAATGTTTGCCTTCTTTAGCAAGTGCAAACTATTGTAACCACCATCTTCCCATTCTTCCTTCTCAATTCTCTCATATCTCTAACCAAGATTTGATACCATTGTAAGTTACCACATAGGTTATTAAAAAAAAATGTGTTATAATAATGCAATAAATATATATCATTATTTTTTTAAAAATATTTAATATAGATACAAATACCCAAACCAATTCAAGAGTAACCACCTCAAAAAAAATGACTAATAAATAGGTTGTAATTAGACTTAGGATTAATATTCATAACATAAAAATTGTTTAGTTAAAAAGCATCTTATCAAATATTGACAAGTGACATTAACTAATTATTTCACTATAGTAATTAAGGATGTGTATGTGATGGTTCATTAATATTAACTTAAATAGTTGAAAAATTATTGTATATTTTGTCTCTTCACTTTCATTATGAAACTCTAAATAAATTAAGCAAGGAGAATATATAAATATGAAAATTATGAGAGAATAATATTACCATAAACATACTAACATGGATAGATAGGTTTTTAAAACTTATTTCACAAATGGAGAGATGGTATCCTATCAAATGGGAGACATCAAATAAATTTTTCCTTGGGTCCAATGAAATAATTTTAGATGTTTTTGAAGTTGAACTATGGGAATTTGTTTTGAAATTTTAGAATTAAATGATGATGAAATTTGAAAAGATTTTATAAAAATTTAAATAATATAATTTTAATTATGAATGGAAGGATTTTGTTGATATAATATTTTATAGAAATAGTAATATAAAATTAGTTGATGACATTTTCAAAGGGGTGATGAACATTTCATGAGACCTACTATTAGCTACTTATCATTATTTAGACATATGTCACTTGTGAATTTGGTACTCTATCTTATTTTCTTATAATTTCAAGTGTTTCTCACATATAAGACACAAGTAAACATTTTTTTCCTTAATTTTTGTTAAAATTTCTATAAATAATGGTTTTATAAGTTTAATGTGGGAGTTATAAATCCTTATCCCATCATGGGTTAGTTAAACTGATAATATTAGAGGTATTTAGGGAATGTCCTAGGATGATTTTTGTATGAATAGAGGTATTGAAAGGAATAATAATAGGGTCCTAGAAATAAAAGGAAGAGGGTGATATCTTCCTCATCCTCATAGTATTATATAATAAAAGTACCAAGGAGGGAGGAGCTATTAAAAACTAGTTAAAAACAATCTAGGTTTAGATGGAAATAGGGAAAAAAACAAGAAACAATTGAGGGTGGTAAAAATTTTATGAAGGATGGTGGTAAGGCTAAAAATTACTCAAATGTGGTTTACTTAGGAAATAAATTAGATGTATGAAGTGATAAATCAATTGTGGATGGGGACTTCACAGTGGGTAAATAAGTCTAGATATGTTTTTTATCAAATAGTGGCACCAAGGATAAATGACATTATGTATTAGTAAAATAATGTGCACAAGGGATACTTATATAAATATAATAATATATAGGTTTGAATATAACCCTAATGTGTATAAATAAGGAAATGGAAGTATCATTAAATGATTGATAAACAATTTTAATAGAAAGAGAGAAATAAGTGACTAAAACTGATGCTCTTGGGGAATATAACTAAATTCTAAGACAAGAAAATTGTTTCTGAGGTTAAATAGACTACAACACTAGAATTTTCATATGATATAATAAAGGATAAAAAAATTAGACCATAAATTGTGACATGGGACATAATTAACCCTTAATGTTGACCCTCACCAATCTAACTAGCTGATATGATTCTAACATCTGCTTATTTCATAGATTTTGAAACTTTCTAAGCTACTTTAATAGATATGGATGATTGAGACATTAACTTAAATTTATATTATGGGAATAATTATCTAATATTTATAATATTTTTTATGACCTTAACTTTCCAAAATTTCATAAGAATATATAAATTTAAAAGGTTATTTACTTGAACCTCCCTCTTGGGGATTGCAGCTACATATCCATAAACAATCAAAATCAAGGCTCAGTATAGTTCTAGTGATTGTGAGTGTTCCCAACCCAAATTAGAGAAAATAATTCTTCTCCTCTCCTTAATTTATAAAATGAAACTATATGATTTTATATGAACTCCTTTTGGTAAAACATGCACTGACACAATATTTAGAATTATGGTAACATGCTCTTTGACAAGTGTGCAATAGATATACTCAATGTATATATCACTATAAATTTTTTAGGTGGAATTTAATAATAGGAAACTCAAATATGATGAATGAATAAGGCTATATTTTAATATACATGTCTATCTATGATAACTTCACACATAGGAAAACCATATATGATAGTGATAGGTAGTAATCAAGGTATGAGGAATCAGTCCAAGGTGAAAAGGACCTAAAAAATAAAGAGGGATAAAATAAAAAAATTGTCAATAGTGACTTAGAATTGATGAACCACTAATTATGATGTGGTAGGAAAAAATTTAGAAAATAGAGATTAAAATAAATAGAGGATAATTGACTTGGATCCTAGTGCTAAAATTTGATAAATCTAAGGTCTTTATAATGAAATATAGATTTATAATGGCCTTGAAAGGTCAAATTTGGGTGGAATGTATCTAAAAAATATTCAAATTTAAAATAATAGACAAATTTTTGTAAACCATGACAAAGACAAAAATAAAAATTATCTTGTACTAAAATTAAGTATATGCATAACACCCACTTTGATGCATGTGTTAAATGCATGCATGTGTCTCAAATTAAAATACATATTAACCACATTCCTGACATTACTTGATAGGGATATAAGGATCAAGAATTTGGATACTTGAAATAAGCTCACTCACACCCTAGTGTCAAAATATATAGTATAATTGAAATAAAATATGAATGTTAAATTGTAGTCCATTATCTTTTTAAATTGGTGCTATTGTAAAAAAATTAAATAAAACTAAAAAATGAGCATAAGAACAAATACACCTTGTGGTATGTGAACCATGCTACCAATCTTGAAACATTAGTGTTGAAACTAAAAAATAAAACATAGGTGCTCAAGGGTGAAATCTGCTTATTGATCATATAGGCAAACACAATATTTTATATCCACTTGGTATCACTATGATGGTATAAAAATAACTCAAATTCTTAGCCAAAAAAGTATAGGTATTTTTCATCTCCACTTGAAAATATGTTGGCTTCACTTGAGTCTTGAATTGGTGATATAATATCTAAATATATTCTCCCCTTTTAAGTTGATGGATGGTCTTATAAATCACCCATATAGAAATAAAATGACTAAATGAAATGTGTAACATCTAAAAATAATCTTAGTTATTATAATTATTAAAACTACATATGTAACACATGTATGTAACTATAGGACTATATATTCATGTAATGCTTGATAAGAATATTTTATCCATATTAGAATGAGTTAATAGGGATGATGGAAAAATGAAATTCCCTAATGTAACCAAGTGAATGTGGATAAACAATATGCCCTAATATAGTAGGATATGGAAAAAAATACCTAATATATAGATAAAGTACCCCAATGTGACTAGGTGTAAGAAAGATCATGTCATGTCCTAATATAGGGAATGTAAGATCAATAGACACATGGAGGAATCATGATATAATGGAAATATATAATTGGTAAAGTTTGTGGATGTGTGGGTATGGTTTCCCAAATGGAAAGTTATATATCCTAGGCTCTATAAGGATAGGAATAAAGGGTCTCACCTAATGTGGCAATGTGCCCCTAAAAGGGTTAGATATAGAAATTAAGTGCACACACACAATAGTAGTAGTATTGCCTAATATGTACATGGTGGATACCATGAAACCATTGATAAAAATAATAGTAAACCAAAAATAGTAGTGTGTATGATACAAATATTAGAACCAAACATAGTATATCACAAATTATAGGCAATGTAATCACACATAATCATGTAACTATGAATAAAATATATGTAACCATAAAAAATTTGATCCAGAATCAATAAATGACATAAAATGAAGTATGGAGGATGATCTATGGAAAATATGGGAAAGACATAAATAAAATGTTAAAAAACACACACAAGTATAAGCGTGCACATGTAAGAAATTGATAAATCATAGGGAATGCAAGAGAACACACAATGTATTCATGTAACACATAAAGCGTAAGTTATATAAAGATAGGTTTATGAAATATAAGTAAATATATAATAATAAGTTTAAATTAGGAAGGATATAATCTTAGACCCACTGATAATATAACCCTAGTATATGCATGCCTCAAATGTGAAAATGCCTCTTGGTGTCAGCATGATGAAAATGTGTAGAATCTATAAATCCTTGATAATACTTAACTTTTGTATGTTGTGTCTTACCCACTCAATAATACCCTAAGAATCAAATATATAATGTGTACATGTATCATAGTTAGATAGGAATGATATGTATCCATCAACAAAGCTAAATATAAATAATTTTTTTATTTATATGTTTTTTCAAGAAATAATAATAAATGTGAGATCAATCAATAAATAAGTAATTTAAGGGGAAAATAATGAAAAAAATAAGAAATAAATTATGAAATTCAAAGGAATAAAATATAACATAAATAAGAATAAAAGGATTCTTACTATCCTACAACCTCCATATAAAATCAAAGAATGTTATGCCATAATTACTTGACTGTGTGTGTGTGTGGGTGCGCACGTGCGCGCACGCACATGCACACGCGCCTGTGTGCATGCCCACATGTGCGTGCATGCATGCATGCATGTGTGTGTGTGTGTGTGTGTGTGTGTGTGTGTGTGTGTGTGTGTGTGTGTGTGTGTGTGTGGGTGTGGGTGTGTGTGTGTGCGTGTGTGTGTGCGTGTGTGTGTGTGTGTGATCTATAATTCTATGTAATATTTCAAAATGGGATAAAAAATCAAGGGGAAAGAACCACAATAATAGAGTAAGAAACATAAACCAAAGGGATAGAATAATATTGAGCAAAAAGCATAAATTTAAAACCTAAGAGAATTATTATGCAATGAAAATCTCAAGGGATGAAATAAATGGATAGTAAAACATATAAAATAATTATATAAGAAAAATTATGTATAATATATTATATCATTGAATTTTAAAGGATAGGCTAGCATGGCTAACTGATAATCTTATCTATATACAAAGAGAGGACCATGAACATGGAGAGTTATATGTGCCATTAAAATTATTGTAATTATTATCATAATTTGTATAGTAACATAAATCCTCATCATAATGACATTTTCCATGGAGGGGACTAGATAGATGAGATGTCTTAATCTCTCAAAAAGAAGAACATGTATTAATTTACAAGTTTCAATGTATAGTTAAACTCTTTGTAGGTTCCATGGAAATAATATATTTAAGATGTGGTAAGATAATCCTGTAAAGTGGATGAGTAGGAATTTTAATTCTTGGTCATGCAACTATAGGAGCTATAACTCTAAGAGATATATTGGGAAAAATCAAATCTATATGAGTTTTAACTTGAAGAATTAGAACTATGAATGTAAAAACTATAGGTACAGTAATTATAACTGGTGTAACAATAAAATATGTCACATGGGGTTTTATGATTTTTTTAGGAAGCATTTTTTTCTCTTTTTTTTTATGTTGCATGGGCAATTCAAAACATGTGCCTCAAATGGAAAACTATTTTTATCATGTATGAACATTAATCATTGAATTAATGTGGATGGTATATTTATCATTTTATTTAAACATGCATCAATTTAAAATATCATATGTCCCATTCTATCAAAATACATAGAAACATGATAAAAGGGCATTAAGACCTATGGTGATTGGTAATGTGATACATCCATTAGGCATCATCAAGAGACCATCATAAATATTTAAGGACCATGTATGTACCAAGTAAGTCTTATTTAGTTTACCCTCTACCAACAATGAATGATATCATAATTAAGTTTTTATTTTAACCATTTTCCACCATAATGTTAATGGTAATCATAGAACATGAATATAAAAAATAATGTATAAATAGTGAAACATTGTTAATATCATCATCTAGAATGTTGTGGTCATAGACTCTTATACATGAATCTTGATTTTGGGAATTTATGACCATACCAATAACACCTTATAAAATATTATAAGTGGATGTCATTGATTGATTGTACGTATAGCCATGTGAATTTTTATTTTATTTTAAGCATCCTTATTTATAATTGGATTGTTGAATATCACTAATTGTTAGTTTATAGTAGTAAACAATTGATTCAATTTAGGGTTATCTCTTTCCACTTGAATAAGTATTTTTCAAACCATTCATCCTAACTCTTTATTTATAATTATTTATTGTAATAAATATACAGATGCATGTTCTTTGTAAGTCATACCTTGAGATGATTGTAATAATCCAACATGCATTGGAAGTAGTAGTTAACTAGGATAGAATCAGTATAAATAGGGCCCTAGACTAGTGGAAATGTGTTTACAGAGGTTCCTATAATTACACCCAAACATGATAATTATAGGGATAAATTTTATAGTGGAGAGTAATAACATACATAGAAGAGTTGACAATAGTGTAAACCATCTACCATATACAAGAATCAACTAGAGATCAAGACAAAGTTGATATAAATAGAAGATTAACCATAAGTAGTATTGTATTAGATGACAAATTAAATAAAAATAGAGCACTCACTATGCACCAACCACATGTAAAATAAGATAAGGAAAGACATAATAGAATGATTCTATTAATATCTGTCAACACATGAAACCATATTCTATTACATCAAAGTGTTATTTATAGTATTTTAAAATCCTATTATCTCTCTACAATCTAGCCTTTGTGATAAAAAAGGAAAGACTCTTTGAATTCTTTTAATAATTTATTAAGATTACAAGGATGAATACATAAAAAATTTATACCAAAGACAAAATCATACACTTCATACATGTGTTCATCTCATATACTTCACAGATTTAGCAAGCTCCATTCTTCATCCAATACTTTCATGGACTTAAATATTTGTCTCATCCTGAGACAAAATTACAAATTGATCTAAATTGAGATAAAAATATAAGTCATAAACAAAAGTCATAGTTATTTCTTGAGGTGTCATTTACTGATTTACACCCTTTATACACTACTTACCCACCCTTTCAAGTTTTCAATTAAGTATCATAATAGCTTACCACTCTTTTGGGTTTTCAATAGACCAATACAACTAGGTGGATGAAATTTATGAGTTTTCAACCATTATATCCCTACTCCTAATGTTTATACAATCTTATAATATTTTGAATATGAGAGAAGTCATAAAAAGGAAGTGCACAAACCTTACTACTATGGCTAAGAGGTTATTTTACTTAGGGACTATGGAGATTATTTTGGATGGGTATCTACTAGCCCACTAAATTCATATGTATCCACTACCAAAGGTATCTATGAATATTGTTCCTTTGTTTCTATCTCCCTCTTTTGTACAATTTTTTGAAACTATTGAGGAAGAATGAACTAGGTCTCATTTATTTTCTAGGAAATGTTTAGACTAACTTAAATGAGATCTTGCTTGATCATTTTGTAGTCAATGAGCACTTTGTGTACCATGGTAAGTAGAATACACAATGGTATCTAGATAATCATAATGTTTTCTAAATTTTCATCATCTTCAATTTTTAGCAATGACTTGGAATTAGATTATTTCTATTGAATGTCCAAGATGAGCTCATCTAATTTGTCTATTATTTTTTGGGCATGGATGTTGCAAACGTGTTGTGAATTATTTCATTATACCATATTTACATATTTTATATGGTATTGTCCCAAGAATATAAAAAATATTTAAGTGTTCCACTAATTTTATACATAATTAGTGGTAAATTTAGGCTTCATACATTGATTCAAATGTTGTATTCAATTTAGCATATCTTAAGATATATTATTGGACTGTTTTGAATAAGTGTTTAGGACCTACTCATATTCATCTAGGATTTTAAAAATGACCTCTATTTCCATCCTAAGAGCTTGTCCTTGTGTGCTCAATGCTAAAACCTTTTTGTATAGCTCCCCAACTCTTTGTGAGTTCTATCAATAGTGAAGTGAATTGTTTGTCTTCTGATATAACTTGATCACCTAGTAATTTCATAACTAAGGTAGGACAAGGGTTATTGATCAATTTCATCACATTCACAATCCTTTCTTCTACTTTATCATTTTTTTATGTAGCCTTAGGACTTCTTACTTGAAATCTGAGGCCTTTTGAACAATAGATTCTTGGAAGGAAACTATTTCTTTAATTTGTTTGGAGAACCATAGTTAGGTTATGTCTAATGATGTTTCCATCATAGTGGTTACAAATTCGATTGATGTGGTCATGATATCATAGGAGTAGGTGTGAATTGAGTGAGTGAGATCAAAAAAAAATTCCACCATGTTTATGTAGATAAGACATCCCATAAACATTGCCTAGAGATTTGTGTTGCTTCTTCAATTCCCTTAGTGTGAGTGGTAGTTAATACCTCCACTTTTCATTATGCATCCTTAAGATATTTAGCCTAGGTTAATGCTTTCACCTTAGCCTTGGTGTCATTTTTAGCTTGTAATTAGCTTAATCTTGGGCCTTAGCTTGAGAATCATCTTAGGCTTTGGATTTAACATGTACCTTAGCCTTAGCTTTAGCATTAACATCAGCTTTAGCTTTGGCTTTTTTCTCTTTTTAATTTTATTACATAAGTTGTTTGTGCCTCTTGTTATTACCTTTGTGTTTCTTCTTACTATTTCTTATTTACCTCTACTTATTCAACCTAATTATGAAAAAAAATTTCTTTCTCAACTTTATTATTTATGGTTTCATCTTATTTGACTTGCTTCCATGTAGACTCTACTTCCTTAACTTTCCTTCTGATAGCTTCTACTTCATTAGCCTACTTCTACACAACCTATACTTCCTTAGCTCTCCTTTATTTCTCAACATTTGTATCTTATTGCTTCTATTGTTCAATATATAAAAATTCTTGTTGTGTGGTATGTAGTGACTCTACCTTTTCTTGTGTTTTCTTGGTCTTTTGTTCTTCTTGCATCTCTTCAGGTTCAATTACACTTTGCATAGTTTGTTGTTCCTATAGTTACTTAATTGTGATTGTATCCATGTGTTACTCATCCCCTTTAGGTTTATTTTCACATTCAGTCTTCTTAGATGATTGTTCTTCACTTAATTAATCTTTTTATACCAACTTATTTATCCTATATTTTTTTGGAGGCTTGAGGGTCTAGTTTTGTTTCTTCACACCCTAGGGTTGAAGTTGTTATTGAGATAGTTTATATTATTGTTAAATAATTTGATTTATAGGTTCACAAAAATAGACCATATTTTCCCACACAATTTGTGATGGATTAGTAGTTAGATGTGTGCATGGTCACCTAAATAAGGTTTTTGTAGGAATGTCTTCTATAAATAAATCAACTAAGTGTGTAGTGGATGATCCCACCACTAATTTTATTGAAATATTTTTGGCCTCCAAATTATGTTGAGCCACTTCTTATCTTACATTATTAATAAGGATATAATAAGGTGTTTGATTAATATTAACCGAAAGGTCTTGTCTTACTTTATTTCACAATTGGTATGTGTGCACTACTTTATAAAATAAAAAATCAATTTCTTATTATACATAATAGACCTCTATTTTGATGCTTTCCAACATTGATTGGAGAAAATACCATTATTTAAATCCCATATTACGTAGGTCACACTCAATAGCTATTCATTAAACCATAGAATGCTCGATCCATGACTTTATTTCTTAGTTTCTTTTCTTTAGTGGTGGCGGTGAAGCTCTGCACATAGGTGCTTTCCTCTTCTTGTTTTCTTATTGTTATAGAATTTGAGACAATGCTAGATATTTTGGTTGGGTCTATGTTTATGTGGGTTATTGTGAAGGTATTTGATGTACTTGTGGTTGTTGTGCATATGGAGGGATGAATTGTAATGGAGGTATCAAGCTTACATCTAAGGCATTTTACCAATAGGCTTTATCTTTTATTTAAACCATCAAAATGAAAAATGGCATTCGAGTGAAATTTGGGGTATCCAACTCATGAACCTTAATCTATATGCCATTGTATAGTTTGGTAACTGAAGCATGTTATCCTAGATACTTCATTGCATCTTAGGGAATCTTGGGGTGTGGTTATATCAAGGATAGAGATTCTATCCACCATGCATTGAATCACCCCAATTAATCTTAATTATAGTTTTTTAGTCCATAAAATACTTGTGAAGGAATTATAAGGACAAAAATTAGGATTTATATTCATAGGCCCTAGTGTTAGGGTCCCTACTTGAGCTGTTCCTTGAGCATCTTAGACTAATAGGGTAGTTTCTACCACATCTATGAAATTAAATAGTTTTGGATAATTGAATTTAATTTTTCAAATCCCTATACTAATTACCATTTCCTCTTTTTGGTAATTTGATAGTGAAATTAATCGCTGATCTCTATCCATGGCTTTATGAATAATCTGGGCTAAATAATTGTCTAAAGAAATTGTGCTCTGGTTTGAAATTTTTTCATGAATAGATATTTAAAAGTCCAATTGTAGAATTATCTTGTTAGCTAAAGGTGTTAATGTTTTATCATTGTCCATACCCTTAAATTTTATATCTATTTGGTACCTAATTACATGTAACCACCTCATTTGAATGCATTAAATATGTGTGCACAAATCTTCCTTTTCCAATTAATATTAGATGTTGGAGATCACCTTGATAGGTAAATTTGGTACCTAAGATCTTTAATTGAATTTTTTAGTAATTATTATAAGTGAGTAGCTATCATTTTGGTTAATCAATCTGTTTTATGTATCCACTTATTATTTTATTACCAAATCTTCTTCAAAACTAATGTAATATTTTGAAATAGCACATCATTAATGGTCTAACCTAACCATTGGCCTTATACTCACTATACCTATCTTGTCACTACCTTCCCAAAATTATTTATAATGCTTGATGTAGTTACATCTAGCTATCTTTGATGAGACATCTCTAGAATGTGATTGCATCCTACAATGATGACTAGTTTCTGGTGGTTTTGATATATTGCATAACAATGAGCACATTATACAAATATTCTAACCTAAGAAAACAAAATAAAAAACAAATAACATTAAATGAAATCTTAACTACATGGTTTTACTCAACACCAAATCATTTTTTTTAGAAAAATGATAGAGATTAAAGATGATATGGATTAAGCCTACAACCATTTATTCATCCTAGTTATATGGTTCCCTATAAATATTTCAGCACTATGGTACCCTATGATGATACTTGATGAATGATGTAGGTAATTTCCATCTTATGAATAGATTTTTGAGGAATGATTTAAATCTAATATAGTAAAGCAATACCATTTTATCTAATTAAAATTGTTTAGATCATATGTTTCAATCATGCCATGTTTTTTGAATTTATTTGTTGATCTTTTGTATCCATCTTGATGAAATCCATCATCCATTCCATTAATTAATCTTGATCTAATAATATCATGATCATCATAATGTGTAGAATAGGCATAATATATTCTATAAGAATTATTGCCTCAAGGCCATATACCAATTGGAATGGAATAAACCATATATCTCTCTTATTAAGTGTTTGATATGCCCATAGAATCATAGGAATTCAATCCTTCCAATAATATCTATGAAAATTATAAATTTTTTTAACACCTTGCCCAAAAACATCATTGGATGATTATACCTATCCATTGGCTTACAGATGGTTAGTCATGCTTTTATGGTGTGATATCATGAACTCATCAGTGAGAATACTAATAGTATTATTGAGAAAGTGCATTCCTCTATCACTTAAAAACTTAAATATAAATCCAAACCTAATGATAATTTTTTCATTTAAAAACTTGGTAACATCTTTCACACCATAGTTTGGAGTGGTAGTAACTTCCACCCATTTCATGAAATAATCAGTCGTAGTGATAATGTATATGGAAAGACTATGTTTACTTGGGGGAGTTATGTGCCCAAAAAAATCAATTTTCCATTACTCAAAATGTTGTTTCACAATCATATGTACTAAAGGCATTTCATCTCACTAGTTGGGATTGCCCATTATTTGATAGATGTTGCAATGTTATTAACTCTATATGCATCCTAAAATAGTGTAGACTACCAAAGACCACTCTAAAGTATTTTCCTTATAATGCCTTCTCCTACAAAGTGATCTCTTTTAATCCCTTGATTAACTTATTGATTAATCTATGATCGCTCATACTCTAGAGATATCCTACACAATATATCATCTTTGCCAAGCTTATACAAGAATCAATTAATGAGTCTATATGGTATGACTATGGTAACCATATTTTTCTTATTCCTCTCTATATAATGTGCAATAAAATTTCCTTGTTACAATAAATTTTCATTGTCCTCCATGTTATTAGGAACTATATAATATCTAAATAAATGTGCATCCATGAATTCATCTTTGAGTTCCTATGGTTCCTCCTCATTATGAATTCAGCTAACATGATCTAGTCCCACATTCTCCCATCCTAGATTAACATTAATCTAGAATTTAAATTCTTGAAAGAGCATCAACCACCTTGCTATGCATCTTCCTAGCATTGGTTTATTAACAAGGTATTTCAATGCTTGGTGATACATGAAGAACTCAAAAGGAGTATCTAATAAATAATGCCTAATCTTTTTTTATGCAAACACCATGTCTAGTGATTCTCCCTAGTTTCCTACTAGAAAAATTTATCAATTGGTCCAACCTACCTTCACCTTGTTGCACTAAGATAACTCATATTGAAATTCTAGAAACATCCACATAGACATGAAATTGATTCTTCCAGTCATTAAATACCAAGATGGGTGACGTTACCAATATCTATTTTAACTTAATAAATGTTGTTTGAAAATTTGGTGTCCATTCACATTCGATATCCTTTTGAAATAGCTTCTCCATGGATGTTGATATACTTGTCTACCCTTTTATAAACTTCATATAATATCATGCCAAGAAAGGTGCACACTTTAGTTGAATTGGTATGAGGTGGCATTCCTACTATAACAATAACTTTAGTTGGGTAAAATAAAATTTTATAGTTACACACAAAATGACCAAGAAAAAAACCAAAAAATGTAAATAATAGACACTTATTTAAATTTAAGGTGATGTGAAAATATTGACATCACACTAGCATCAATCTTAGTTTTGACAAGTGTTCTTTAAATATAGAGAAGACTAGCCAATCATCTAGATAGACTTCCAAGAAATCATGGATGAAGTCTTTGAATTAATTTACCATAGCTATAGAAAATATAATATCTACATTATTTAAATCAAATGGAATTAACTTTTATGTAAATGATCCCCATTTAGTATCAAAGGTGGTCTTGGACTTATCCTCTTTAGTAATCAAAATCTAGTTATATCCACTAAACCCATCTATAAATGAATATACCTCATACCCAACTATGGATTCAAGTACTTCATGTGTAAAGGGAATAGGAAATGGTTAATTAACACAAGAATCATTGAGTTCACATTCATTCCCACACACTCAAATTTCTCCTATTTTTTAGGTTAAACAACCAGGGGACTCACCCTCTCTACCTTTTCAAATGGATAAATAATTCCACTTCTTGAATTTGATCCATTTTGGCCTTTACTTTGGTTTTCATATTATAATTAGTCATGTAAAGTCACTTTTGGATAGGTCTCACCTAATATTTTAACTCTATATAAATTTTTCCAAGAGATGGATCTACACCTTTTACCTCTAAAACTTTGCTTACAAACACATCTCGATAATCTCTTAATAGTTGTAGGGCCTTAGAGATTTGATCTTATCCCTAGTAATCTCCTACTATTACAAGATTATGGCCTTATTCTATCCTAATATTTCCTTGAGTCTTTCACAATGGTTCTTGATATATCTTTCCTAATCCACTAGGCATAGTATATTACAGAATGCCAATATTGTTTAGTTTCACCTCTTTTATTTGCTCTATGATTTACACTAGTTTGGACTCCTCTTAATATTGTGACTCAAATATCCCTTATAAATTTATATCTACATCACTATTACTATCACTAGATTCTATCAAATCATTATTTGTTTTATTACACAGCTAAACCCATAGTTATTCTTTTTGGTTAGCTTTGTAATTGTATAGTGTGAGATCCAAGTCCTACATATATTATTGATGAGAGAATAATTAAAAAACATTTGTTAGGTGTTATATGCATCCATGATAGAAATTTTTTAATCTTATACAAGGCATTATGTACTAGTGGGTTATCATCTTCAAACATAAAAGTTTGAATAGAATCCTACTGAAATTGTGCCTAATGTTTAGTTTCCCTTCTATGTTCTTGATGCATATACCAAGATATTGGAAGAGGTGCAAGGGTATGACTAAATATGTGCACCTAGTATTGTGGCTCTACTCCTTGTGTAGTCCATATATCTACACACTAATGGATGTGTAGTTATGTATAATGAACCTCTTGAATTAAATTCTAATTTAATACTAATTGGTAGCTAAAATCTTGAACATAAGATTTCAAAAGCATCTTCCCATTGCATTTTTGAGTTTTTGTGTATGGCCCATAATGTCACAATAGTTATTTTTAGTGCATATATGAGTGTGATGAATCATTTTTCCACATATATTATATGGTGTTCAAACCTAAATATGAATGTATTAAGATATTTTATCACAAACTATTGAGGTATTTGGAATTTTATAGTAAACACCATGCATAGAGGTTATAACTCATGTTTTTATGGAACCAATTCAATATGTGTGTATCCAAGTCACCACTTATGAATGATATAGAATCTCAGGGTAGAATTCCTTCTAGGGTTGGTTTAGTATAATCCATCATCGTTATACTATTATTATACAAAAATTCTACCTCAAATCTTATCAGTGAATGCACTGAAGGAGAAACACATTCTTTGATGTGAACATGCCTAACTAGAGACTTTATTATAGCATTTTTTAATACTAATAGTTGTTTTCACTATGTAGTATTGGGTATTCACTTTTAAAATTCTACAGTTTGCACCCCATTTTGTATTTCATCTATTCCCACTTTAAACCATATATTGTCCCTACAAACATAAGGAGACTCTAGATCTTTAGGAATGACATATGTCTTTTGTTCATTTTAATTCAAAGTTATGATTACTATTTTGTCTTTTTGATGCACTTTTAACTTATTATGCATAGTGTTAATAGTCACTTGGCCATGAGAGGCCCATTTATTACTTGTTAACATAGGGTAATGGGTCTATGTTGTCTTCATGTCAGTAACCTCAAAATCCCATTACAATCCAATCTCAATCACTTTAATTTCAACATATTTAGTTAGCCAATGGGTTCAACTCTATGATAGTCTACTAAGCTCAATGTTACTAAACTGTAGCTTAGAGTTGGTTAACTAGTGGTTTCCCATGTTTATTAGGGAATCATATTGACTATATTCCTAAATTCAAATACTACATTTGGGATTTTGTATCCAACCAACTCAATATATAGTCATGAATCCATATCCCAATGATTCTTGGTCTTGACATACCAAAATACTTTATCATCACTTATTTATCCTCAATAAACACACTCCAAGACTTGTATAAGAGGTTAGTGATATTCAAGGATATATCCTCATTAAGTGGTGTACTGAGTAGTTTCATTAGATTCATCAAAGTGATCATAATGCCTTATTTCCATATTATCGTAATAATTTTCCCATACATTTGAGCATCAATAGTAGTGGTATCATCATCAAAGATTGTTTTATATTATATTTATTGTAATACCTACATAACGTGATACTTTAAAATCTTTTCTATTACAGGATCAAGATATTTATCCTATTGAACTTTTCTAATACTTTGATCTTAAAATTTTTATAAATGATTTAAACCTTGTTTATCTCTCTATTTCCTTGTGATGGTTTGTACAAATGCTTTGGTTACAAATTAATCATGTTTACATTACACATTTGATTTTCCTTTCTTTATATCTCTAGAATAAGGAAATATTTCATTTAATGTTGACCTTTGAACCTAAAATATACACAAAACTTGTCTTTGAGTATTTGTGGGATATTTCATTACATAATGATTATATGATCCACATAGATAACATTTCATTGGAGGTTGAGTTTGTCAGTTATCATTATTATGACCTCCTTGATATCCACCACAATATCCCCCTCTATATCATCCTATATTATATTAATATCCCCACCCTTGGGATTGTTGTATAATATATTCTCCTTCTATCCACAATAATATCCCCCTATATATCCTCTTATATTATATTAATATCCCCACCCTTGGGATTGTTGTATAGTATATTCTCCTTCTATGCATCATATCCCCCATATTGATGTTGAGAGGAATTTGGAGTCTAATTTACCTATTGTTACTAAAATATTTGTGTTGCTTCATGGTTGTGCAAACTAACCAATACATTGATATGATGGATATGACATTATTCTATATTTTTAGGCCCTATGGCTATTACTATGGTAATAAATGCACATGACATTATGGTGATGAAAGTAACCATCCAAAACTACCTTGAGTTGCATTTATAATATTCATTACTAGTCCTAAAATTTATTGATTCATAATGGGTATTTGTAGGGCCATAAATAAAAATATGATCTTTGTTATATCTTGATTTAAATCCTACAAGGCTTGATAACTTGTCTCATCATGATTTTTATATTTTAAAAATATGTAGTACATGTTGTGTGACATTTGGATATATTACTAGAGGATATGACACATGGATGCAAGATGTCCAACCACCCTACAAATTTCACAAAATTTTATTTTAATTATCAGATAGTCATTCTTATGATGTCCTTATCAAGCACACTCTACACACCATAGTCCTAATTTATGCTTATCATTTTCATGCATCTCATTCATCCTTCTCATAAAAACATCTAAATTAGATTCTACTTTTGGTCCTATTGATAAAAGATCTATATAATCTTATATATATTCAACTCTTTTGGTAGTAGACCAAGCATCATCCTTGGTGGAGGATTAGGTTAATGCAATAACAAACCTTATTCTTGGTCATCAACCCTCTATAAAACAATCAGCCTTATATTTATCTTCTAAAATAAAATTAATTTTTTTCATCACATCAAAGAACCTATGATCATAATCTCCAATCATTTCTCCTAATTTTTGCAAAATTTCCTTTAGGTCCTAAATCATTTGACTGGAACATCTTTTTACTCAAAATTATGATACTATAAATTTTTTAACTTGTATGAAATCAATGGAATTTAAATTTCTTTTGAAAATGAACTCCAAAGCATGTCCTCCTAAAAATTGTGCTAATTCACATTTATTCACATCATCAATGTTACCCCATTTATGAGTCATTTCATTTCATAACCTACCAAGTATTGTTCAAGTTTTAAAGATCTATCATATGACATGAAAGGTACAAACATACTTGTATTAAGTGACATAGTTGGTAGGTAGGTAGTTATTGTTTTAGATGTCTAAATACTATCAATTATGATTGGTGGTGTCTATGTAGTGATTGTTGCATTTTTAAGAAACTATGTAGTGTTTATTATGACTATAGGATGATTCACACTACTCTTTTAAGGAGTAAAAAAAATATTATTTCATGTAACCTATTTATTCCTAATTCACACTTGGTTTCTACACTAATCCTTCCAAACTTGTAGGTAAAGGAATCAAACCAACATGAATCAACTTCTCTCTCTCTACTTTTTATAGCTTCTATAAATAAAGTGGGATTGGGGGATGTGTACCCTTGAAATGAATGATGTTTATTTATAAATTCTTCTTGCTTCAAACTTGAAGCTACAATATTAATACATTCAATTTTAATTATGATCTACCTCTACTTCCTAACTGATCTACATTAGCATCAACACTTCCATCATCCTCTTTATCATCAATCCCTTTGTCATATTCTTCACAACATTCACTTTTAATAATTTACACACATTCTCTCAATAACCTCTCTTTTCTATCATCTTTTCTTTATATTTCTCTAGCTTCAATAATTTCTTCTCTACTCTTACTCATTAATACTTCAGGTCATTTGTCTTATTCCATATTATTTTCTACTTTAGTTTCCTTTTGAGTCCTAAAATTTTATTCTCACTCTAATTATTTTCACCTTCCATTTTTTGAGACCAAATTCAAGTTATTTTTATTGAATGCTTCATCATCCACTTTATCTCACATACACCTCCATGGTGCCTAAAGTGACTGCTTCATGTTGGAAAGAGTAGGCACCATGGCCTTTTCCACAACCAACATCTTGATTAGAAAAGGTAGTCACTAAAAAAAAATTCCCCTAATTCATTGGACAAATTAGTCTTGTGTAGTCTCAAAATCTACATATCATTGTACTATAAACTCTATGATATAACCATCAATCATAGTCTTTGTCTAGTAATCTACTCCTCATGACGAATCAACATATAGGTTGTGTAGAATTTCAATTTTTTCATCAACCCAAACTATAAATTATACTATCCATAGACTGAATTATTAGTTTTCTAATATAGCTAGCCACACAGCTAATAATCTAGGCAATTTCACCAAAAAATTTCATATATTTTTCCATAGATGTGTTCTTCGATCATCTCTTCTATAGTTTTCTTGACTCTTAGTACTTATTCTATAAAATTAATCATTATCTCATCTATAAATATTTACACATCTCTCTACCTTGGAAACCATCTTAACATATTTCATCCAAATAGGTTCCACACTCACAACACCATTATTAGCAAAGGTTCCTAGAATTACACTAAAACATGCTAATTATAGGGATAACTTTCATAGTGGAGAGTAATAACAAGAATAAAAGAGATGACATTAGTATGAAACACCTAAAATTTACAATAACTAACCAAAGATAGATACTAATTATATATAAATAGAAGTTAAACCATAACTAATATCGCATCAAATAACAAATTAAATAAAAATAGAGTACTCACTATGCACCAACCATGCATAAAAGAAGATAAGGAAAACCATAATAGAATGATTATATTAATATACATTAACACATCAAACCATATTATATTACATAAAAGTTTTATTTATAGTATTTTAAAATCTTGTTGTCTCTTTACATTCCATCCTTTCATGATACAAAAGGAAAGACTGTTTGGATTCTTCTAATACCTGATTAGGCTTACAAGGCTAAATACATACAAAATTTATACAAAAGACAAAATCATAGAATTTGAACATTTGTTTATCTTTTATACTTAATGGTTTTAGAAATATTTATTCTTCATCCATAAAAATGCTTCCATGAATAATACTATATTGAGTTTTCTCAAGGAATGTTTCCCCATCAAAGAGGTCAACAATGTTGTAATGCAATTATGTTCCTTTTTTATGAAATATAATTTTTCATCATTTGTAATATTATTTGTGGTATTTTCACCATTTTTATTATCTATTATTATAAGGATCATAGTGTTTTTTATCATACATATTTTAAGGACCATTTTTTGTAGTGGTTTAAGTGGTTTAGGTTCTCTACTTTTGTACATTATATGCTCTCACCTTACTCAATCAGGATCTTGGTGATAAAAAAGTGGTAATAGGGATAGTATAACTAATATTATTGCCCAATTTTTTCTCTATAGTATCTTATTTTTGTAGGTTATAAACTATGTTATAGAAATTTTAAAACTAATAAAATGTTTTTATTTTGGGCTAAGTGATTATCAGTTTTTCCTAATTTTATGGAGTGAGGGGTTACGAACCAATCTATAAGAATTTATAAAATGATGTATAAGGACTTATAATTCCACATACCTTCAATTATATATAATTTCCCATATTTTTTAATAGTCTATCCATAGAAATATTTTAGTCATTTGTTTATGAGATGCACTAGTAAGTAATTAGCCCAAGTAAGTTAATTGCATTGTACCTTAGAGATAGGATAATGCGATATGAAATAGTTATTATCCATAGTTATCAGTCTAAAATATTAAGCCTACACTATTTTATGAATGATATTAATATATTTAAAATCTCATAGACCAAACATAACTTAAATTATCATTCCCTATAACCCTATAATTCCTATAGTCATATTTGCTTATGATTTCTTAAAAATATCAAAAATAGTGAAAAATCACAAAATAGTATTATATAATTTTAGTTGATAAAAACATAGTTATTTGAAATTATTTTAAAATACAAGAGGGTTTGAATTTTTGAAAATAGTTATTTGAAATTATTACAATAGCCAAAAGGGTCAAAATGTTTCAAAATGGTTACTTGAACGTGTTACAATAGCTAACCTTTAGAAAATAAAAAATATATAAATATAAAATTAGTTAGAGAAAATAGACTATTGTGATTTTCTCATTGAGATGGTCATTTTAAAAGGAATTTCAATATTTTGTAAAAAAATCACATATAAAATTATTTTTCACCTATAGCCCCCCAAACATTTTTCCACCCTTATCAAAATTATACCATTGTGATCATCTCTTTGAGCTAATCATTTTAACATATAACTTCAGTCATCATTTTTGTCACCCTTAAACCCCTCTAGTTAATGGTTGTAACTTGTGTTGGAAGCCAAGCCATGGTGCATAGCATTGGGGAACTCCAAGTTTAATTCCAATATCAACTCAACACCCATTCTAAGGATTTAAACTAGTGACTACATGGAATCACTTCACAAAATAATAGGCTCAATAATATATTTAATGGTTACTATAATTCTTAAGATGTATTTATTAATTAAACCACACTATATGGCCTTGAATTAGACTTTCCAAATTTTATGGTATAGAACCAACTAACTAGAGTTATTACACTGAATAGTATTTAGACTTCCATTATACATTCAATGTAGATAAGGTACCCATTGAATCATATCACTTAGAGAAGGAAGTTTTATAATGATAACAATGGTATCAAAAATATCATGCACAACCCATTTGGGATGATATTTTAAATATTTTGTTATTTACTTTGGTCTGAGTGCTTATGATGATTTTATATGAGCCCTAACCAAACTAAGGTGAATAGGAATAGTTCATGAGTATCAAGATAAATTTGAAAATTTGGACAACTAAAACAATGGGAAAATTTATGACTTTTGAAATATATTTTTCATTAGTGGGCTTAAATATATAATTTTCATGGAATTCAAGATGCTTAAACTATAAAATATGATGGATGCATTATGATTGGCCAAACTGGTGAAAGATAAGATCACTATCAATAATCTTCTAATTTTTAGTATTTCAATACATATACAAAACCACAAATATTCATAGACCCTCTTTCAAGAATCAGCCCAATTAAATGTATTATGAAGGTAGAAATGTGCACTCACCATGAAAAAGGGTTTTGTTAAAACTATGACAAAATTTTCCTAGAGGACACAAGTAAATTGAACAAATTTTTTATTTGTTCAATGTCGAGTCATCACCAAATGATAAAAAATGGGAATATTATCAATATTCCCATGATGAAAAACTTTAACTCAAAAAACCTATCACCATAGAGTCACACCTTAAACATTTTATGTATGCATTGGCTAGGTTAACCACTCAACCTATGAGAGTAAAGAGGTATTTTAAGAAACACCCCTTTACTATTTCATGCACCCCTGTTCTAGCTTTAAAGTGATGGTTTCTAATCGATTAATATTATCATCTAAATTCAAATGTTACATTATTAAAATTTATGTGTGAGACTATACCCTAAAAATAGACATTTTTCCCTTTCCCTTGGGAAAATTTGACATGGTTCTTGGATCCCAATGTTTGTACACTCTTGGCCCTATCTTATGGGAATTTTAAAAACTCTCGATGTAGTTCTCAAAAAATGGATAATAATATACACTAAAAGACCCTTAGTAGGATCTTCCAGTGCCATCAATTCCCATCATATGGAGAATCTCCTCGAGAAAGGATCACATTAAATCTTTTCTCAATTATTATTTATTTAACTAAAGACACCTTTTGATTCCTACCAACCTACTAATGTAAAAAATGCTTTATCTAAACATACATCAATATTTGAGGGACTAAAAGGCTTGCCACCTTGTCAAATAGAAGACCATTATAGCTAGATCCTTTTAGATAGTGTACCCCTAACATTCAACCATATTATTATCCTTTTCTTCAATAGTCTGAAGCTGATAAGTTGTTTCAAAAATTGCTTTAGGTAGGAGTCATTCATTTAAGCACAATCCCATACTCCTCTATGGTTTTAATATTCCACAAAAAAATATGGATCTTTGCATCCCTAATTTTTTTTCATGAGATATAAATCTCAATATTAAAAATAAATTTTATATACCAATGATAGATGAACTTCATGGTGATCACTTTTTCTCCAAATTAGATCTATAATCTGACTATCATCATATCCACCTCCAGAATGAAGATATTTCAAAAAATAATTTCGACATACATAATGGACACTATGAAATATTTTTCATGCCCTTTTATATTATAAATTCCACTTCACCTTCCAAGGTTTGATGAAAAAAATATTTTGTTCTTTTTTCATGGAAATTCATCCTATTCTTTGATGATATCCTGATTTATAGGAAAAATTTAAAACAACATATCCAACACTTTAATGCTACATTATAACTTATTTAATACCATTATATATATGAAAATAAGGTAAAAACATTTCTTTGGTTAGTAATATGGGATGTACCTAGACCACATTTTCTCAATAATTAACATCCAGGTTAACCCATAAAAAGTTGAGTCCATGAAATATTAGCTTAAACCCTAGACATTGAAAAACCTTCATAGATTTATTAGAATAATCAAGTATTACAATAAATTTATTAGATATTATAGTAAATGTTCTACCCTATTAACCTCCATGCTAAAAAAAAGACTCATTTTTATGGTCCTCCATAGCTAAACAAGATTTTGGGGTATTCAAATAGGCTGTGTGTACTACACATTTTTTGCCATGCTAAATTTATCAAAGACATTTTCCTTTTAAATTTATAAGTGTGGAAACATTATTGGTTTTTTAATCATGAAATATGGATGTCAAATCACCTTCACTATTAAATCCCTTACTAGTCATAATTTTGCATAGTCAACATGTTAGAAAGAAATGATGGATACCCTCCATGTTGGTAGTAAGTCACCACCATACCTATGGGGATGAATTTTTTGCATCAAAATTTATCATACAAGTCTTAGAGACTTCTTAGATAAAAATTTATATACCCTAATTAACAAAATTAGATTTCAAAATTAATTGGGTATGGTTATGATATCACTTATAAGAAGGGAAAGAAAAATCTAGTCATTGGTACATTATCCCACTAGTATGAAGAATAGACACATGTTTTCCTTATCTATCCTTATTTCAAAATTGATGCATGAATTATGAAAATAGAGGTATTAAGGTAGTCACACAAAATAATTCATCTGGTTATTATTTATGGACCTATCTTCCAGACCCATCTATACTTAGGATGGCTCATCATTAATATATAAACATCATATTATTTTAATTTTTGGATCTAGTTTATAACATTAAAATTTTCAAGAATTACATGATTCACCTTCCACATTTCATTATAGTTTCTATAAAACCTATGTATACATTCTCTAAATTTTATTTTGGATAGGAAATAATAAAAAAAATTAGATATTTGTTAAAGAATGTGATGTATGTCAATGTTATAAGGAGAAAATGGTGGAAGTGTCTAGCTTAATCCAACCATAACCATTCCAAAATGAATTTGGATAGACATCTCCATGGATCTTATATAAGTCTTACCAAAATATGGTGTAAATTTATTCATTATGGTGGTGGTAGATTGAATATTTACATATGCTCATTTGTGTGCCTTGGCCCATCCTTACACTACTTCTACCATCACCAAGGCATTCCTTGATCAAATATTACACCTTCATTGAATCCCAAATTATATTGTATATGATCTTGAAACAAATTTCACTACTCACTTCTATTAAGAACTCTTCAAGTGTCTAGGCACCCAACTATAAATGAGCTTGAGTTAACACTCATAAAAATATGGCCAAATGGAAATGGTAAATATATTACTAGAATAATATCTACATTTTTTTACCTCAAGTCAACAACATCAATGGGTAAAATGGTTACTAATTTTAGAACTGGGTAAAACACCTCCTATAACCTAGCCACCAAGATGAGTCTTTATTATTATATATAGTCAAAAAACACCATACCTTATTATTTATATTCCTATAAGCTCTGATGATATGAATAAAAAACTACCCTTAGCATACAAGATAATATTATTCACCTTCTCAGTGAAAATCTCCACATGGCACAAAATCACATGAATCAATAGGTGAATTAGCTTCATTCTAAATGTACCTTATAACTTGTAAATATGGCTTTTTCAAATTAGTTGTTATTCTCAATATAAATGGATGTTATTAACTTTCTCTAAAGTTATATGGACTTTTTAAGGTCCTTCAATAGATTGTCCTTGTTGCATAAAAACTATAACTTCCACCCCCCTTCACGTGTGTATATATTTTATGTGATTTATGACTTTTATAAGATAATACCCAAATAAATAAATCTATTTGAAAGGAATTATAATATTCAAATTTAAACTAAAATATAATAAATAATACATATTTTCCTAATTTATCATGTGCAATGCATATAGTATGTACAAAGCAACTAAGGGGGTAAAGAGAGTGTATCTTATTTAATTTTATATTCTAGATCATGGTAGTGGTTAGGAGTCATCACAAGGATGTGTCAAAGATTTGGATTTTATTCATTTTTTTTTTTGACTTTTAGATAGTTGCATAAATTTGGGCCAATAACATTGAAATTTATGTATGTTTACGATGTTAGTGTCTAATGAGAGATATACATAAGAATGACCTCAAATTTGGACCAGACCCATGATGTCCCTATGTAATTATTTCATGACTCAACTTATGTTCACCTATGTAATAGATATATAAAATAAGAAAAACCCTAGTTATTTTGTATTTTACCTCTTACAACATGGTAAAAAGGGGTTGCTAATGTGAGTTGAGCTATCCCTATCAACCCTATCATTGATAAGTGGTACCTACATAGCCAATACTCCTAAGGACTCAAAAGCATATAAAGTTTTCCCTCTTGTGCATGTGTGTGGAATTTTAATAATAATACTATATGATATTTCTCCTAGTAACCCTTAGTAAACTTTTTTCAATAGTATATTTGAAGTTTTAAATACTTCAAATATTTAAAGAATGCTATCGTATAGTTTGATAGTTTGAAATAGATAGTACTTTATTATTACAGTGTTTACTTAGCAAATGAGAAGTTGTATTAATTATACTACAACATTTATATATATAGGATCCTTTTGAATATCAATTAGATCCTAGTGACACATGAAAATATAATCATAGGATATGAAAATAGGTCTAACAAAATAGTCATAAAGTGAAAGATACATAAAATGTAAAAATATAGGTCTTGACATTTGTGTCAAGGTTGGACACTAACATTGAATCTAGTGTCAAGGATAAACAAAATTTTCAAAAGGATAAAACATACATAAAACAAGTATAATGGGTGGGAATCTCTGGTATATAGTGGTTGAATTTAAACAAAAATAACACATAGGCCCAATGGGCAAGTAGATTAAGTGAAATAAGATGGAACCAAAGAGGTCCATGAGAGAGTACATCACTAGATGTATAATTATTAGTAAAAATGTATATACATATAAGAAGACTATAAATATGTATACTTATAACAAAATAGGTGTCTACATTTTCCCCTTTTAATCTAGTAATCCAAGAAAAACAATAATTACTTGTTTAAAGGAAAATAAAATGCATATTATGGTGTGGAAAAGACACCTTGTCTTTATTCAAGTTTATCCTTCAATATTTCATCCTTGATCATTACTTGAAACCAAGCATATGACCAAAAAATTAATTATTGTATATATTATTTATGTAAGCAATAATAAAAAGTAGCATACATAAAAAACATAGATAGAGTACACCTATGTATGTGTCACATAGTAACTAGGTTTGGAGTGTTATAAGTTAGAGAAGTAGACATGAGAATTTGTAACCCCATCCATATTTTGTCAAGGAATATGAGTGAGCATATAAGTGGCATAAGTGTGTTGGAATATGGTGTTATTTTACCTAGAATAAGGAGAGTTTGGAGGTGATCATGCTCCAAACGCAGAATAGGAAGAGTGGTTCTTTAGCCATCGAGAGTATCATTTCTTGATGAAAAAAACTTGAGTAAAAAATATATTTATATGTATATATCAGTATAGGGTGATTTATGTAACCAATCTAACCCAAAAAATTTATGAGACTAAATGATTTAATCCCTCCAATCACACCAAAAAGAAGAAGAAACCACTACAATTTTGTAAGGTTCAATATAATCCATAAAATCTCAATTGGGGTATCAGTACATATAAGTTTTAGGATTTTAAAATAATTTGTATTTTTTAAATATTATGTACATTTTTAATAGATTATTAACCTTATATATGTCCCATTTTGAACTATTTATAATAAATGGTACTAATGTATATGATTTTTCCATAACTGTGAATATGGATCATATATTGTGTATATTTTACTAATTTGGAAATTGTAAAATGTGGAGAACATGATTCTAAATAATTACCCCACTATGTATAAATTAATTTTAAATTTTAATAAGTACCAATATGGAGGACATTTTTCAAAAGCATGCCCCCACTATAAACTAGAGATGTTAAGTACTGAATAGTTGTGGAGAACATGCTTCCAAAGCATGCCTCCCACTATAATCTACAAACTATGAATGTATGAAATCCATTTCCATATGAAATTATGAAATAATTATGAGAATATGATATAATTACCTCATACTAAATAAATTTTATTAACATTCTTCCAAAGCATACCCCCACTATAATCTAAAGGTTCTGCGAAGTGTATTTTGATTGTGTAAAACATGTTCATAAATATGCCCCTACTGATAGTCCCCCTTTTGGGAATAGATAATATAGTGACTTATAATTTTATCCTCATAAAAGGAATAATAGATGATTTTATTGATAACATTTGACTTGGTTATGTTGTAGCTAAGAATTTGTAACATTATTTTTGGTAGTATCTGAAATATCATATGATATCTATGTAGCCAATTTTTTTAGTGATTTTTAGCAAAGATTTAAAATTTAAAATTTTTTATAATATGTAAGGGATCATTATCCATATCCCAACATAAATTCCAACTCCAATTTCGATAATAGAGGCCCAAGATATGGTAATTTGAAGTTGTGCCAAAGTAGTATATTAGGTAGGTTGCAATAGAATTTTCAAATCATTTACATTTTGAAATTTTGTAAATTTTTAGATTTGAGTCTAAGAATAATAATTTCACATTTAATATCTCCTCATCCTTTGTCATTTTATATTCTTTGAAGTGACCTAGCTAGATAGGATTTTTCTGAGCTAGTAAGTAGCTTTTTGACAATCTATTGGCAATTTTTATTTTTTTAAAAATTTGCATTTTGAGAATATTTTTTTGACATTTTCATGTGATGTATAATTCTTACATAAATGTCCTAGATTATTTCATGAACATTCATATTCAATTTTCCACTGCTAGATGTTATTATCTGATGTTTTATTTTAGTTAGATATTAGCATTTGTCCTATGTGGATGTGAGAGCTCAATGCTAATATATCTATATTTTGTGTTTATTTATTGATAGTTATGGATTTTTATAACAAAATGTGATCACTAAATTTTTTTTATTATTTATTTATTATAAAAGGATGCGTATGTTTGACAGTTCTAGCATGGTCAACACTATTCAACTTTGGCATAGTTGACTTTATATGTGGTTGATTGGGTGATTATTGATTAGGTAGGATTGGGTTATGTGGAATACATAGGATAGATTTCATATGACATCCACCTCCTCATATATCTAGTGGAGAGGTCTAACCCAAATACCTCTACATTCTAGTTTCCTCATGGTGAGATTACCATCACTTTTGAGATATATATCAGATATTTTAGTGGCCAATTAGGGGTGGGAGGGTATAAGTTGTTGGTGATGGTATTCATGGCTATATTGAATAGTCCCATGTATATTTTAATGGGTAGAGGACTCTTGATTTTGAACCAACTAACATGGTTTAATTTGATAATATTACCAGAGGTTATATTTTATGATTGTGGAAATTTATTTATGCACTATTGGAATTATTTATAGCTATGGAGGGTGGGATAATTAGGATTTATTATCATATATACCAGATAGTTTGTCATTTTGAGTTGGATAGGACTAGGTATTATTGGGATCATACTATACTATCCCACTTATACATAGATCTTTATAGATTTACACTAGGAGCCATAGTGGTAATATTGGTTTGGTGACTCTATTGCATGTCTAGGCATATGAACATATTACAATAGTGTGTCCAATTGGTGGGCCTCTTATTATATGGTCATACCCATAAGTTTTTATTGAGTAGTGTGTATTCCCACATGGTAAACTTCATACCATAATGGAATACTAAAATTTGGATAGGCTTGTTCTTGATCAGATTAGGTGGTGTCCCAATAGGAATATTTTTAGGCGGCCTAAGGATGGCCATGAGTTACATAGAGTTAATTTAAGGGTGTGGTTGATTTATCAATTTCATAGTGTGTATAAATTATTTTAGTATGATTAGGTGTTACAGTAGTTTAGGATTGGGTAGGTTCTACACTTGACACCATATCCATGGCATCACATAATATATTCATAGGCTACATGATAGATATATCCCCATACAAGGTAATGAGTGAGATCCTATGGTTATCCACGTAGTAGGAGATGATGGAGGGTATACTAATGGATATGTGTAGTGGTTGGATAGGGATTTGTGTGTTATGTTATTTATTATTTTTTGTTATGGATCTAGGTTCCATTCTTATAACACAAGGTGGTGGTGGAGAGATAGTATGTTGATGGAAGAGATAATGCTTTAGTAGGACTATCACTAATTGATGAGGCATTAATTAGATCCACATGTGAGTATCTTATTTTTGAGTTTTTAATTTGATTTTTATATAAAATTATTGATATATATATATATATATATATATATATATATATATATATATATATATATGTCACTAACTGGTGTATTACTCAAATGTGTGTAGGTAACCAAGAGTGCTCAACCATGGTGGATCAGGTGATTCAATCCCTTACCTATAGTGTGCCAATGGACATAGCCAAATACTACTTTATTTAAATAGTTATTAATATTTCTGGTGTGTATGCACCATTTTTTATCATATTACTAGAGTTGTGAAAGCATACCATATTGCATCTATGGATCATGTGGAGTTACTGTAGATATAGATAGATGGGGCATCCCATATTGGAGTTCCACTGAGATTATCCAACCACTTATTAAGCACTATGAGGCTTTGAGACAAGATCATGAAAATACAATGTTGTGGTTAGGTGATTTCAAGGAGAGAGAATGCATGCTTTCACATGCATAGGGCCCATAATTTATCCTAATGCATCTACCTCTATAGGTGTTAGATTTATTGATGTTGATAGTGATAAATATTATACCCCAAGGGACATGCCTCTAAATTATTATTGATATGTTTACTTGTAAAATATCATATCAATTATATGTATATGGGATTGTACACATGTATTTTATTTTCTATCTAATATATTTTCACTATTTTATTCTCAATTGGTCATTATATGGGTTTTTAATTGCATTTTTACTTCCATGGTGTATGTTTTGGATATGGTAAAAGGTATAACAAATGCTTTAATTTAATGAACTAATTTTTTGATTTAAATAAGTAATTACTCATCATATGCAATGGAACCCTATAATAAATAAGAATAATTTAATTTAATTATCATGTTGTAATGTAACTATAGCTTTTTATTTTGTAGACAACTCTGCTATAATTTTAGGTGTAATCAGTGTATCTATAGGTACCTAATTAGGAACCCAAATCTATTATGTAGGTACATCCCTTCCATGCATACCTCTATCCAAGACTTTCTCAACTAATGGTTCCTTGATAGGATCCATATGGTAGAGATCACACTAGGATAAATAATTATGATAGTGGGCATCTTCTATGAAGGTATATGGACCATGTTTTCCTTAAAAGGATTAACATGGAATGGATTGACCCTATTAGATAGGCCTCTAGGAGAAGTATGTGAATGAGTTATGGATGCCTCTTTTGTAAATGCAATGATTCCCTAATTTGTTAACCATTTAATATTTTTATCAAGTGAAAAAAACTAATTATCTCAATGACCATTAATACCATAATAAGTGAAAAATTGATGTACTTTTGCCTTCTCAATTCTATGAGGTGGGTAATGTGAATTAGGAGGGATTTTGATCAATTTTTTATCCAAAAAAATTCATAATATATCATGTGGTCTATCTCACTACCAACTAAATTGAAGAGGATGACATCTTGTGGTGTTGTTTGGTTTAACTATCTAAGGTTCTCAAAAAATATGTTCCTTTATTTTGTTCAATACCTTCACTATTAGTGATTTACTATTTAATGGTGGTTATTAAGAATATTTTTGAAGTGGTACATGATCATTAATATTTTATTTATGTTCCCTTGAAACATGAGTCTTAACATGTCTAGATTTTTATGTAAAAATAAGTAAATGAGTTTGAGTATTTGTTAAATTGTGTGCATATTTATTCACATCCCAATATAAGGTCTTGAATGAAGCAAAGAGCTTATGAAATTCTCTCTCTATATAAGTGGAGAAATTATACCCTTACTAAATATAAATTATACTTCTAAATATGAATTTATAGAATTTAAGGAGTACAAAGTATCCTTACATAAAATAAAATATGCTTTTATAGGCTCATTTTCATTTTTTATCAATGATTTCAAATGTTCTAATTTTAACTTAGGTAAGGTAAAAAGATGAAAATTTGATATGAATACATCCTCAAAGATCTTAAAATTTTATAAGTAACAATCAATAAGGATGTAAAACTAACCAAGAACCCATTTTCTTAAATTGTGATGGAAATATTTTAATAACAGGCTTTCATTTTGGGCCCAATGTAAAGTATTATAGGTACAATCACTTAGAGGAGGGGGTGAATCATTGATGAAAGATATTTTAAACATCAATTGAAATCCATTCAAACTCTTAATAAATGACCACAAGCATTCTAAAACATACAAGATGTTCATAATAATGAATAAGCAAGATGATGTAAGGTCACACACATAATGGAAGATCTATGTGGGAAACCCTCTTAGGGAATAAAACCACTCTTAAGCCTAAAAACACATGGACTACTTGTCTTGTAAGATGATCACAAACATGATACATTTTAGTGAAGCACCCACTTCAAAACGAGTTCCCATACCTAAGTATGAACAAGCACCCATTTGTTTTAGATTTTGAGCACCCACACAACACCTATGGAATAAAAATCTCTATAACTCTGATTGTAGGTCAATTTGATTAGAGAAACAATGTATAACAACTCTCTATCAACTCATCACACACACTCTAACTTGCTCATATAATAAATGAATCCAAAACACATCTTTTGGATCTCTCTAGTCTTATTCACTCATCCTCAATCTATTATGTACTTCAGTCCATCCACTAAGCACACTCCCTCTGATGTCTTTCCGTTGACTCTATCTTTTACTCTCTCAATTATTCCACACTCATGTCTCAAAACCATTACCTTGGTATCCACTATTTATAGATTATTCATTCTTATCAACTTATTAGTCAACTATAAGACTTAACCATTTATACATCTAACATGCTAATACATAGCTCAAATACATTGTCACATGCCAACCATAGCACTTATGGGTTACACTTAAGAATATACACCTTTTAATTGGGCATTAGTAGCCTTTATAGGTCTCATGGAGACCTATTCACCCATTTAAAACTTCATCAAGCAAATTAAGAATACAACATCACTGTTAATTACATGGGTCCACTCCATATGATATATAAGACATCTTTAGGTGATTTCTCTTGATAAAACACTCTTTTTCTAATGCACAATTTTATCAAACAAAATTTTATAAATGGTAACACCATAAATGAACATATACTCAAATTTTAATCCTTTTTTCATACTAAATATGGATTGGTAAAACCTCCAAAATCTACATATATTATCTTCATTGAGTATACAACACTCTCTAATAGTTAGATAATTGTTAACCATCAAAATATCATCAATAAAAACTTAATTATCCTTCTCAGATCACTTACAAACCATGGTCAAACACAGTCAAATTTAGAGATTTATATCTTTGATTATACAAACATTAAAAGAATTTAACCAAATTCACTAAATGTGATTTAAAGTCTTGTACAACTTTGATTTTTACTATAATAATAAATTCATTATGGATAGAAAGATCTATCCCAAAAATTGAGTACTAGTTTTCTTCACAAATTTGAATATTTGAATTCTAGTGGTCACTAAGAAAATGTTAAACTTTGAGATCCTTAACCTCATATCATGATTTTTGGAAACTATGGACTAATATGCATCATCAATCTCCTTTGAGTAGCTTGATATTTATCTTACAATGCTCACTATCAATCTTGGATTAGCTTTCCCATGATTATGCCACTTAGTAGATCTATGTGCCTTCTACACATTTGAATTTTGACTTAACCCACACCATTGATCTTTGTTAGCATGAATGCCCATAAACTATAGATCTTATATTAGATCAATGAGATAGAGACACTTATCACTAGCACATTTAATCATATGTACCTTTTATAATTTGACTTGACACACACCATTGGATTAAGATCTGAATATTGAATGCTCACCATTATATTTTCTAACTAGTGACCTCAAATTTCAATGAAGTTAAACTTGATGGTCTCTATCCTAACACAATATGCAAGATCAACTTTGAAGCTTTATAACTTGAGATAGAAAATACTTCAACAGTCTAAATTTTTAGAGGACCTTCTTGACACTATAAACAATAAATCCATGGAATCATTTGACCTTAGTTGAATTTTTTAGTACCAAAAATAAATGCATAAAATTGATATTTCATTCATATTTGCATGATGTGTAGTTATGGTTTGGCTTCTCTTAATCTAGAAGATTCATGTTTCTCATTCCAAATGATTGAGTGATATACCAAAACATTTCTCCAAATGTTTCTCATTCCAAACCATCAATATAATCACTCTAACATTAATGCCTTAGTACAAAATTTTATCTTTGACATGAATGATAACCAACATCAATGACTATGATCAACAATATCCCCCTTTGTCATTGATGGAACAAAAACCTCATAATGACTTCTTACTTATTTACAATGATCTCCTTCATTCTAATCTTTCTCCCCCTTTGACATTAATGACAAAGGGTATCTTCTTCAACATGCCAACAATAATTCCTCAAAAATCTATATGCATTCAATGAATATTTAAGATGCTCAAGATACTTACATACTTCAGGCATATGAATCAATTTCTTCACCCTTGACATGCACAATATAAATTTGGATTTTTGTAATTTTTGGGCCTGACAAACTACTCATAGAGCTTTGAATTATTACCCTAAAATCAACCTCCATTTCATGGCATCTATTAATTGATATACACTAATCTAAAATTGAGATTTTTTTATCCTTGGACCTATCTACCTATATAACTCACAAGCTTTATTTGCACATGAATGAAGATTCAATACCTTATCAAAATACATGACTTGGTTTGAACAAGTCATCATGTAAATTTCATTTAAAACAAAACTATAGTAGACATATTCACACTTCTATCATGACTGAAGCATATTCACATATGCTTCCCCTTACATTATGCACAACTTGTTAAAGCCACACAAGCTAACTGAGTTAGCTCCCCCTTATCCAAACACATCTTCAAATGATATTCTTGTCTTGTAATTACTTATCCTTGTCTTGATTTATCAACCTATTTAACCAAAATCCAATATGATTTAACCTTCTCAAAGTCAATCTAAAAGCTTATCTTTCACAATCTCTTACTTATCTTTTGATTTCAAGCTTTGTATTGATTGGCACTTTGATCATTACCTAGAGAAAACATACTTTCTTCCACACAAAAAGATGTCTCCTAAGAAGCATAATTAGAGAGACCCACTTGTCATAGAAGGAATAAGATCTCAAAAATAAAGATATTCCCATATCTCCATGCTCTCACTTGACTTGAAATCCTTCCTCACCTTTAGATTGTCTTTGAATGAGTTCTCAAAGTTAGTTATCTTAGGATCATGCATGATTTACTTATCCATTTGGGTAGATAAGATTTATTCCTTAATACTTTAACTTGTTCCCTATTATATCATGGAAAATAATCCATTTTTAGCCTATTTTTAATTTACCTACTTATGCCTCCATTCACTATGACTTCTTCTCTTCATGTTAGGATTAATCTTTGAAGTAGAATATTGATCATTCTTGTAAAACCTTGCTATGTGACCTCTCTCATGACATTTGAAAAAAATTAGGTTTCTTAGATTGTACATAACTTGTGATATTAAAGTTTCATTATTATGTACTTGATCATTTAGTCACCTGATGAAGATATTAGAAAACTTTACAGTATGACCAAACCCTTAACACTTGTATAAAAAGATGTCATTCTTTCCTTGTGAACTTGTTGACTGTCTTGAGTGATGATGTTCTTCATGTTTACCATTATTTTTATCATAATTACATGCAAATTCATTCCTTGAGGATTATTTATAGTCTTTTTACCTATGAACAAACTCATTATAGGAGTAACAATGGCCATTAAAATTTGCATACCTTAAAGCATTTGGTTGTCTGATCTGATTTGTCTTCATTCTACCAACACCTTCATTTCTTTACTAATGATTCATCTTCAAAGCATGATTTTCCTTATATACATAAACATTTATCTTATCTTGAGTTACATGATTTTTTCCTTCTTTGTATCCAAGACCAAATGTACCACTAACATGCTTTTGACTACTCAAAATATTGTCAAGATCATTTGAGCTCTTTTCAAACTTCACAAATGACTTCACCTTAAAAGATGTCTTGTCTAACTCAAATTTTAATGACTAAATTTTAGTCACATACCTTAATATCTCATCCTAGTTTGTTTTTAATCTTGTATACATAGTTTCTAATTGACTTTTGAGATGTTTAAGAGTATCTTCATGTTCCCTAGTGTCACCATCAAATCTTGCTTCAAACACACTAAATTGTTCTTCATAGTCCTTAATTTGTGACATCATATCTTTTTTCTTTTTCTTTTCAATATTTAGATCATCAAGAGCATTCATCAATTCATCCTTATTATTTTGACTCATCAACTAGATCTTTGCTCATAACTTGATTTAGTTTCATCTACAAAGACTCTATTTTTTATTGATACATGATACACTCTTCATCCTTACTCTTTAATTCATAAATAAGAGTAAAAACATGAGTTTCAAGTTATTGTGTGATATAATCATGTTTCTTGACTTCATTACTCAGTCTCCCCTCAAAAAGTCCATAGTATCTATATATTTATCATCAATAGTGAATTTCTCATATTCATCCTCTGAGCTATCTTCACCAAAGAAATCTCTCCTTAAAGAACATTCACCTTCATCATCAATAAGAGAAATGAATAATGTCTTCATGTCCTCATTATGAAAAAATCATCATTTTCGGATGTGTTTACTTCTTTTTCTATAGATGATTTGTTATCTTATTCATGGTAAAGGCTCTTACTACCTTTGTATGATTACTTCTTTGCATTTTTCTTCTTGAAGAACTTTCTATACTTTCTAGGAACCTCATATTTCTTGTTTTCATCCTCATGAGATTACTTATGAGATTATTTTTATTTAGACTTGTCTATTCCTAGACATCTATCTAAAAAATGATCAACTTTACCACATGAAAAATATTGAAAAGGACATTTTACTTCATAAGTAGATGATCCTACATTCATTTTTCTTACAATTATGGCTTCAACTTGATCTTCATTATGATCAAAATATTCAAGACTAAACTTATTCTTATTGTCTTTTATCTCCTTAAACACCTTGAAGGTTTCTTCCTTGTTAGGAGGTATGTATTCATCAACTCTCATTTTATAGGTAGTAAGGATGTCATGTAGTTCATCCATCTTCATCTGAGTGATATCATGACTTTCTTCTATAGGAAAAACCTTTGAATCCAACTTGAGTGTAAGATTCCTCAATACCTTATAAACTATATCAGATTCATAAATTACCTCTCCAATAGCTATGACCATGTTTACTACCTCATAAACCCTTAGAAGATAGGATGTTTCCTTAATTTTGAGACCTTTAAATTGCCTTAGGTAGGTATGCAACTTAGCCAATTTTACCTTAGATTCTCCTTCATAGATAGTCTATAATTTGACCCAAATTTCCCTTATAGACTTACAATGGATCACTTTGGTAAACACATCCTCATATAGACCATAAATTATAGAATTCATAGCTTTTAAATTATTCTTACTCACTTCTTATCAGCAACACTAGTTGGAGGAGTAGTTAGTATAGTGTAACATTCTATGATATATTTCCAAATATTAAACCCTAGAGACATGATGTATGTCCTCATCCTTGTACTCTAGAGAGAATAATTTAACCCATTGAATAAAGGTCCTTGTTTTTAATAAAAACCCTACATCTATTAACTTGCCATAATGTACCTTGGATCACCTTCAAGTGGTTAAACTCGTAATCAAGGTCCTACTTTGATACATTTTATTAGAGGTATAATCACTAAGGGGGGTGAATCAGTGATGAAGATATTTCAAACTTCAATTTTAATCCTTACATATTCTTATCAATGACCACAAACACTCATAAATATTACAAGATGTTTATAATAATGAATAATCAAGATGATGTAAGACCACACACATAACACATGATCTATGTGGGAAATCCTCTTAGGGAATAAAACCCACACCACATAGACTACTTATATTATAAGTGTATACACACTAAATTGGTCAAGTAACTAAAAATATCATGTCTTTTCATAGTCCTTTCATATGACACTCTAACTAGAGAATATGAGCTTTGTTCACATTTAGCCATGTCTTTTATTGTATCTATTTGGGTTTGGTTCTAAGATTGAGCCACCTTTTTACCCATTCCAAATCACCTCGATCCTTTAAAATGGTCATTCCACCTCAACCAATTCAGGTTTCCCATGCTCATTCTATCCCACCTAGTCCCCATCTTGTAGGATAAGATCATTAAGATTAGACTACATTGTTAAAACCTAGGGTATCTAATTTCTAGCACTCTTATAAAAATCCAATTTGAGCCTAAACGATCAGTTTGTTCCATTGGATGGCTCTTACCCCTTTTATTTTATTTATTGATAAGTTTTCTAATGTTAGCCAAATGTAAATAAATCTCCCAAATATGAAATAATGGGTTTCTTATATAAAGGACTACATAGGGCACTTTATATCTAGGACTTACTACTTTGGCGCATTAGACATAATAAAAATTAGTCAATAGTATAGCTTAGATTTTCTACATCAAACATAGACTTACATACTTGATTAAGGAATGGCCTAGGTGAAAATCATTCTTGCATCTATTGTGCAGGTTGATTATGCACATTACCCAAAGGATAAACACCTATGATTTAATACACTAACTTGGGGGTTAATATAGGCAATAGTCAAGATAACAAGGGTTTTAGATCATGTGATCATTCTTCCCCTAACCTAGTTTTTCCCCTTTTACTTTTGATGTATTCATTATTTGCATGTTTGTATATGGATATAGGTATTGAAGACTAAAATAGACATAAAATGACATTTTTTAACTTATAGCCCCTACAATTTGGTACGTAGGCTTACCTTGACCTATCAAATAAAACCCAAAAATATTAGATCCTAAAGACAACAATACCAGGGAGGGACTATATCACTAGAAACTAAGGTGTCCTAATATGGTGCTTTTGTCTAATCAAAAAATTAAAGCTAGGTTTAGATACCTAATAGTGTCTCAATCTTAATTTTCAATTTCTAACTCTGGAATAATTTATTTCAGGCTGATTTCAGATAAGTTTATTATTCTTCCTCTTGAAAAATTACCTATTTAAAATCTATATTTTTCCCCATTAAACTATATTTTTCCTATTATTCTATACCCTTATTATTTAGGATCTAAACACTAGATTCCTAAAAAATTAATAAAAAAATTGGTGACCTTGAATTACTTTGAACAAATGAAAAACCCTAGCTACACTTAGGGTTTTTCCTTAATATTTTTATGCAAAAATTTAATCTCAAAATTCTGATTTTTATATCAATTTTGGATGCATTATTCCTATCCAAAATTTATTTTTATAATTTAAAACTATTGCATAATTTTCAAAAACTCTAAAACCCTAGTTGAAAACCCTAGATTTCAAAACTATGTCCTTAAACCTCAAGCCTTCTTTGTATATTTTAGAAAACTATTTTGGAATTTTTGCAAAGTGTTTACTTTGTTAAAAATAATTTCAAAATTAGTAGTTTTCTGTACAAAAATTCAAATTCAAATTTTTTATTTTTTAGTATAATTTAAAATTATTGCATAATTTTCCAAAATTATAAAACGCTAGCCCAAAACCCTAGATTTCCAAACTAGGTCCTCAAACATCAATCTTTTCTCCCTTATAATTTTTAAAAAAATTGAAGTTTTTGCTAGTTATTTGGATTATCAAAAGTAATTTCAAAATTTTGATGTTTTAGATTGAGGTAAAAACAGGTTTTGAAAGGACCCGAAACCCTTTGACAAAAATAAAAGGATAGATCAATTAAAAGCACCAGGATAAACAATCCTTAGGCCTACTAGGAACTAGCGGCAAAATCAGGAGAAATAGAGCATCATCATTAACCATTTAGTATTCCACCCCCTAAAATTCTAACTAAAGATTTTCTATCTATTTTTGAGGAGTAAAATCCAGAATAGTTGCCTACCTGCCATCAGCAATATTCTACTTACTTTCTAATTCTTTGTTTTTCTTTGCAGATCTTCTTCCCGGTCAGTCTGGAGAGCCAACATTTGGTTTCATTTTTAAGATCTGTACATCTCCTTTTCTAGATTTATCCCTAGTAGAAACTAGGTGTTTTGCCTTCATTTTCTGGTCTTTTTTGCTACTTCTTGTTTCAACCCCATTTGTAATGGTCTTTTTTTCTTTTAGCATCTTCAGATGGTAAACATTCTTAGCCTGAATCACCTTGGTCTTAGAAGGAAGAGGATCACCCTCTTCTAGTTTATTATCAGCTCCATCCAAGAATTTTCCTTCCTCCAGCTCATTTTTGTCTTCTACATCTCCCCAGCTATCTTCTATCTTTTGATAGCCAACAATTTGTTTTGTTAAATCTATCAACTCATATTTTCTTTGTTCAGGATTTGTGATTTCTGATTGTAGCCCATATCCTTCTTGCTCAAAATTTTCTTTCTCAACCACATATTCTTCATCCGCATCTGTTTGTGGACCTTTGGGTTCTTCAATAGAGATCTCTTTCTCCTCCTCAGCATGCAGAACGTTAATATCTTCATTCTTCTTTAGTTCTTGTTGATTATTTTCTTTAGGTATCCATACTTTCTTGTGCTAGACCTTGGTCTTTCTTTCATCCAAAACACTGCTTGAATAATTTTTCCTTTTGTAAGGACAG
>JARHVA010005754.1:0-120000 GCA_037957365.1 Torreya grandis
ATGAACAACAAACAAGTATAAACTTTAGAAAAAATAGAGATAAAATTATACAAAGAAAATTACAACAATAATATGGCTCCAACATGCTAAAAACATCTTAGTTAAAATATTGATGTATTTAATCGCAACTATACCTGATCATATGTATGCATTTAGTTTTATCCATAGATTCATGGAGACTCCAAAAGAGACATGTTCACATGTAGGTAAAAGTATCTTAAGCTATATCACTGGCACAAGAGGCCATATAATTTTGTATGGAACAATTCAATTTAAAATAACATAAGACATTTTGTAATTTTGGATGAATTGTGTTTAAAAATTTGGAATACCCATGTTTTATGTTAAATTTTTCCTTGGTTAACTCTATTTCCAACAAATGTCTCTATATATAAAAATGATTCATGTATTTTTTAAGGCATCACAGATATATACGTATGTATGTATATATATTTGTGTGTGTGTATATATATTATGTGTGTGTGTGTGTACACACACACACACACACACATGTAATGTGCAGTTTTTATTGAATATACTATTGTGTTTAAAAATTGAGAATACCCCTTTTTATGTTAAATTTTTCCTTGGTTAACTCCATTTCCAAAAAATGTCTCTATATATAAAAATGCTTCATGAATTTTGTAATACATGGATGATGATGATGATGATGATGATGATGATGATGATGTGTGTGTGTGTGTGTGTGTGTGTGTGTGTGTGTGTGTGTGTGTGTGTGTGTGTGTGTGTGTGTGTGTGTGTGTGTGTAATTTTTATTAAATATATTATTGTGTTTAAAAATTTCAAATCCCCCTATTTTATGTAATTTTTTTCCTTTTTTAATTCTCTCTCTCTCTCCTCTCTCTCTCTCTCTCTCTCTCTCTCTCTCTCATCTCTCTCTCTCTCTCTCTCTCTCTCTCTCTCTCTCTCTCTCTCTCTCTCTCTCTCTCTCTCTCTCTCTCTCTCTCTCTCTCTCTCCTCTCTCTCTCTCTCCTCTCTCTCTCTCTCTCTCTCTCTCTCTCTACACACACACACACACACACATTTATATATTTATATGTGTGTGTGTGTGTGTATATAATGTGCAATTTTTATTGAGTATACTATTTTGCTTAAAAAATTTAGAACTGCCTATTTTATGTTAAATTTATCCTTGTTTAAGTTTATTTGCAAAAAATGTCTCTATATATGAAAATTTGTCATGATATGTATTCAATGACAATAAACACAAAGTGTATTATCTCAATGTGGAAAAACCTAGCCATACTTGTTTTTTTTTGTATCTTAGAGTTCTAAATGTTTTGTAAGTGAATTTTTTTAAGGCATGGATAATGAATACATCTTAAAACTTTAAAAATAAATTAAATATTATTTCTAAGGTATAACCCCTATCTATATTCTCAAGTTATCCACCCATTTGCAACTAAGGTAAGGTCTTTGAGCCAAAGTTGTTCTTATTGAAGGACTCTTACTTTGAGCAAGCTAGTGACCTAGTTCCTATTTTAATGGGTACATTTGACTCTAGTTATATTTTTAAAGAAGGGACTATGTAAATAAATATTTTGCTTTGCCTACAATATGTTGAGTAGGATTAGTGAATTTTAAGATAAAACAATGATTGATTTAATGATGCACCATTAAAATTTTGTGGTAAAGATAAGTGACTTGATGAAACCGATAGTTATTCATATTGATATTTATTGGACAAAATTTTTGAGATGTTTCATATGGTAGAGTGATAGGTCATAAGATTTAATGTTTTATATAAGATAACTTAAAAAATATATTGGTAATGTTTTTAGAATTATATCGATAAAGAGGGTATGACTAGGAATATAAATTGGTTGAATATGTTAGGTGTTTTTTCATGGGTTAGATGTTGAATAAATTGACTTAGACAATATCAAATTAGGGTGTTGGTGTAATTAAGCCATGGATGTAATCTAGAATTAGTAAACTGGGAACTAGTATGGATAATGATGGACCTAAAAATATTATTTTAGGACTTGGGGTTGATGATATGTGTAATATAAATGATGATAACAAATAGAAGAGTGTTTCCATCTAAATTTGATCTTCTTTAAAAAAATTCTTCCTTTATGTCTAAATGATACTTTTGTATTTTTTTAATTCATAAAACACTATGACATTTAATTTTAAAGTTTTGATAATATATACTATCTCATTTCTCCATACTATTTTAATTGTATGGTTAGAATTTATTCAAAATTATGTCAACTTGACTTATAATATTATTCAAACTTACATTTATTTCTATATACTCATGCCATTTGTTTCACTATAGATGGTTTCAATTTATTTTCCAATATATTATATCCTTTGATCTAGATACAAATTAATCTAACGTGTGATACTAGGTTTTTTCTATAATCTTTTTATTTGTTTTCCCCATTATAAAGATATAATTAAATTATTATATGTATATTTGATATCTTCAAATATATTTAAAAATACAAACAAATCCAATTGGAAATGATCATTTCCTTTTTTACCCAATATACCATCCATATTCACTTTTTAAGAATCCATATATTTCTTTTTCTTAATTCCAATACATGTCAGATATTTGTATGGTACAATGTGAATAAATTGAGTCAATGCCATTCGTAAATTACTTTTCATAAAAAAAAATACATTATAAACGTTTTTTAAAAACTAATTATATTTGTGTTTACCTAATATAAATGAAATTATTTTTGTATTAATTACATGGAGACATTTTTGCACTTAGCTTACCTGAAAGAATTTACAAAATATTGAAATATTTAAAAATGTTAATTTGACCATTCATTCATTACCAAAAAAAACTAAGAAAATAAATGCTACAAAATAAAATCAATATAATTATTTACATCTTAAGAAATATCAGCAAAATAGAATGGAAAACATATTAGCTAGAACTATTACTAAACTTCCCTTAACCACAATGAAGCTAAGATCATCTAGATAATAGGAGAACAAAGTATTGGAAATCAAATTCTTGATGCTTTCACAGTCCATACATCAGATAAATGATTATTTTGATGAATTTTAACTTGTTGAAGGATCTCAAAAGAAGATCCGAAATGTTGAGCATCAAAAATTTCAACACAATTTTTCCAAAAGAATCTTTTATCTAAAGTATTGTCAACTTATTTTTCATTAAAAAAAGTAACTTTTAGCATAATTATATAATAGTTTCATGTTGAATCTTTGGTCTATGCATGAATATTTATGTATTTGAGAAAAAACATCCTTTCTATCCTACTCAATATTAAAAATGAATGTTTTATTGTGATAAAGAAACAAGAATAATATTTTTTGTAACACATAATTATCCTTGATGGGGAAAAAAAAGGTAATTAATTAAAATTATTTACATGTTAACATTATAGAATATTTGATATTTCATAGTCCATACAATAGTAATATTCTTTTGGAAAAACCTATGCCTAGTTTTTAATCTCAATGTGTTTTAGATCCACTTCTATGATCCTTCATTAGGCAAATAGTATTCTACCACCTGATCATAGCAATACAAAAAGAACTATCTAAACCCCCTTATCAATATCCACTATTAGATCTTAAAGAATCAAGAGGTTTATGGATCTCACCCTTAAAAACATAACTTTTCCATAATAACTTAGACAATATATATAATTGATAATGATTACATGCTCATACTATGGACTATGCATGTCATTATATAAAAACTACACAACATGTCAAACCCCCAATGGGATGAAAATTATATAAAACCACATTTCAATCTACAATATCATATTAAATAATATAAATATATTATATTTCTACCTACCAAAATGAGCCTTTTGTTCTGAAATTTATCAAGAGTTTACATTTGAAGTTGAAGGATAAATATGATCGCATCCATTTTCAATCTACACTCTCATCTTAAATAATTAAAAATACTACATTACCAATTGACACAAAACTAAATCATAACTATAAATTGTTTTGAGGTGTATGACTCTTAGCATTGAAAATTGACACTTTCCTCCACATTAAAAATTGTTTTGACGGATAACATATATTTTGGATGTAAATAATTATTTAAATAAAATGTATTAGTTTCAATAGTAAAACTTAGACAAAGAAATGTTCTATCCACATTCATATTTTTTATCCCGTGCCACAAGTCTAGATACATTTAGGTGAAGATGGGTTGCCTTGCTAACCACCAGGTGGTAGATAAGGAGAGGTAAGTGATTGATAAATCAAAAGAATAAAGTGTTAAATAAATATAAAGTGTGTTATATTTATATTTATTTATTAAATTCAATGTTATTAGACTATTTTATGTTTGATCTTAATGTGTATATAAGGATGTAGATGTTCCTTTGATGTTTTATTAATTCAAACTAGTCCTACCATTAATGGCATATTAAAAAAACAAAAATTATAAATGATCTCATCATATATGATACCAAATTTTGACAAAAAAAATTATGATGAATGCTTAGCATTTTGACCACTCAATGCACATAGGCTATAAATTGGGTACACAATCATTTTCAGGTGAATTAAGATTGAATTAGTTTTTATGGATGAATGTGGGTAGCATATTTGGTTTCTCTCAATTTTGTTACTAACATCATATGTTTTTTTATAGGTCTAAAAGGTCATGAATTTTTTATATTAAAATCTATTCTAGGTCCACATTACAAGTTGAAAGATTTTTAAAAAATAGCAATCCCCTACTCCTAATTCATGGAAATTTCTTTTGATGCAGAATTTGTTTTGTCTCATATTTCTTGCTAACATAACATCAATATTAACTAATTAGTTATTTATTCTTCCCATAAACTTTTATATATTCATATAGGTTTGTGATTTTGTTCTTTCCAATGATATGTTATTTCATTAGAAGGTGGCTAGAGTTAGGATCATCTCAAGGTAATATGTTCCCTCTAAATCACAAAATAAATGAGTGTGCCTTCATTTCTATTATAGTATTATGTTGTTAAATCACACAAAAACATTTACTTATTATAAACAAAGCTCTATGAATGGTTTATGTATACTATTAGATTTTATGTAAGAGTAGATTAAATTTTTTAATGTTTGTTTACATTTTATATAATTATGTTCATAGGTCATATATTGCATATGAAAACATTTTCAGGTGAGTAAAGATTTTATCAATGTTGTGTGAATTCAGTGGGAATATACTATTTGTCTAAGTTTTATTTCTAACACTAAATTGATTTCTTTTCTTTTATCGATGCATTTATCTATCTCATAAACTGATTGACATGTCTTTAATGTCTTTGTTACATAAAAAACATAACCTTTAAAATAAAGATAAAAATTTCCTCATTTTGAAAACCTTAATCAAGCTTGCTCTTAGCCAAATATTAAACTTATTAATATAGTTGACGAACTCACACATATAATACTTTTTTTGAAATATGTTATTCACGATATTTAGTTTTAAACTTTTAAAATATTAATTATGGTGATATGCATCCACCTCTCTAAATGACTCATTCGTTCTATACCTAATTGATGGTTATCATTTAATTTCAATGATTTGTAATTATATATGTATAATATTTTTCTATTTGCTTTTGACATTGTTATTTATAATTTTTTGGTACAACATTAATTGAAATTTATTTTCCCAGTTTATTCTAAGGTCCTTAAATATGTTAACTTGACATTATATTTAATCAATTGATAAAATAATATTAGATTAGTTTTTCATCCATAGATTGTTGTCAATATTAACTGAAGACATGTATGGTAATTATTATAGTGTATAAAGTCACATGTGTGTATGTCCATAATATATGGTTTTATTAACCCAATTAAACATTATCATTAATAAAAATATTACTTTTTATGTGAAATCATAATTGATGAGGTAAAAAAAAATTTAATTGAAAGTGGGCATAAGTCATAGTTTCTCAAGACCAAGTGGCAGATACAGAAGGTGATTGGTCAATAAATTTAAACATTGACTTTTATACCTTTTCTCATAGTGCAAATTATTTTGTATAGATATTGTTTTGTTGAGTAATAGTCCATTACTCTTTTTTTAATTAATTTTAATATGTATGTAAGAATATATATATTCCCTTGATATACTATTAACCTAAACTAATACTTTGTATTTTTAATATTTTTTTAAAACAACAACAACACACCCACACACACACACACAAGATAATTTTTTCATTATTATTTTTATTTGATAGGGTAAAGGTTGTAGATTTTGAAGACCCTAAAAATTAATACAAAGGAAAGAAAGATGAATCATTTACCCAAAAAAAGGATGCATCTACCAGCTGCAATGGGGCAATCATGACAATAACATGTCAAACACAACTAACAAGATAAACCAAATAGTGGTTTTAAACAACCACTATTCATATATTTTCAATGATCTTCCACTTTTTCCTTTATTAACTATCTTACGTGGTATTATGTAGAGTCCTTCTAAAAAAAGAGTTTCTAGTCATATGTCCCCTGAGTGGAGGGTCACATAGGAGGGTTGTGACACTACTTTTGTACCTTTTTCTTTTTTTTGAACCTTGTTCGGCCTTCTTTATCTTCTACAACAACACAAGGTTAGGATTTGTATTTTATTATTGGGTCCTTAGATGTTTCTACCCTAGATAATTCTATTCTTGGGTTTATCTCAGAGGAGGAGACTAGACTTGAGGAGACTACCATGTTCATGGATTTCATTAGAGAGATTAGATGTTTCATCAGAACATCTTCATATTGATGGGGACTTTTAAGGTCCTGATTTGAATATAGGGTTAAGGATCTTCCAAAGGTGACTTAGAATTACTATCATAACCATCTAAATATGTTTTAGCATCTACCTATAGATGGTCAAGTTTGTAGTCTTTCCACCAAGAGGACTCCTTTTTTCTGAGGTAACTGTAGTTTTTAGTTAAATGGTGCATATTAAAATATCTATGACAATAAAATAGTAAAGATTCATAATCTATTGGTTTGGACCAAGAGTGGTTACCAACATGTAAAGTGATATTTTTAGGAAAATTCGTTGAAGTATCAATAGTCACCAAAATTATAGTAAAAGTAGTGTGATAAAAATGAATTGTATCTAAATGAATTTTTAGGTAATTAGCTAGTGGATTACTACTATCCTTTAGATTAGATTTAGTCCAAAACTAAAGAGGAATAAGAGGCAGATGAACCCAAATGGGTTTTTCATTAAGTGGTTTTGTGAGGGGGTTAAAGTTAGGGGACCATGGTGTGATGACCAAGTGGTGGTGATTCGAGCACCAAAAATTATTTTGAATCCCTTGTCTTAAATATTTTGAAAGAAAATAATAAATAAACATTTTGCATGAGGGTAAATATCAAAATTACTTATTAGGAACTGTTGTCAATGCTTCAAGATTTAATCATGCATCTCTTGATGTTTTCACTAGCAATCTTCAGATCTATAGATGAGAAACTTAGTTGAAAAGAATTATTATGATCTGATCACTTGTATAATCTCCTCCTTATCAAAGATCATAATAGAGTCAAAAGATGTAGGTTTGAGAGGTGTGGGATCTGATTTTGGATACATTTTATGGAATATTACCTCAATGAAAGATATCTACTTTTGAGGGTCCATCACAGCTTTCAAATCCATGATGTCCATGACTCTGTTGTCAATAGGGGTTCTACCTTTGACTAGGAGGGGGTGGGTGGAATCATTTTTATAAAAATTTCTTCTATGGATGACCTAAATAGGGTAACCATTTACATAACCAGATCTAGTAGAATATTCCTTCTACTTTAGATTTTGCTTATAGATATCAGTTGAGTCAACTATGTGCTTTGTACTTTCTATAACAATATTTTGCATAGGGTCAACCATATTTCATGTAGTGACATCTTTCTCCCTAGAATCACTAGACATAAGGGAGATTTTTCCATGAGCAAGGAGGGAAGCAGTGTCATTCTTCTGCTTAATGACAACCTTCTACCTAGAATCACTAGACATAAGGGAGCTTCTATCATGAACATGAAAGGAATCAGAGTTAGTCTTCCATGCAATGATGACCTTTTTTATAGAATCGTCAGACATAAAGGAGCTTCCGCCATTGGAAGGAAGGGAAGCAATATCAAATTTCTACACAATGACAACCTTCTACCTATAATTATGAGACATAAGAGACGTCATGCCATGATTATGAAGAGAAGCAACATTAGTCTTCTATGAAATGATGACCTCTATCCAGAATTAGTAGGCACAAGAAAACTTATGCCATGGGCAAGAGGAGTGGGAAAACTCATTTCAAAATGCTACATTAAAATATTTAATATTTGCACATTTTTTTAACATTATTTGGAAATTTTATTTATTTTTCATGTGGGTTTGTTCAAGAAACTATTTTTGCTAAAAACATATTACTTACTTAATGTTTTCTAAATTTTTAAGTATTCCTTGACCATTTTATTTCATGTTTCCTTTTAAATTATTTCCTTACTTTTATCAAATGCTTTAGAATACAATAATTGTTTTAGATATTTTAAAACTGTAAATATACATCAAATGGTTTTTTTCAGTGTGTTGTATCAAATGTAATTAAAAATTTTACCCAGATTATTATAATTTAATTATTTGTATTTTGCATCTTTTCCTTTTACAAAAATTAGCTACTGACCTTATTTTGCTTTATTGGTGTTTCCTTTACACCGTCATATAATTACATGTAATAGTTACATGCAAAAATTTACTACTCACCATGTCTAGCATCAATTCATCAATATAAGATTTCATTTATTAAATAAAAACATTAAACATTATTGTTATTATGTTGTTTGATTTTGAAGAATAAAATTTATTATACAAATCGAGATATAGTTAAATATAGTTATAATGATAATATTTATATTCTAGGATAGGTGTGTCTTTAATGTGTTTTATGTGTTTTATATGATTAATTTATTCTTGATACACCGTATTAAAATCATATTATTTTGTGCTAGATTTTTTCATAAAGATTTCACAGATACTTCAATATCATTCCAAAAAAATGGAATTCAAATCTTATGAAATAGTAGAACATATTTTTTTAGCTTATATATTTAAATATGTATTTTTTTAAAAATAATTGTAAATGAGGAATTTGAAACGGACCTTTTCATTTCAAATTGGATAAGAAGATAAAGCATTGGAATTCCAATGGAACCTCTTCTAGTGGTGACCAAAATACACTGTAGATAGGTTGTAAACTAGTTACAGATCAATAATAGAACTAAATGAAAATCATTTAGAACTATTTCCTCCTCAACCATTCTCTTTCCTAGATCATAGTATCATATTCATAGGTTCAATCTCCTTCAATAAGACACTTTTCAGTTTGCTAATAACAATTGTCTAATTTCATCCCTCCCCTAAACTAGGAAATATGGGAAGAGAGATTTTATGATAATAATTGTCTAATTTCGTCTCTCCCCTAAATAAAGAAATATGGGAAGAGATATTTGAATCAAATTCAGTGTCTAGGATCTCATTAATGGGGCTTAAGACACAAATCTGACATTCACTACCTTTTAGCACTCCTATGTTTTTATTTCTTAAATAACCTCCATCTGATTGGATTCCTCCTTGTTTGGTTCATTATCTGTAATATTCATTCTCACTCACTCCCACACTGGACTCAAAACTTTCTCTATCTTTTACACTTATAGTTTAGACTGTTAAATGTTATTGAACATGACCCTTCCACCATGATTTTCTTTGTTTGTCTTTAATTTTCTAACAATATGTGACCTAATTCCCTATGTGGAAGCATCTAGCACATCTAAAAATGAGCCCTTCATAAGGGAGAGGTTTCACCCATTTTTGATCCCTACCTTTTAAATCGACATGTGCATAAAGCTTCTTAATTATCTTGATACTACCAAGAATATGGGGATAAGTATAATGTCCCAAGCTTTATATTGTGTAATCTACACTCATTAACTCACACATATAATTTCCTATAATTTGAAAAATGTGGTTCTCCCAAAACTAAAATGTTAAGTGTGGTAATCTGATCGAAATCAACCTTAAATTGAACATTTCAATGAGATGGTTAAATTACAAAAACCAAATTTTAACCAATAACATATATTTAAATATGTGTTATATATATTTTTATTAAGTTATTAAAATATGTCAACTACTTTTTTAAATTAAATTTTTAATTATTTTTAAAAATACTATTTGGTTGCCTAGTGAGACATAATAATACTTGCCTTGGGAATTCATTATCTTGTATGCAATATGTATGATTTATATATTTAAAAAGTGTAAAGTGTTTGTTATGAGCATTTCCACATACGTGACTTATTAATCGTTCAAATCATATGCATCATGTGTTTACTATGTTCCATGGTGCATGATCTATATATCATGTACAATTATATTTTTTGTTATTTATTTTTTTAATGATTCATAAAATAAAAAGAATATAAATTTAAAATTTAAAATTTACTTTGTTATATATTATGGTGTTATCGTATTTCTCTTTTCTTCTCATGTGGTTCACCTTTTTCTTACACTTATCTTTTCAGAACATATGTTTGTATTGGGGAAATATTTTAAAGATCACAACTTCTTATATTAAATATCATTAATTTTATATTTTATTTTAAACATAATTTATGTAATCCATATTTTTTTAAATATGTTTATAACAAATTTATTCTAAAAATTAAAATAAATTTATGTCACATTCATCAAATTAAAATATATATTATTAAACCATATGCATTACCAATTCAACTAACTATAATTTTTAATACTTAAAATTTTGTATTGTACTCAAGTTTCTATTCAGTTTCATTTATAGTACTAGTCAAACTTTTTTTTTCTCACATGTATTTTTGTCACTATTTTTTTTACGTAGAAATGTACATAGTATTTAAAATATTATATGAGTTACAAGATGCTAAATGATAATTATGCATATGTTTTGTGTATATTATTTTTTAGTTTTTTATATTTCATTAGATTATTTGCATTTGCATTATAACTTATGCAATTGTATAAAAATAAATAGTTTTATAATTTATTTTATAAACAATAAATATGTTTGAGTTATTTTTAAAAATCTTTATATATATATATAGACACACACACTTTGGTATATACACATAGATATGTGAAAATATGAAAATATATTTTAAATATTTATTAATCCTTAAGTTTATTGATTCTAAATTATTTATTTATTTTTAAGTTTATTTTATATATTACATGTTATTGAGGTATTGATGTTCCTCTTATCATTTTTCCTCTTGATTTACGAGTCTTGTAGTGTTTTTTTTTTTTTTAAAATTGTTAGTACAATTTGAAGGCCTAAAAACATAGACCATACTATTTTGGGACCAAAAATTATACTCAATACATTTCTGGGTTTATTTGCATCCTAGTCAATTACAATGCACTAATGATTATTGGTCATGTATTTTTAATTTTTTAAATAAATTTATTATTTATTTTTTATCAATAATCTTTCGAATTGAATTTAAATTAATTATAAATTTACACACATTTTAGTTCATGTAAATATTTAAATATCATTTTAAAATATATTTAATGTTCTAAAATTTATTAATAATTAATGAAAAAAAATATTCATCCAAACATTTAGATAAAAACAATGGTAGAATTAAAGTGTGTATTCGTGTCAATTAATTATACAAGTTTTTTTATTATTATTATTATTATTATTATTATTATTATTATTATTATTATTATTATTATTATTATTATTATTATTATTATTATTATTAAATTGTTGAATCTCAAAAAATTATGTTTTCTATATCATTCTCAAATTTATTTTTAAAATAAAATATATAATTGGAGAATTTTTTTAATGTCTTAAAAATGATTTGAATAATATCCTTTATTCTCCACAACTTTTATGTTTTTTATTGTCTTATTTAAAACCCATAAATTTTAAGTGTCATTTGAAGATATTTATATCTCTCATTTTGAAATTCTCTTTTTATCTTTATTTAATTTTTAAATATAAATAAAAATGAATTTTAAAAAACTCTAGAATCTTATACATTAAAAAAATATAATAAAACACTGAAGTTCAATTGAAATCACTTTACCTGCAGAGCTAGGAACAAAACAACAAACAAATATATAATAAAATGCTAAGCATCCTACAACAAACCATCTACCAAAAATACAGGAATGATCAACAAACTGTCAGGAAACAGTCTACAAAGCCTCCACCAAACTTCAGGAAACCATTATATTGTATTTAATGTTCAACAATTGATAATTTAGAAATGTAATAATAAATTTTTATTTAAATTTAAAAAAATATATTTATTAATTAAATTTTTATTATTATTATTTTAAAAATTAAAGAAAATGTTGTGCCCAATTTAATATTCTCATAAGATTTTCTAATCATTTAATTAAAAAATATAAATTAAAAATAATAATAAACTGGCTCATCATTTTAATAGTTGCATGTAACAAATATTACTTATCATGTCGGCTAGCAATTCAACAATCCAATCGTTATTTATTAGGTTAAAAACCGAAATCGTTTTTTATTAGGTGAATTTTACAGCTAAAAAAAGAAACTACGGTCATACAGGTATCGAGTTTAGTCCAAACGTGGGGGTTCATACAATTGTACCGAAATTATATATGCTAAAAAAAGAAACTACGTTCATAAGGGATAAGGTTTTGAACATTTCTCTTTTGAAAATATATGCTTTATTTTTAGCATTCTATCTTTAAATTAAAAAAATAGTGCATCTATACAACACTACTTTTTCTTTTTCAAAACAACTTTTCTCTAGTGATGGAACTACTTATGATGCTGGATTCGTCAACAATGGCCACAGATATAAAGAATATGACATGCTAGGTCGGGTTGCTGAGCAACAAAACGTTCCACTTACATCATTTTTCCTTCTAATCCATCATTCTTGTTTTTCACTACCAACCATAATAACCCAGTGCAATCATTTTAGTCCTTGCCAGACTAGATCTGTCGAGAAATACAACAATAATAAGAGAGCTGTTAATTCCTACTACAATTGTAGGATAACTATTAGACCTTAACGATAAGTCGCCAGAAAGATGTGGGCCATAACGGTACCTATTTTGCAGTCCAATCAACTGTCAAGCTACTGTGGATGTGCAACAGTTTCCGCAACCCTAGAAAAATATGGATTATTTGGACGAAAAATAGTTACCCTGGGTTAACAGTGAACACGCCTGAGTAAGATATTGGGAAAAATGGTGGATTGTCAATTTTAACATGGGTTTAAGAAAAGTTATAAAGAAAGAATAATATAGGATGAAGGAGAAAAAGGATAAGAATTAGGAGAGATGCACAAAATTGTTCGAGAAATATAAGTAAATGTTTCGGTGCAGCAAAGAAAGTGGGCAGGGACCAAATAGGGGTTACAGTCTTATCTCATGCCAATCCCTTCAACCAGGAGTCCAGTGTTAGGAGACCGTTGCATTTGAAAAGCAAGCTGTAAAAGAAGTGAAACAGAAAGCGGCAGCCTTAGCAAATGGTACGATGTTATGAAATTGTGGCTCAATTTGTCGGCTAAGGCATTGGCCGGATGTTAGCCTAATTCTGTTTTGATAGATCTCTGATCAGACTCCCCAGTACAAATAAATCAATGAATCCGTCAGAAGTTCAACAGAAAGGAGCAGCCTTAGCAAATGATAAGAAGTTATCTAATGGCAGTACGTCGAGGAAGGGTGTGAAGTACAGAGAATGTAGAAAGAATCATGCTGCCTCCATTGGTGGATATGCGCTTGATGGATGTGGGGAATTCATGGCCAGCGGGGCAGAGGGAACCAATGGAGCCATGACATGTGCAGCCTGTAATTGTCACCGTTATTTCCACAGGCGAGAGGTCGATAACGAGGCGCCCTTATCCGAATCCCATCGCCCCGGCAGGTGATCCCCTACTCCAATCTACGGGGAATTACGTGTCAAGCTTCGTTTTGTCGTAGGAGTTATTGTGTAAGTATTTTTTTTTAATGTAAACTAACTAATTATCAAAATTACTATGTATAGAATCATAACATGAAATTTTAAAAAACAGTCTCCTGTGTAAATTATGTTAATATGAGTGCACCAATATGGATAAGAATCGATCCTCGTTCTTTCTATTTTTATAGAAATTATTTATTAGAAATCGTTTCTTGGGGTAAAATTTGTTATATGCAATGATATTTATCAGTCTTATTGCAACCCTTTTGGTCTTTTTACATTATTTTTCTACCTATTTTTTATTATAGAGTATTTATTGTAATGTCTACCCAATTATAATTGGGTTATATTTATAACATGGACATGTGTATGCAGTTCTACTCAACATTTATTCAAATCTGTTCTCGTGACCTTCAAACCTTCTCATATTCCACGACAACCACGTTTAAGATATTTTAAACGACATTTTTATCAGTTTTTACAGGAAACAGTGATCAAGTCTTCAGCTTCTTCGATTAAACTATGTTGCGGACCTGCTGCAACTTTTACTATTACTGTAGGACCAAAAGAAGGGATCACACAATTTTTCGAATAGATGCATCCAATTTTAAATAAAATTGGTTTTTTTAATTAAAACATTAAATAATTAGAAATATATTTAAAATATTAATTTAGTTATAATAGAGTACAACAAAAGTAGAATAAAATCACATAAAAGAGGAATTAACTAATTGTAAGCTAACAGCATGTTGCAATCTAAACATGGTAACTATTGCACAGTTCATTGCGATTGTAAGTTTTTTAACCTATTACACTAGAGTTTAAGTATTATTTTTCTCAACATTCTTCCACTTAATACTTAATAGAATAATTTATAATTGCTTGCCCAATGAACTAAACCTATTTTTTGGAATTGCTTTCATAAAGATATCTATCAAAAAAATTCTCTATCTTAGAAAAACTGTATCTAACTGCACTTCTCTTTGTTGAATCAGATCTCTAATAAATTGATGAAAAAGATTTATATGATTTCTTCTTACATGTAGAATAAGATTCTTCGCTATCTGAATAATATTATTTTTATCACAATATATAACAGTGGGAGAATTGTATTGTTATGAATTTTCAAAAACTCTCTATAACCAAACTACATGACAACATTCGAATGTTATTTCTATATACGTTACCTCGATTGTAGAAACATAAACCATTTATTACTTCTTTGAGCTCCAAGTTATATTGCCACTGCCAAGACTAAACAATACCCTGAAATTGGTTTGTGATCATCTATTGAACCAGCCCAATCTGATTCTGAAAACCCAATTCATTCCAGAGTATTTGATGTTGTAAAATGAATGCCATGATCACCGTGCCTTTGATATAACAAAATATTATTTTTGTAACTCTCATATGATTTTCTTGTGGATTCGTCATAGATCTATAAGCAAGACTTACTGCATAACTAGTAGTTAAATATATTATACTACCGACCATCCTTCTGTTGGTACTATATTCTGCACCATATGATTCCAGCCATACACAGTCTTGCCACATGAAACTGCCCGCATGGTGCGGATCGAGAGACACTTAGACACCAGAAACCCCATGCTATTAGAAAACCCCTGCCACGTGGAAAGTTAGTGAATAAAACAAGGTCAGATTTCCTGTTTGCCAAAAGGAAATGCGTGGAAGGGCTGGCAGAGCTTTGAAGTCAATCTGCACGTTGATTATTTGAAAGTTGCAAAATAGTACTAAAATTTCCGCTGGAATCTAAGCCGCCAAAAGTAACTGCAAATGGTGGTGTAAAGAACGTGGAAGATAAAAGCATGTTGGTGGCAGAATGCGGAGACTAGCGTGCAACTCACCTAGCAATGTGTAAAGTGCGAAGTGCGTTAGCACTTTCGGATCCTGCGAAAGAGAGTAGAAGGGGACGGCAGAAGGTCCACCGTTGACTGCAATTTTGAATGGGGTATGAAGGCACGGTAAACCCAGCCAAAAGATGGCAAATAAAGTTTGGCGGAGAATGGAGGTCGACGTGCATTTTGCACCAACATAAGGTGCAAAATCAAAGCATGAAGAAATGAGCGGAAGAAGTCACAGAGCTGTGGACTTGAATAGCAATTCAAAAGGGTTTAATTCTTGATGAGTGTTGTTGCTGTAGGATTGAATGGTGACTACGGACGTGGTGGTAGGAACATTTGTCAAGCCAAGGAGCTCCAAGAAAGGATGCAACTTTCTCATAAATCTCATTGCATCGTGAAACCTTGTAGTTTCGAGTCAGAAATTGCCTACAGATAATGCAATACCCTGATATGTCTTATTGTGGCTTGTATTCCCCGGATTTTCGATCCAAATCACTCATCCATGTCGGATATAATCGTGAAAAATGCGAGCAAGGAGTTTTTGGTATTCATTTGATAATTGTTGAGCACTTCACGGTTTACTGAAAATCAATCTGGCCTTTATCCTGTTACAAGTGCTGCATGGAAAAGATTGGAGACATACTGTGGCTGCAGCGTGATTCTGGTATTTATGTTTGCAACCTATTTGACATGGACCAGGCATCATGAGTATTGCACAAATGATGGAGAGTTAATACGCTTCAAATGAAGAAGTCAAATATGTCCATTCTGAAGAATTGAATTCACTTGGAAAGTTGAGTAATCTTGGGACCAAGTGTTTATATACATGTAGTAACTTGGGACTCTTTCCAGAAGTGAAAAGTATTCTTGGGGTGCAAGAATTGTCTGTGATTATAGTATCATCTATTTAGGTGAGTGCAGTCAGAAAGGTTGAATATCTTTCTAATGGTGGACATGATACTGGAACTGGGAATTCATTGCCAAGTCCTAGGAGATGGGGCATAAAGGATTCAACTTCGAGCACAAAGTGTAGAAATTTTAATCAAGTGATGGATAACAAAAATGTTGAGCTTCTGGAAAAATCTCCTATAGTATTGTCATTTTCTCAAACAGGGTGTTGTTCTGAACCAATCAGTAGGAATGGAGTTAAAATTGAAAAAATCCAAAAATTTGCAAGTTACAGAAAATTGTAAAAGAGATCCCAAACACCTTAGAGAAATCTTAGTGGGAAATGCACCGTGCAAACTATGGTCAAATCTCCCACTCCTACCAGTCAAAGCAAGTGTGAAAAAAGTCAACTCAAGAGGAGCTTCAAGGGATGTTGAGGGAAAATGTAAATTTGCACTTGTGCAAAGTGCAAATTGTACCTGGATCTCCCATTTCCACCAATCAACACTGGTCAACAAAGGGTTCTACAAGTGCGAAATGCACTTGTGCAAAATTGCATGTGTAAATTACACCTTTGCAAATTACAACTGTGCAAATTGCAATTGTGTGAATTGTCCCTATGCACATTGCACTTGTGCAAATTGTAAACGTGCAAACTACAAATAGAAAATTTGCAAAAGGAGAAAGGATTTCACCAAATTGTAGAAAGTGAAAATAATGCATTTGTGCATTAAAAAATATGAAGGAAATCATAAAAAGGAAAATTTGGAAAAAACCAAATGTGAAGATTGAAAAGTGCAAAAAACAAGTTTTCAAAAAGTAAAGGTGGAAAGTTCAAACAGTGAAAATACAAGTTGGAGCCAAAAGGTAAAAATGTTAAATGAACCTAATCATTGTATTTTCATTTTTTTTGCTTGTCCAAACTTCTCCATGGGAGAGAAATTACAAAATTGCAAGATCAAGGTGGACCACTCCAAGGAATATCTCTCGAGCAGCCATGGATCCATAATATTCATGTGCCACCATTGCAAGAGCAAGTTGTTCCATGGCATGCATAATAAGAAGAGCATCTGTCCATGAGGTTTCAGTTGTGAAATAATGTGGTCCAAGGCATCTTCAGGCAGTTACACATGAAGACAAAGTTTGTTTGGCCTTTCCCATGAATATTCTTCTTCCAGAAAACATCTCCAACCAAGAAATCAAAGGATATGATCCAAAACTTTATCATTTCTTGTAGATGCAGTTAGAGGAATCATTATCCTTACAATTACATGAGGATTCCAGGAGTGGTAAAGGTTTTTTCCAACTGGAAGCATTTTGTGGAACTAGGAGGGGTGTTTTGCACTTTTGCAAATCACAACCCTCATTCCTGGATTTTAAAAGGGTAAAAAATGTATAAATAAAAGGCTTGTCTTCTATTAAAGGTTGGTTGTTGTTAGCTATTTGTTCTTATAGATTATCCTAGGCATCCATCTTCTCCAAATCTAGGTTCTAGAGAATATTTATGGGATCAATTGTTGTGTGTAGATTTTGTCTCCCTTGCTAAGGTGGTTGCATCTTTACAGCCATTAGCAAGCTTTGAGAGCATGTTTATGTCTCCTTTGTCAAAAAATAATCTCAACATGCTTTTCCCCATGGAACCATATTGAAGTGTTGATGTTTGTGATATTCCTTTTCAAGTCAAGTGGAAAATGTTTGTGGTTCTTTATTGTATCATGTTGATGAAATGTAGTAATATGTTTTACAAGCTCTATTGATTGGATACTTGGGTTTATGTTCATTACTAGTTGTCATTCTGAGCATGTACCTAGGTTATAAATGTCTTTCTACATTTATATTTAGAAATATGTTGTTGAATACCTTTTAAGGGCACCTTGGGTTCATGAATTCAATAGGGTAAAATATTTGAGATTCTAGTTTCAGTGTATGTTCTAGGATGTAGGGGATCATTTAGTGTTTGCCATTATCTTGCATTTGAATTTTTTTGCATCTTTGCTAAGAAATAATTATCATGAAGTTCTGCTAGACACCCTGTTGTTTTAAAGCCACCTGCATGTCACCCTCAATTTTATGATTAACTATAAACTTATCCTACCCTATAAATAATACATCCCTTACATACTATACATATTATTTTTCTTGTAGATGCATAATATCGTGTATATTTTAAATGTGCTTTAAGTCTTAGCATTGCAATCTTTTATTTAGTCCCTTTGTTATTGAATATTCTTCAGACTGAACATTGCAGTCACAATTTCATTTATTTTTAGTAGCTTGTGTATGACATAGAGCATTTGTGCATTTCACGTGACAACCTTTTATAGGTGAAGTGTCCAATCTTGGTAATGATATGGTCATATTCGTCCCTTATACCAAGAATCCCCATGGAGACTGAATTGTAAAATCCCTCCAAGAGAGAAAGCTACCACATAGGTTCTCTCACCTTGGTTCAAACAGATCTAGTAGTAGCAAGGAGCTAACCATACCCTCTATAGGTGCCTCTCAGTCTTTTTTTGCATTCAGTCTATTCTTAATTTCAAACCCTTCCCTGACTACAATGACATATTAGCGTGTTTTCCATCATCGCTTGCCATTTCTCTCAAGTGTACAAAGCCGAGTGTACGAGGGGTAAAATTAGAAACCAACACCTTCAAGATTGAGTATCATTCACACTATTACACTTATCTTTCTTACCCAACTTTTCACCTTGTGCTGATAGAGTCGCCACTTCCTTACAATTTTTCATTTTTAAACATCTCAATATATTCTAGGAAAATTTTGTTTGACAAATAAATATGCCATCAATTGATTGATATGCCTCCACACCAATAAAGTAATGCATCATTCCAAGCTTAGTCATATCAAACTCCATCATTGATTTGTTAAATCCATACATTATGCTAGAACTATTAACTATAAAGAGCAAGTCATCAACATAAAAACAAATCACTAAAATTTGGTTACCTTGATTTTTTACATGCAATGTTAGTTTATTTTAAATTCTAACAAATCCATGCTACTAGAAATATGTTTCAATTCTTAAATACCGAGCTCTTGAATTATCAATCCTTTTATTATTTCTAACATCACATACATTTAACTAATGTTTAACTTGTATGGGCTGCCAATTCTAACACCACTTTTATTTTATCCCAATAATAAATTGGCACAAATATCTCTTCAGAACCTATTTCATATACTTATATGCATATTTTTACCGTGCCTTTCAATTTTTTCATCATTCTTACAAATTTGTATATATATCCATTTTACTCCTATCACCTCTTTATCTTTCAGAGATCAACTAGGTCCCGAGTTCTATTCTTCTCAATTGATCTCATTTATTCTCCCATTGCCTCCAACAAGACTCCATGTTCAACTATATCTTCATAACAACTTGGTTCAGTTTGACTTTGAGAAAATAAAATAAAGTTAACAATATGATTTTCATCCTCTTGATTGGTAGCCCTTTGATAAAAAATATTAAGGCTTTTTACCTTCTTTGGGGAGCTTGGAGTTGATGTCAGATTTACATTTATGTTTGACAGAGAATTTCTAGGTGACAATATTAAACTATGACATGTTATTGAACTACAACTACTACTACTTATGAAGAGAGGAGTAATGTCATCTTGAGGTGACTCTAGTGCCAGAATTGTTGGTCTTTCTTACTATAATCCTTCTTGCAACAATTCCCCTTCATCAAATATCATAGCAAGTGATACAATCACTTTGCTTGATTTGCGATCCAAAAATTTTACATGTTGTACTCATTTTAGAATGACCAAAAAAATGCATGTTTCATTTTCTGCATCAAGCTTCTTTCTACTTTCTTTTGGGACATGCACATAAGACAATGAACTAAATCTCTCAAATCCCTCATGTTAGGTATTTTTTTTATAGGTAATTTAGGACAATGATTAAGGATATCAATGTTGTAGCTATTGATTCTACACATAACTCATTTTCCATTTGCTTTGCCTCTCATATGAATCTTGCCAAATTAACAATGGTCTGATTTTTCTACTCAAGACATCACTTTTATTGTAGTGTTTATGTTATTTTAAGCATCCCTTTAATTCTATTCATAACATAGTAATCACTAAATTCTTTTGAATTGATCTCACACCCTCTATTAGTCCTCAAAATGTTAATTTAATCTGGGTTTGTCGACAACATTTTGAGGACTAAATGTCAAGTTGTAGATCAATTCAATCTACAACTGTATTGCCTTCACAGTAGAAATGAAAAATTAAGAAATTGTCAAGCCGATCCATAAAAACCAGGGCGTGTTGAAGAATATAATTAGTTTTCCAATTAACAAAAATTTTGGATTTCAAAGCATTAATGATAATAAGGGAGTGACCTTCTATCCAAATATTTCTAATACCTTGACTGGCAGCTAATTGGAGGCCATGAACCAGTGCCCAAGCTTCCGCCTAATTGTTTGCACCTATCGAGATTTTGGAGGCTTTAGCTGCAATGAAAGAACCTTCATAATTCCTTAAAACACAACCAGTGTTCGACAAACCCAGATTTCCCCTACATGCTCCATCAATATTGAGCTTAGTGAAGTTCTGAGCTGGGGGAGTCCATCTAATCTGGTCTCTTTTTTTTAGCCTTTACACTGAAACCTTCAGAAGGCTTACATCCTATAGACTTGAAGAGAGGCCAATTATTAACGATGAAGGCATCCCAAGAAGACAAAGAAATGGAATCCAAACTTTTAATTTTTGCCAGAACTAACTCTGAGATAGCCTCCTCCAATTTACCACACACTTGAATGCAAGAGTTATCATCTTTATTGAACAATCTATAATTTCTTTCCTGTTAGAAAATAAAAACATATAAAAATAGAAAATAGAACACACAAATTGCTACAGCAATCATGGAACAAGATTTTTATTAATCTTCTTGATTCTTGTAGATCTTCTTGATCTTGTGCTTATCTTCTTGATCTTCTGATCTTCTTGATCTTCTTGATCTTCTGATCTTCTCGATCTTGCTTCTTGATCTTGTGCAATTACAAAGCTATGCCCATGGGGCTATTAAATAGATTTGAAAGCAAACCAAAATTAACTACAGTCTAAATTTAACTACAGTCTTTGCATGCAAACAAGACTGAACTGTTGTTGTGCATGCATGAGAAGGAGTGGAGAAATTATCTCCAATCTCTAACACTCCCTCTTAATTTCTTCCACTAACTACTTCATCATTTACAATGCCTAAATGATTTACCATTCTTGCCATAGCTGCGTTGCTAGTGGCTTCCATTGATGGCATACATCTCTTCACTCATTCTGTCTACCAGCTTCAGCTGGGATGCTGCGAGGCATACACAAGTCATACAAGCAGGAGCTTCTGCTCTCAACACCTAGCACTACAGGTTGGTGGAATGAACTGGGCAGATCTACGCTACTCCAGAATTCGTTGGTTAACACAATACATTTGACCTCCATTTATAACAGTCTATGGAAGTCTCTAGAGAAGTCTGCTCAGTCAATAAGCTCAACAAACAACATTAAATACATCAAAGATTTGATTGCCATCAATGTTAGGTAGGCTAGAGAGTAATCTTCAGAGCTGCGTTTTAAGAGCAGCATACAGACATTCTCCCCCTTAAGTTGAAAACTGGTCTCAAATTGCTTAACCTTTTCAATACACTGCCTCTCATGTGGAATACACCGCCTTGCAAAATACATCGCCTTATATGTGGAATACACCACCACCATGCAGATTTTGGTCTGATCTTGAACACATTCGACGCCTCTTATCTTTGGCATTCAGAGTAGGCTCTTGGGAGCAATCTTCATACAAAATAAATACAATTGCTCAATGAGCGTTCACTCAGCATTTAAGACTGAGGAGTAGCCTGTCGAAAGGCTATCAACGGACATGCTTATGTCCAAAACTACAAGCTTCCCGGTTGCTTACATTTATTTCACCCGACGCTTAACTGCTTAGGTTTCCTCCCAGGACTCTGTTGGGTTCTTACCACGTTGGTCTAGATTTGCCAACGATCGGCCTGATCTTCAGACACTTTGACAGCTTCACTCGTTGTTCAACACACACACTTTCATAGCTTCACTCGCTGTGCAACTCGAGCTTTGCGAAGCTCTTACCAAATCTCACCCGCACCTCTTGCACTACCTTCTTTCTTCAACTGTTCCGCTGCCTTTGGAAATCTTCTTCCAGCTACTCTTTCTCCTAACGCTGGCAGCATTCTAGTGCTTCCAACCCCAGGCTTGAGTAGGGCTTTTCAGGATCATATCCTTACAGCTCTCCTTGGCACAAGACCTCTGCTATTCCTTTCTTCTCCCTGGATCTTCTCTCCAAGGCCCTGATACCATTTGACAAAGAAATGGAATCCAGACTTTTAATTTTTGCCAGAACTAACTCTAAGATAGCCTCCTCCAATTTACCACACACTTGAATGCAGGTGTTATCATCTTTTCTGAACAATCTATAATTTCTTTCCCTCCATAGACACCAAATGATCGTAGAAGGCCCCACATCCCAAAGCGAAGAGACATGGAATCTGAAAAAAGTTTAGGCCAATTAATAAACATATCAGAAAGAGGAGAAGATTAGTTGAGTTTCCTCAAAAACCAGAGTCAACATTCTCTGCTAAAAGGGCAATGAAGAAGGAGATGGTCCACACATTCTTCTACTTCACCACACAGAACGCATTTGAATTTTGGGCCAAGCCCCAATCTCTTAATTCTATCGCCTGTTAGGATCTTACCATGCAGGGCTAACCGAGAAAATGCCCCAGCTTTAGGAAGAAGGGCGTCATTCCAACAGAGATTCACGAATCAATGAGAGGACTTTCTTGGCACTGAATTCTTATGTCCTTCCTTAACCGTGTAAGAGCCTAACTTAGCTGCCGTCCAAACAATTTCATCATCGAAAGGGGAGTATAACACTACCCTTTTCTCTAATAACCTCCTGAGCAATGATTTTTGGGAAGGGGGGAAATCACAATCCCGAAATTTTTTCCATTTAATTCTCCATCTCCCTGGTCCCCCTTGCATGCACCAATAATCCCTTACTTTGTGACCCCAGTGCCTTTGCAGGAAGCTTCTAGCCTCTATGAGTCCAGCGTAATTGGCCAAAGAAGTTTCGCCATTCCAAGAATCCTCCCAAAAGCTCGCCTTCTCGCCATTGTGAACAAGCCAAGAAAGCTTTGGCAGAAGAATCTCTCTACTTCTAACTATAAAATTCCAGATTGCCGATCCACGTGTAGGGTTCTTAATAGTGAAAATCCTTTCTCTATCCGATGAATCAAGATAGTTTGAACTCATCAGTTTAGCCCATTTAGAATCTGGCTTATTATATAAGCTCCAAGTCAGTTTGGCTCCGAGAGCTTGATTTTGAATTCCAAGATCAATAACACCCGTCCCTCCGCTAGCCTTATCCAAACAGACCGTATCCCAAGCTACTAAGTGAATTTTCTTGCCCTCAAAAGACCCTTGCCAGAGAAATTGGCAGCAGATCCTCTCAATTTCCAGGTTAATGCCTTTAGGGACTTGGAGGATGGACATCATATAATAGGAACCGCAGTGAGGACGGCTCGAATCAAAGTCAACCTTCCCGCCAGAGATAACCACCTTCCCTTCCACATAGCAATCTTTGAGTGCATGTTTGAGATAACACTCTTCCAAAGGTTGCTTTTGTATCTCCCATTGAAAAGCGGGATGCCCAAATATTTACCAGGTAAAGACTCAATTTTGAAATTAAAGATCGCTGAAATCTCAGCTTGTCTTGCCGGGTCTACATTGAAGAAGTAAACATTTGGAAATTTATACTTTTATTGCTTCCGTAATGTACTGTGATAACAAATTTTATCCTTTGTTTCAATCATTGGCAAACCTCAAACCCGCTTTTTTTTATTTTTATTTTTTTTATAATAAATGAAAAACCTTTTAAAGTTAAACGATCATAGCGCATATGCCACTACAATTATTATCTTCAATTGTTGTTTTCAAAACATTTAAGATTATTAGATGCATCTTCATTGGAAACATTAACTTTGCTGCCATGAATTTTCTGCCATTAACTTCCCCCGACTAATTTTATAAAAAAAAAAAATTAAAGTTCCATTATTAAGCAATACTCTGGCTTTTTACGACCAACTGGCATATACTCCAAAGATAGTTCTTAGCACAAGAAAGCAATAGAGTATCGTGAATATTTTCTACCTTGCCTTTATTGGTGTGTACCTTCAAAGTTACTTTGCCAACAAATTCTACCGTCTTATAATCTCCGAACTTGACTTCTCCTTGTTTCATTAATTTTTACAAACAAGTCATTATTTCCTGTCCTATGATTCGAGCATTTGGAATCAATACACTAGACATTGTCCTAAGACTTTTATGCCATATGAAAAAGGAAAAGATATTAGATCTAGAATGCTCTCCTTTATAATGGGTAAAACTTTCCATCTTATTCTGTATATATCCAGAACCCCCTTCTTAATAATGACAGAAATTTGATTACTTATATTTTATGCTGTCTGTTTGATTCTATATTTTTGAAAGTGATGAAATATTTTATAATAATGACATTATATATGTTTTTTATCTAAATTTTTATGTTCACGATATTTATTTCTATGGCCTTTTCTTCTTCCTCTTGAATAATATGATGGGTCCCTCTTTATATCTTAGGAACTATTATTGATGGTGTTTCCTTCTCAAACATAATTCTTTATCGTAAATGTTTTTTCTAATCTTTATACAGTTATATTCAATCTACTTTCATTATTTGACAATGATCCGTTGCACTAATCTAACTTTAGTGTTGTCAAATCCTTTCTTTTTTCTATTAAAATAACTAATGAATTCTATTTTATTGATATGCATCTAAAAACTTTCTGAAAAAATATATTATAAGTAGTGGTCTCTAAATTGCTCCACAATTAGTTGACAACATCTTGCACTCTAACATAAAATTTAGTTATCTTCTCATTGTCCTTCATATGAATATTCAATAATATTCTCCACAAATTCTTGAAAATGAACTAGATTGACTTTGTTTGTTCCTTGGTAAACAAATTAGAATGTGTCTCAGGGTTCGTTGGCATTTTTTGCTACAATAATTTTAGGAAAAATGTTCACATCTAGGTCACTTTTGTTTAAAAACATCACGGAAGCATCTTTTTTATTAGCCTTTTGTTTTTCATTTCTCTCTTTTTTCAATGCACCTAATGGGAAAGAACATGTGCTCCTAAAAAGAAGGTTACAGGTTCAAATCCTACAGGGAGTAAGGTATGCATGCTTCATATTTGAATCACAGTAAGGTGCCTCCTATACATCGAGACTACAAGAAGATCTCATATACTATAAACTATCTTGCATACTATAACCAATTCGCTACCTGACATCGTGGATATTATTATTATTATTATTATTATTATTATTATTATTATTATTATTATTATTATTATTATTATTATTATTATTATTATTATTATTATTATTATTATTATTACCTATAGAATATACATATCATATTTGAACTCTCTCTCTCTCTCATGTCTCTTTAAAATTAATCAAGGTTTGTATTTTTATTTCCCAATATTCATAATAGTCACCACTAAATTGAGAAACCTGCATAAAAGAATTTTTTTCAATGCCATTATTATTCTCTGTAACCTACTCTAAACCCGGTTTATTGAACTTAATACATTGTAAACATGCTGCAACATTCACTACTACTATACGGCTAAGAGACAAATCACAAATTTAAAAATAAATAATTGCAATTATAAATAAAATAGTTCTCTTTATTTAAAAATGAGATAATTATAAAAATATTTAGAATATTAATTTAATCCATAATAAACTAAAACAAAACTAAAATAAACTCACACAAAAAAAAAAAAATAACTAATTATAATCTAATAGTTCATTACAGTCAAAATGAAGTAACTATTGCACATTTTACTACAATCTAAAATAAAACAATTGTTACATACATACAATTATATATTATTCTACCTATTACCCTAAAGTTAAACATTATTTTCTTTCACTTCTTCAACAATTGTGTGTTGTATATTTCTTATTCCCTCCCTTAAAGCTTTAAGGATCACTAGAATGTTATAAATATCCATGGATGCCTTCCCTCCAATCTTAGATAGCCGAACAAAAGAAATAATTTTTATGAATATGTTATTCTTCTATTCTTAATTAAAACTACACATAATTTTTTATTGTTACAATAAACATGATGGCTTGGTGGAACACTACTAATCACCATGGGCGCCAACCCTCCATTCTTGGCTAGCTGAACACAAGGAATTAAAATTTATAAATATCTTGTTCTTTCTATTCTTAATTGGAACTTCACATGAATTGTTGGTTGTTGTAATAAACATGACGGCTCCAAACCGTCACATGTTATACTGACCTGAAATAGTGACACCTGGGAAATTGTGCTTTTAATGACATTTTTTAAAACGTTTCTAAAAGTTTAAAAACATAACATTAAAGTATTAAAAAATAATAAAAGCTAATATTAATAATAAAAAATAAAAATAAAATATTAACAATGAAAATGTAAATATTAAAATTTTATATATATATATAACCTTGCTGTTTATGGTTTTTTTCAACATTATTGTTTAGCATTGGATAGCGGCTTAGAGCATTAAGTTGTGAGACCCAACTCATACTCATGCTCAGGCATGAAATGAACGAGTCTCGTCACACGTCTGTGTAGTGGATTTTTAATTCTATTTTCCAGTCTGCAATTTTTTTAGTGTAAGGATGGTTTATCACTATAAATACAGAATCGTCTATTCAGTTTTTTATTTAAATCCAACATTACTATGTTGATTCTATAATTTAATATTTATGTCCTGCGACTTATTATTCTAACATTTGTAACGTCAATCTACCTAAGAGGAATTTTTAAAAATATATAATATTCTCCGTTGCTGCAAGTTAAATCACTGTAACCAGTAATGGATTTCAAGATTTGAACTTAGTTGGGTTTTACTCAGCCCCTTTTTTTAATTTGATTGCATAAAAGAGAAGGTTTGATGGGACCATTCAATCCCATATAAAGGTAATTAATATCAACAGGAAAATTAGAGATACGACAGAGAAAATTTATGAAGATAAAGAGAACAATTAACCAAAATAATAATAACTAAAATAATCATGAAAAACAATTAAGGGAATTGAAACACATACATCAACATCCAATCTTCAGACAAAATTTTATAGAGGAGAAATGAGGAATGGGCAAGGTGTCTTCAGCAAAACCAATTAGGGACGATGAAAGCAAGACAGTCAAAACACTTAAAAGTAGCCAACAACAAATTGGCCAATGGCTGGGGTGAGTCTTCTTCCACGACGGTGGGAGAAGATGCCTTCCATAGTTCATTGATTCCCTTCTTTTACCAGGGCTTCAACATCGGACCTCAGCGTTTTTGCATCCGTCCTTCACCCCTTCTTTTTGCTCATTGTGTCCAAAGGGACTTTGAGCTTAGCTAGACAGGAATGAGTGGGGGATGCTAAGTAGACCAGCGGGCCGGGAATGGTAGGGGGCCCAACTGAATCAACATCTCTCCGGAAAGAGAATAAATTTTTCAGAGAAGGATCCCCTAACGGAGAAGGAGGAGGAGAAGAGCCCAACAACAGATAGAATATGCCATGATTACACCAGAAAAAGACATGATCGGGGGCTCCTTTTTTCCTCCAAACTAACTGATAGTGAGGATCACTAGCACCACCCTTAGAAGAGCATCCCATAGCTCAGTGCCCAATGACATTCTAGCAAAAAACCTCTGAACGAAAGGCCTTCAAAGTTAAGAAATTGGATCCACGAGCGTCGTGAAGAACTAATGCAAATAGAATACTGAAGAGGTTTGGAAATATCTACAATCGCACAAACTCTCACAAATCTCTTCTTCAGCGAATCCTTGTCCAACTTCATAAAAGATCCCACCCAATTGATCAACTTCACAATGTGTTCTTTCTTTTTCAAAATGGGGGGAGAGGGGGGGCAGGGAGCAGGGATATGGTAGTATCTGATCCAAAAGGGTGCCACAATCACCACAGCATTTGCTGGATCAAAGAAAGGAATCCACGGAGAGCAGAAAATCATATATTTACCAATAAACTAGGGCCTTGAAGACCAAACAAATGCACAATTTGAAGAGCAGTTAAAGGCCACCTGAAAGAAACCGTAGCTAAGCAAGGTGAAGGAGGGAGCTTACAAGGAGCTCCACACATCCTTGGCCTAATGCTCTACATCTGGAATAGATAGTGGATAACCCATACATTTGCCAAAGAAACAGCGGCAGCCAAACTCTGATTCCATATCCAATATTGCTTGATCAAAAATCTATAGATCAGGAACTTCATTTGAGGACACCGGAAGGTTGCCCAACAAGAAGGAAAGAGAAGGAACATCCGAAACAGGGGAAGGAGAACCCCTGAAACCTGCTTCAAACCTCACCAAAGGAGACACGTTGTTGGGGGCCAGTCTAGACTTGCATAAGGCACTGCACTCGTGGAAGGGGTTCACCACGTTCGGGCAGTTAGCATATACCAGTCTCTGCTTGGGGACAGCCTCCTCATGGGGGCACAAGAAGACCTGATATCACTAGGTCGTGGGCCATCACCACTCTTTCTTGTCTCAGACAGATTTCTGGGTCCCGGAACCCATTTACTGACAGTGGCCTGTGCTGGGGGAGTCGATGCAGCAGGCTAGTTGACCACGTCACTAACCAGACACCGTAAGCCAGAGCCGGTGCAGATGGGAGAAGATGAATTCTAGGCGGAACCTCTCAGCAGACCGGACAACAAAGACATGGTCTGCAACTGAAAAACATCCTGCGATGCCTACGTTTGCGGCAGATCAACCTGTGATTGTAACTATTCATCCTCCTCAACTCCATCATCCAGGTCAGAATCCCAGTCAGAGGCAAAACAGGACGCTTCATAACCAGTAAATTTACCTAGGTGACCGTTGGAGTCATTCCCAGACCGAACGAGGTGCTTCAGTTTGAAAAGATTTTTCCCTCTCATGTTTCCTCTCGAGTTTAAACTAAAATTCTAATTAAAAGCTCATTTCAATTAACTCATTTAACTCTCACAAACTATAATTAATTTGTATTGTTATTTTTTAATTTATATTAAATGTAATGTATTACATAAATTTATCATACAAAAAGTGAACCTCATTACATTGAAAAAATTAACGAACCTTAAACATTAAAAAGATGAAGAGAAAACAAATCTCGGATTTGAATTTAAAAAATGAAGAAAAAAAAACAATCAGAATTTACTCACGACATTGAGTCCATAAATAAAATTAAGGGATTAAAGAATGAAAAATCTATTTATTATAAATCAAATCAATTTTAAACCCTGAAGAAATTATTGGAAAAAGAGGTAAGGTGGGTAATAAACACACTTAAAACACTAAAAATAGAGGGTGCCGAAGGGGGCAGGTTAAGCAAAACACATACACATATGTTTATATTATATTGTCTCCAAAATTATTATAAACAAATAATTACTCTTTTATAACTTTGATATAATTATTTTTTTGGTACATAAAAACTTATTACATTATAGATTTCTATTTTTTCTTCTTCTTCGCTTACAATTTGTGTTTATATATGTTGTTATGTTTCTCATTGTTTTATTTATTGTTGTTGTTGCAACACTATGTTCTTTCTATTCTTCTAATTCTTGTCCTCTTATTATGTGTTTTGTTGTTTACCCACACCTTTATCTATGCATTCATTTTCCTATGCTGTTTTGTCTCTTTCTAATTATATTCTTATACAGTCTCATTGCAGAGTTATCCACCTATCAGCGGCCTCGCTTAGCTCTAATGGCTACAAACTAATTCAAAATTCATGCATTAAATGAAGTTGTTGAGTTCAAATGGCTACTAGAGATTTTTGACACTAGGATAAACACTAACAATGATAGGTGGGGGAAGATTAAATATTTTAACACTCACCCTTAATCTTGACATTCTTTCCATGCTATGTAGAATTTTTTACAACCCTCAAATCATTTTGTAGCCTCCCTTTTAGCTTTTTGCATCCTCCTAACATTTTTATATTCACTTCCGAAGTTGTTCTAATGAAGCCAGACTGTGCATCTCTGAAGCTAGACTATTTATCTTTGGAGCCACACTAGTGATCTTCGGAGCTAGGTTATGTATCTCTATATCTATCCTTAGCATTTTTAAAGTTAGTTTGAACATCTCCAGAGCCACCATATGAGCCCCTAGAGCTAGTGTTGTTGCATCAATGACCCTAAACTCTCTTTTAAATGCACAAAATTATCTCTTTTCAAGGGCTTAGTGAATATATCAGTGATATGTTACTATGACTTGGAAAATTTAATTTCTATCTCACAATTTTCAACTAACGCTCTAATAAAATGATACCTGCTTGAAATATATTTGCTTCTTCGATGAAAAATGGCATTTTTTGACAATGCAATTGAGTATGTGTTATCACAAAGATAGTTGAATCCCATTTCTACTCATACAAATCTCATAGGATTCTTCATATCTATATGGCTTGACATGCTATTGAATTCATTGTTATATACTCTGCCTCAGCCATGGAAGGTGAAACTATGGGTTGTTTCTTTGAAGTCCATAAAATGGATCCTGACCCAAGATGAAACACATACCCAAATGTACTTTTTTAATCATCAAGACTATTATCCCAATCACTATCTATGTTCCCTACTAACTAAAATTCATCTACTATTGTGTATAAAACTCTATATCCTCATGTACCATTAACATATCTCAAAAGCCTTTTAAATACTTTCCAATGCATCTATTTTGGTGTCTTCACAAATCTAGAAATTAAATTGATTGCATGCAAGATATATAGTCTAGTTACAGTCAAATACATCAAGCTTCCCACTAAGATCTTGTATTGTATAGGATCTACATTATTGGTGAAATATTCCCTAGGTAATTTTAAACTTATTTCAGCTAGTGTTGATACTAGTCTGCTATCCAACATCATAAAATTCTATAAAATATATTTTAATTATTTGGATTGGGATATAAAATTTTACATGCTTCGATTGAAATATATAAAATTTAACATTCATTTATTTAACATCTATGCCAAGTAGATACTTCAATAAACCTAAATCAATCATTTTAAACTCTCTTTTCATGGCTAATTTGAACATTTCTATGGTTTGGTTTGTATTTACAGTAAATATTAGATCATCTACATATATAAAAATAATTAGAATACCTTTATTTATCACCTTGATGTAGAGAATGGGCTCACTACCATTTTTAATAAAGCTATTACTCAAAAATTAAGAGTCTATTAACTTGTACCATATCATTAGTGCTTTTTTGAGATCATACAATGCTTTATTCACCCTATATACCTTGTTTTCATGCCGTAGTATCCCATAACTAGGTGGTTATCCCATATAAACCTCTTCTTCTAAGACTCTATTCAAGAATAATGAGTTGACATACATTTGATGCACCTTCCATTTATGTTGAGTAGCTATTAGAATGATTGTTATCATTATTTATATCTTTGTTATTAGGGAAATGTCTCATTTTTTTTCATGTTCAGGTCACTGCTTGTAGTGTTTTATAATTGGCATTGTTTTATGTCTCTCAATCTTGTTTTTTTTTTTATAGTTTTGATTTTATAAACCTACTTGACACCTATGACCTATGTGCATGCCAGAAGGTCTATTATCTCTCTAGTCTAATTTTTTCTATTGCATGGATTTATTCATCTATTACTTTACACCACTTCCTTTCTTGATTGCTTCCTCAAAATAGATAGGATCATCTACTAAAAATAGATCAAAATTCATAGTTTCATCCTCATTTTCTTCATAATTTAACTATTGATATATGTCATGCAAGCTCCTTCTTCTATCTAGGCATTAACTTGATCAATAGGATGGCAATGTTGTCTCCTGAGCTATTCTTTGAGCCTCTTATTGGATAATACCACTAGATAAATTAAATCTTTGTGAAATAGGACTTCAACTTTGTCTATGAGTGGATGTACCACTTGTTTCATTTTCAAAAGATGGTCAACTATCCCTTGTTGTACTTGTTTCTCTTCTTGTCTATCTTCTTATGTTGCATCCTCTATTAACTAAACAAGATGACTAATTATAAACTCCTTGGTGACCAAATTATATAGCCAATAAAATTTTGACTGCTCATTATATCTAATCAAAATACATTTCTCTCCTTTTTCATCACACTTTGATCTCCATTACCTAGGCACATGTGCATATGCCACATACAAACACTCTAACATGTTCAACACTTGGTTTATATTTGATCCATGATTTTTGATGGGCCATATAATTAAAACTCTTAGTATTATAAATATTGAGTAAGTATACTATTTTTTTATAATTTTAGCCCAAAACTGATTGGATAATCATTTGGACTTTAACATACTCCTCATCATCTCTTGGATGGTTCAATTCTTCCTCTCTATTACACCATTTTGTTTTAATATATACCTCAATATAAATTTATCCTTGATGTCATTATCATTGAAAAAAATCATAAATTTATTTGGTATGTATTATCCACCTTCATTAGTTCTGAAAATATTTATATAATGGCCCCTCTTCAAGTCTTAACCATATCCTCTAATTTATTGAATGTTTTAAATGCCTTTGATTTTTCCTTAAAAAAATAAACCCGTGTATTTATACTAAATTCATATATGAATGTAATAAAATACACATCTTGGATAAGGAGGTAATCTTCATCGAAACACACAAATTTTAATGTATTAGATCAAAAAGAGTCCTAACTCTCCAAAACATGCCTGAGGGAAAGACATTTCTATGTTGTTCCCCCAATATGAATATTTCACACACTTTATTTGGTTATTCTCTTAGTGGTAGACCTCTCACTATTTACTTATTGTGAAGAAAATTCAGCCCACAAACACTAAAATGAAAATACCTTACGTGCTAAATATTGGATACATCCACTAAAATTGTTTTAAACATTTTTCTTAGCTCACTTTGCATTCTCAAAGGAAAAATTCTATTGCTTGTCATCTTGACCGATATAATAATGATACCTTACTTATTGCTTGTCATCTTTCTAAATTCAATTTCATATTGTCCATATGTCCTGAAATAATAATATTGTATGTTGGACTTATCATATCTTTGAGTAGAACCACCTCTTGAAGTGATTTTGTTCCTTCCTCTTCCTCTTACTCTTCCTCTTCCTCTTCCTCTTCCATGTGACTCTTGATTATTATGTCTTCCACCTTATTGTTTGTTGCAATATCTTCCTCCACCTTTATTGTTTTTTGGCTCCCCCTACATCTCACATTGACATTAGACTTAAAGACTTGTTCATGGGAGGAGGTGGATGACCTATTCAAACTTTGTTCCTAGGTTTGCAAAGAATCCATTAGTTAATCAATCATATTTTGTATCAAGTCTTCAAACCTATCAATTTCAACCATTATTAGTTCAAACCTTATTGGAAGGATCCTCAACACCTTCTCCATGATTCTATGGTCTTCAAGAGCATATCCATTTGTCTTTATCCAATTAAAAATGATTAGTATTCTTGTAAAGAAGGCATTAATAGACTCATTTTATCTCATTTGTAGACTCTCAAAGTACCTTCTCAATAGTTGTAACTTAACTGGCTTCACGTTGTCACTACCTTGAGAAGCATTTTTTAAAATATCACATGCTTTCTTTGAATGGGTACCTATTGCTATCCTATAAAATACTAAACTAGGTAAAACCCTTTGAATGTAACTTAGATCCTTAGAATCCTTATTTATATTATCCATCAATAGTTTATTTTTTTCTTTGGTTAAAGCATTAAATGTTGTTTGGTCTAAATCCAAGAAGTATAATTACCTTCAGCCAACTCCCATAGCTCTTGATAGTTTAAAATAGTCTTCATTTAAATTATACAAACATCATAGTTCTTACCATCAGATGTGGGAGGTTGATACTATAAATTACTACAACTAGCTTCCATATTCAATATGCCCTAAAAACCCAAGGCTTTTTTACTAGTTGTTGGCAAAAGAGGCAAAGTGGGCAATGAACACACTTAAAACACTAATAACAAGGGAGGGTGTGTTAGTAAAAACACATACACATATATGCCTATGTAATATCGATTCAAAACATGTTATAAACTACTAATTACTCCATTATAAACCTTACTACAACTATTATTGTTATAGGCAAGCTTGATACACTATAAAATTCTATTTTGTCCTTTTATTTGCTTAGTATTTTATTTTTAATGTGTTGTTATTTTGCTTCTCCTTGTTCTTTCTTGTATTACTACTGAAAAAAATACGTTATTTTTATTCTACTATTGTTATCCTCTTTCTATGTGTTTTTTTGCTTACCTACACTCTAATCTATGCATTCCTTCTCCCATGTTTTTACGTTTTACTACTAGACTAATTCTATCTTCTCCCTTTATATCCATTTTATTTCTATGACATTCTATTCTCACATTTTGCTTTATTGTCCTTTTATATTTTTATTCTTCTACACTCTAACTGTAGATTTCTCCAACTACCACTAGAATTCCTGCTTAACTCAAATGACTGCAAACTAATTCAAAATTCAAACTTCATGCATTAAATGAAGTTGTTCAGTTCAAGTGGCTACTAGAGATTTCCATAGCCAGAATAATGTTGACAATACTAGGTGAGGGAAAGATTAAATATTTTAACAAAAAATAATAATAGTTTGGACACTACTAAACTCCCTCACTAGGATAGTTGAAAAATTGGCTGTCCTACTTCAAATCTTAAAATTAAAAAAAATTAGATATAATTATTTCAGCCCTGAGACTAATTTCAAAGACCCTCATTTGGTGCCTCCTAAAGGGAGGTAAAAAATCTAAGAAGTAGTTGCCATACAAGAGAAAAGTTAAAGAAATGTTGGATCTTACCAATCTAACTCCACAAGGAAGTAGTAAAGGAAAGTTAAAATATTGATAGAAACTCATTACACCGAAATGGAATCCAACTAGAGTGTCATTAACTAAATAAGGGAAGGCACTATGCAGCCCTTAAAAACCACTCACTCTCCCCTTTGTACACCAAGAGAACACCCAACCTCTGTAAATAAATTTTACTCTCAAACCTTCTCAATAGAAAAAAAATTTCCCAGACTCTTTACAAAAACAAAAATAATACATCTTTTGAGATAATCGGATCTCAATCATTTTTAAAGTGGACAAACATTTTAAGATAAAATTCCCCCTTACATCACCCTATAAATCTTTTTCAAAAATACTTGACCTCACACACTGAGAAATAAGAGATTGGATGTGTATCATATTGTTGGCAAATTGGAGAGTGTTATGTAGATTGCACACATAGAAACTTCATTAATTTATTCACAAATATGAGCTGAATAAATACATCAAAGACACAACTAAAAATAAGAGAGAACTCTATAGAATCTGGGGAGTTATAACAACTAAAAATAATGTAATAGTTCTAACTACCTAACTGCTATGAAAACATCCTCCCCCTATTACATTATTTTTACAAACATCATATCCCTAATAGTGGACCCCTCTTATTTCAAAAACGGTAAAATGTGTTTACACTCCCTGTGCAGCATACTCATTTTCTGAGGTTGCATGTCATCTTTATGGCTTCATGGTCTTGGTGGCACCTTTGTTTTTCCTTGTAGGATTATCACAAACTTGGAAGTGATAGGAGTACATCTATTTATTTTATATACTTTAGTGATTTCTTAGATTTTCACAAACCCTTTTCCAAGAACCAAGTGCTACTTTAGTGCTTTAAATCCCCACAATGTTTTTTATCAGGAGGTACCAAACTAGAAAATAATGCTCAGTAATTTTATTGAAAACTATGCTACACAATAAAACCACATCACGTACAACATAAAATAAATACACTAAAAAATGTCACCATAGCAATAATGCGACCCTGTTGTAGACGACTCACGAGAGAATGTCAATTGTCCTCCAACCTCTATGTATCATCCAACCTCCAGTAGATTGTTGCTTATTCAATGGGTTTGGATTTGAGGCTCAATTTTACAGTGATGGACTATTGTGTCCATATAATTTTTAGACTCTATATAATACAACAAATATTTTGACAAAATGATTTGACCTACAAAATGACTCTTGACTCATTTTTCATCTTTTAACATTTTTTAAATTTTTGACAATTGATAATGGACCCCAAATAAAACTCAACTTCTATAAAAGACAAATAATTAACTATAAACTTTGAACATGATATCATACAAAACTCAAAGTTTTACTCAATGTATTTAAACCTAAAATGACAGAGAATAAAAAAACAAACGTAGCAATTAGCTATGATTGGAACTTTAACCAATAGACAAATAAAATATAACCTATTTATAAACTATATTCTAGATAGACCACATATTTTGTTGTTTTTAACATAAATACTCATCAAAAATACAACTAACCTGACATTGTCAAATAAAATGAGTCACCTGAGAATAGGTCATATAAAGACAACCCGAGGACAGTTGTAGCGTGAATCGAAACGTGGAAGCAGATTATATAGATTTGTCATTTGAAAATAGCTCGCCATTCGAGGGTAGGATCAGAATTCTTTATTGACATGGCTGAGTCATATGGAGCAATAAAGAGCTTGGAGATCATTGTGAAAATATTCGACTAGGATGTCGTCGATCTTGTTATGGGGTCTGCCAAACTAAGTTGGATTAGATTAAGTTGAGCAATGATACATGTCAGGATGGCGCTAATCAGCAGATACAAAGACAGCCAATGCTGGAACGGGCCACTAAAGACTGTTATGCATGTGAAGCCGAGTCCCAGATACAGGGATCGATCATGAAAAAGATATTACGCCAAGGTAAGACCAGATCTGAACTGCACAGGTGGGAACATTCACAGTTGAAGTTGCCGTGTGAAGAAGTCTGAACGCCGAGGTAGAAAGAACAACAAGCTACAGATAAAACGCCAATGAATAGTTCAAATCATTATCTCCAGAAATAAATTCTTGTTATCCCATGTTAGGCGTCGTGGAATCACACTGGGCAGAATGATGTTGATCTAGAACAAGGAGATCAGGCTGAAATATATCTGAATTCACATGCACACAATGTATCAAAGCTTGAAACTTGAGACTCGATACAAGACCAGGTTCGTTTATGTGGACGCCAAGTTGATAATAGGCTACATGCAGGTAGGAAGCTAAAGATAACCAGTCCAGCTATAGGCAGAAGACTTATTGTGCAATGTGTATATTTACGATGCATATATAGAATAGGAAACAAAAATCAATGATGCAGGCCTTGAATAATGATTAAAGTTTGCATTGAAATTATACCGACCAATAACATGACTTAATGTTTTACCAAAGCCAATGCACAGACTGCATAATGCAGATCTGATTGCAACTACCTAAAGCATAAAATATTAGAAATATTCTTCTAACAGAACAAATTTCTCATCAAACGCGGCAGTCAAAAATTGTGGATGCCTCTCACGATACTCAGAATCTCATATTGCTCTGATACCATATTGTTGGTAAATTGTGTTGGTGTAGGATATTAATTATTTCATTTACTTATTAAATAAATAATTCCTACACTTGTAGCTTTAGCTTATTTAGGTGTGATAAGAGGTTAAGAGGGTGAGAAGGTGAGTTCTATAGTGAGTTCCACTTGGAGTTCAGCTGAATACCACTATGAGTTCTCTTTTAAATTTTACAATGAGTTAAACTTAGTTCCACAGTGAGTTATCCTCTCAGTTAACTCCCCCTATTCTTTCTTTATATTCCTCTTCACCATGTTATTTTAATAAATCCATTTTCATTAATTGCATCCTTATTATGCAAATTATTCCTCTTTATTTTTTTTCTTTTGTGGAAGGTAGATTTAGGTTTTGCAAGTGATCTTGGTGCTTGAGTCAATCAGTGACTCTCACATGAGATTTTACCAAATTTTTACATGGTATCAGAGCTCCAGCTCTGCAAAGCTCGTCTCAGATTTGGGAATATTTCAGGAAAGAGATTTTGAAAGATGAATTTTTGAGCCAAACAGACCTCATTATTGCATTCAGAAGGCCCAAAACCCCCTATCTTCATATAAGGCACTCTATATTTTGATGACAAAAATTTTTTGGGTACTTTTTTGGGGGTTTAAAAAAATTCAGTGCTGTGAAATCCATAGATATACAGAATCTATACGACACCTTGATTTCCATGTTATTATTATCTGAGCCAATTTTGATTTAGGAGCTGCCTCAGTTTGCATGCCATCTCGATTTCCATGTAGGCTTGGTTTACATGCCATCTCAATTTTTATGTTACCTTGATTTTTGTGTACAAGTATAGCTGATTTTTTTAATTAATTTTTTAATTAAAAAATAATTTTTAATTTTTGAAGGACTAACACCCAGGTTTTATGCCATGGTCGCATGGGAGACTAGCACCTACATTCTAGGTGCCAACCCCCAAATTACTACATCCTGGTCATATGAGTGACCAAAGCCTTAGCCGCCAGCACCTAGAGCGTCAACACCTGGTCATATGGGCGTCTAGAGGCTTGTATAGTGCTTTTGTTTTTGTCTCCTTGCCCTAAAGGAGTAGTTTAGTAAATCAGACATATCTTGAGCAAACAGAGTCAAATTTTCAAAAAGGAATAGGCATTAGAAAGCTGGTTTCGAGAACAATTTAATGGTGTAGATATTTTTTTATAGATTTTGTTTTTGCTACAAATTATCATTGTTTTAAGTCCATATCACATTTTTGGCCTCCAAGCTGGTATCTTTTTGCCATGATCTCCAATTTTCATGATTCTTGCAGCGTTGGAAAGGTATTGAGGATCTCTACACAACCATCCATCCACATTTTCCAGATTCAACCCTAGGTATTATTTGTTGAGTTTATCAATTTTATGGATTCTGTTTGGTATTCTAGACATATTTGGCACCTAGAAAAGTTATGTTTATTTTGTTGGGCTTCATTTATCAGCATCAATACATATTCAGATTGTTGATCTCGATCTGATTTATTTAAGGAGATATGGGTTTTGATATTCACCCTTATGTGTAACATTGGGTATGGATAGTTATGCATCTTGGCGAAAGGGCATTCTGACACATCTTAGGTGGCTTAATCTTTTGCCTTATCTTTATGGACCCATACCTGAACCAAACACACCTGGTAGGAAATCTGCATGGAGAAATTATATTGATCATATTGTAGGATTGATTGGTTTAAGTGTTGATTTTGATATTATGTGTTCTATCTCACGTATTGAGTGCCCATGCACTCTTTGGACTAGCATTTGAGAGATCTATGGAGACCAACATATCTTTCCATTACTAGATGATCTTGCTATGGATTGCCACATACCCCTTGATGATGCAGATTGCATACCTTTTGATGATGATATAATTGAGGAGTTTGCATATTTGACAAGTCTTGCTAGTTCAAATGACACAAAGACTTCTCTTGCTTCTCCTTCTCCTCTTATCAAGATCACATCTTTATTACCTATTGCTACATCAGATTCTTTGTAGCATGACATTATCAGTCTTCCAAAGATAGCTTATTTGGACACATATTTACTAGATATATCACGGTTATTTATAGAGTCTCTTCTTGCAGATTTGGAGGACCACATTGGGGATATTTGTTTTCTATTTGATGACAACTTCAATGGAGTTGCATCACCATCATCATCTTCAGATATTTTCTTCATCCTCCTATTCAATCACAATTTTGTAGTGGATTGGAGACATTTGAGTAGTTTTTAGTAGCATCATTGTTGTCTTTGGATCATGTGTAGAATTCAGAGACATTTATCCTTCTTCCTATATATTCTTATCCAGAATGTGAAGACATCATACACACATCTACAGTTCTATTTCTTCACAAGGGAAGGAATTTTGTTTGATGTTCATTCGTCTTCATCTTAATTCTATGTCAAGCATCTTCTACCACTATGGGAGTCATCTTGAGGAGTGGCTACATGGTCTCTCTTCTCATCTCTATATGGTTTAATTCTTCTCACTTTTTGGGGGGGGGGTCACTAGACCTTCTCTTTACATCCTCTCTTATGGGGGGGCCTTCAGGATTGTATTTTTATGATGGATTCAATTATTGGGGAGTCTTAGTGTGAGTCCTTCCATCACATGTTCATGTACTTATTGTATTTTCTCTCTTTTGGAGAGGATTTTTTTTTCCCATTGGGTTTTCTCCTTTTACTTGACTTATTGAGAGTTGAATTGTATGTGGGTACCTCATCAAGGCTTATTTCTAGGACCCATATTTTTTTTTTCACTCACCTAATCTACGCTTCAGGGGGGGGAGTGGGGGTTGTTGGTGTACGATAGTAATTATTTCATTTACATATTAAATGGATAGTTCCTACACTTGTAGCTTTAGCTTACTTAGGTGTGATAAGAGGTTAAGAGGGTGAGAAGGTGAGTTCTATAGGGAATTTCACTTGGAGTTCAACTGAATACCACTATGAGATCTCTTTTAAGTTTTAGAGTGAGTTAAACTTAGTTCCATAGTGAGTTATCCTCTCAATTAACTCCCCTACTCTTTCTTTATATTCCTCTTCACCATGCTAATGTAATAAATCCATTTTCATTAATTGCATCCTTATTGTGCAAATTATTCCTCTTTGCTTTTTTCTCTTGTGGAAGGTAGATCTTAAGTTTTGCAGGTGATTCTATTTCTTGAGTCAATCAATGACTCTCACATGAAATTCTAGAAATTTTCTACAAATTGGAGAGCATTATGTAAATTCCACACGCATAAACTACATTAATTTATTCACAAACATAAGCTGAATAAACACATCAAAGATGCAACTAAAAACAGTGGAGAACTCCATAGAATTTGGGGAGTTATAACAACTACTAAAAATGTTGTAATAGTTCTAACTGCCTACCTGCTACGCTAACACATATGAACCTCAGTCACATTCAACTACTCAGCAAAAAAGACAACGCAACTAGAAATTCACTAAAATCATTGTAGGTTTTTTATTCAAACCATTATCTCATATTGGAAGATTTATCTGTCTTATTTGTAGATCCATCATGTTTTTATCTTGTTGTTTTATGGTTTGACTTAGCATTATGAAGTATGAATACCAATACAACTAGTATTGCTTAGCATTTTTTAAATTATAGTTCCTCTATGTTATCATACGAGGTAAGAAATGTTATGTAAATATGTCGAGATCTCAATTTTTTGCTATGATGTATAAGTGCACTTGAAACTACTGTACTTATCCATTTCTCAATCAGAGCTTCTATTTTGGTGCAATTTTGATAGTATAATATGTTAGAAATTGAATTCAACAGGAGTTGATTTCTCCACTTATTATTTAAACTACTTGTTCCACCTCCCTCTCTTGTTTGTAGTTCTCATGCACGCAGTCTGCATGCTTAGCACCTCAATCCACATGCACAATAACGGTTAACACAGTTAAAGATTAGTTTCAGTCTCCTCTTCATGCATGCAAGAACTGTAGTTAATATTTAGTTTGTTTTTCAATTATTTTTGCTTTCAAAATCTATTTAATGAACCCTTGGTCGTAGTTTTGTAATGCAAAATCAATAAGATTAATAAAATCTATTGTTTCTTGATTATCATAGCAATCTGGTGTCTACGTCCAACTTTTGATTTTTATTATTTATTTTTTCTTCTATTTTTTTCCTATCTATCTCTGACAAAGTGGTATCAAAGCGCAGGTTTGAGAGCACAGGTTTGTTGAAGAACAGGGACGTGGTAGCAAACGTGTTCCAAGCTAAGAAGAAGCGGCCAAAGCATGGAAGAATCAATGCACAGTAGAAATCTGAGAGCGTTTGAACCTTAGTGTGCAGTGCAGCAAAGCTGAAGAGGGGGCCAAAAGCCTTTGGTCGATGCCTGCCAGAGAGTTTCCAAGCTCACACACAGTGAAGAGACCGAGGACGTGTACAAAGATCTTGAAATTGAGACCAAACCCCGATCGACGCTTGTAGGGGAAAAGAGATTGATATTGTTAAGAAGAATAGTCAACAGTTTCACAACAATAGATAAGACAAAAAAAAGGAGGACAAAAGATTGCAGCCTTAGTCATATTTGCCAAGCGCAGTCAAAGAAAAGCTTTAGTGCAAGGAGGATTTAGTCACTGAGTAGAAATTTAAAGAAGTTGTTGTTCATTTTGAAAGGTTTAGCATGAGACATGGCAACAAATAACAGTATTTCTCAGCCCCAAATTCTCATTTTCAATGGTAAGAATTATGATTTTTGGGCAATTAAAATGAGAACATTATTTTTCTCACAAGATGTTTGGGATTTGGTAGAGAATGGTTTTGTAGAACCACAAGATGAGGTTGCCCATCAGGTATTAACTTGAGCACAAAAGGAAGAGCTTAAAGAGAACAAGAAAAAAGATGCAAAAGCTCTATTTCTAATCCAACAGGCATTGGATGAATTTATTTTTTCCAGAGTTGCAGCAGCAACGAGATCTAGATCGGCATGGAAAATCTTGGAGACTACCTATAAAGGTAATACAAAGGTGAAAATTGCTAAATTACAATCTCTTAGGAGAAATTTTGAAAATTTGCAAATGAATGATTCAGAGTCTATAGACCAGTTTATGGGTCAAGTATTGATTATAGTGAATCAAATTAGATCTAATGGAGAAACAATATCAGATGAGAAGATCATAGAAAAAATACTTAGGAGTTTACCCAGCAAATTTGATGCAATAGTGGTAGCTATTGAGGAAACCAAGGATTTGGAATAGTTATCAGTAGATGAATTAATGGGATCTTTGTTAACACATTAATCTAGAATGAATAGGAATAACAATACTTCTTTTGAGAATGCTTTCAAGTTTCAGGTATCATTTGGCAGAGGAAGAGGAAGAGGAAGGTCAAACTTCAGAGGAAGAGGCAGAGGCAGAAATGGAAGGAACAATCCAGATCAAGGTGAAAATAATAATCAAAACTACAACAATAGAGGATGTGGCAACAATCGCTTTTAGCAAAATTCACAGAGGTTTGATAAATCTAACATTCAATGTTATTACTGCAAAAAATATGGACATTATGCAAGTGAATTCAGAAAGAAATAAGGAGATATGGACAAATAGAATGCTAATTACACAAATGAATCTAGTTCTAATCTTGAAATCTTATTTCTCACTTGTCATGTTACTCAAGAAAATGCTAGAGATATTTGGTTCTTAGATAGTGGATGCAGTAATCATACGATAGGGAATAAAGAATTCTTTGAAAGTCTTGATGATTCTGTAAAATCTAAAGTTAAATTAGGAAATGATAACAAAGTGGATGTAATGGGTAAAGGAGTAATAAATGTTTTGGCAAAAAATGGTGAAGGAAGGTTTATTCCTGATGTTTATTTTGTACTTGGACTAAAGCATAATCTTATGAGTGTTGGACAATTACTATAGAAAGGTTACAGAGTATCTTTTATAGATAATGTTTGCACAATACTAGACAAATTTCCAAATGACAGGTTGATAGGAAAAGTGGAGATGACTAAGAATAGAATGTTCCCTCTTCGAATTCAATGCATCCAAGGAGAAGAGGAAGCCCACTTCAAAATCATGCATCTAGACAAATCATGGCTATGGCACTTAAGGTATGGACATTTACATTTTGGAGGTTTGAATTTGTTACAAAATAAAAATATGGTGAAGGGACTACCACCAATAAAACAGCCAGGAAGTTCATGTGAAAGTTGCATTCTAGCAAAACAGCATAGAGAGCTTTCTAGTACAAGCGTCATATAGAGCAAAGGTAATATTGGAGCTAGTCCATAGTGATTTATGTGGACCAATGTAAATTCTATCATTTGGAGGTAGTTCTTATTTTCTAACCTTCATTGATGACTTTAGCAAAAAGACATGGATATATTTTCTCAAAAATAAGTCTAAAGCCTTTGGAAAATTTAAAGAATTAAAGGCTATGGTTGAAAATCAGAGTGGCCTTTACATCAAGGTACTTAGATCAGATAGAGGAGGTGAATATATGTCTAATGAATTTCAATATTTTTGCAGATATCATGGCATTAAAAGGCAACTAACTACAAGGTACACACCACAGCATAATGGTGTAGTAGAAAGAAAGAATAGAACAATCATGGAGATGGCTAGAAGCATGTTGAAGGCCAAACATTTTTCAAATGAATATTGGATAGAAGCAGTAGCATGTGCAGTATATATTCTGAATAGAAGCCCAACAAAGAGTGTCAGAGATTGAATTCCACAAAAAGCTTGGAGTGGTAAGAAGCATAGTGTACATCATTTAATAATTTTTGGTTGTATTGCATGTTCTCTTATACCATCTAAATTGAGAAGAAAACTTGATGATAGAGGTGAGAAATGCATTTTTATTGGCTATAGTGAAGAATCAAAGGCTTATAAGTTGTATAACCCTATTTCAAAGAAAGTGATTATTAGCAGAGATGTTGAATTTAAGGAAGAAGAAGCATGGGTTGGTAGCATTGATAAAACCATCACAATTGGAGCACCAATTTTACAAAATGAAGAAGAATCTGAAGAAAAAAAAATTCAAGGTGATCAATTCTCTCCACAAGAAAGAACAAGCACTCCAATAAGAACACCTTGGAGCTTAGCACAAGGTGAATCATCTGGTCATGCATGTCATCCTACTCTAAATTCACAAGTAAGTGATGAATTAGATCCAACTCTTGCCACTTTAAGATCAAGATTTAAAAGTAAGAAAATGAAAAACTTGAATGAGTTTTATAATCAAGAAGAAGAGAAGTTAGATTTATGTTCAAATTTTGCTCTTTTCTCTCATGATCCTATGTATTATGAAGAAGCAGTTAATGAGGAACATTAAATAAAAGCAATGGGTGAAGAGATGAATGCCATTGAAAGAAATCAAACATGGGATCTAACTAATCTACTTGAAGGTAAGGATTGCATAGGAGTCAAATGGGTTTATAAGACCAAATTTGATGCAAAAGGAAATGTTGAAAAACACAAGGCAAGGTTAGTAGCAAAAGGTTTTGCACAAGAACATGGAATTGATTATAATGAAACATTTGCTCCAGTTTCTAGACTTGATACTATTAGAATGGTTTTAGCAATAGCTGCACAAAATAATTGGAATGTATATCAAATGGATGTCAAATCAGCTTTCTTGAATGGTTTCCTAGATGAAAAAGTGTATGTGAAACAACGACTAGGTTATGAAGTGCATGGACATGAAGAAAAAGTCTACAGATTGAAGAAGGCCCTTTATGGTCTCAAGCAAGCACCAAGAGCATGGTATAGCAGGATTGATTCATACATGACAAATAATGGATTCAGCAGAAGTAATAGTGAGCCTACATTGTACACAAAAATCAACAAAGAAGGTCAGATTTTGATTGTGTATTTGTATGTTGATGATTTGATTTTCACTGGAAATTTGTCTATAGACACATTTAAATCAGAAATGAAGAAAGAATTTGAAATGACAAATTTTGGATTAATGAAGTACTTTTTGAGCATAGAATTTGTACAATCAGATAAGGGAATTTTCATTTGTCAAACTAAATATGCAAAGGATGCGTTAAGGAGGTTTAAGATGCTAAATTGTAAACCAACACCTACACTAGTTGTTACAGGGACCAAAATTAGCAAAGAAGACAAAGGGTCTAATGTTGATTCTACAACATTCAAAAGACTAGTTGGTAGTTTGATGTATCTTACAGCTGTAAGACCAGATATCATGTACAGGGTCAGTTTAATCTCTAGATTCACGGAGTCACCAGAAGATTCACATTGGCAAGTTGGAAAAAAGATATTGAGATATGTGGCAGGAACAACAGAATATGGAATTTTATATTCCACAACTAATGATTTTAGTTTGATTGGTTATATTGATAGTGATTTTGTAGGTAGCATTGATGATGGGAAGAGTACTTCTGGACATGCCTTTCTTTTTGGAACAGGTGTGGTCACATGGGCATCCAATAAAAAACCTATAGTGACACTTTCATTAGCTGAAGTAGAGTATATAGCAGCCACATCAGCAGCATGTCAAGAAACTTGGATGAGGAGAGTATTGACAGATTTATTACAAGCATAGAAGGAGTCAACACCAATCTTTTGTGACAACAAATCAGCAATTGCATTATCAAAAAATCATGTTTTTCACAAGAGGAGCAAGCACATTGATACAAGATTTCACTTTATCAAAGAGTTAGTGAACAATGGAGAAATCCATCTGGAGTTCTACAGATTTGAAGACCAATTGGTAGATATATTCACAAAGGCATTAGCAAAGGAGACCTTTGATTATCTAAGACACAATTTAGGCATTGTAAATGTTGAAGTAGTTAGTGGTAGAAATTAAGGGGGAGTGTTAGAAACTGAAGTCAACCGGAGTTAATTTCTCCACTTATTGTTTAAACTACTTGTTCCACCTCCCTCTATTATTCGCAGTTCTCATGCATGCAGTCTACATGCTTAGCACCTCAATATGCATGCACAATAACGGTTAACGTAGTTATAGATTAGTTTCAGTCTCCTCTTCATGCATGCAAGAACTGTAGTTAATCACCAACACTGTTAGGCTTTGACTCCAGGTGTGATACCTCGTGGATAATTTATAGAGATATAATTAGTAATTTTAATAATGTTGGAAAGAGATAAATGATAGAAGAAGTACAAACTCACATAATCACCTGGACAAATCCAAATAAAACTAGCGTAGCAAAAAGATTAAGCAAATTATAAATATTTCTTTCTTAAACAAAAGGTGCATCAGTTCCTCTACCATCATTTCTTATGTATATGACAGGCCTATTTTGGGTATGGGCTTGCTTTGAGTCTCATTACCTTTATTTCTATTACCAATAGCTCAGTTTTCCTATTTTAAATATAAATATATAGATGTCAGTCCCATCTCTTCTAATGTCTCTTTTGATCGGGTTACCTCAACTTATTCCCCCTCTATTTCCCTGTTACTAGTTATATCTCCTATTTATTGTCATCTTATCATCTTGACCTGCTGTCTGATTGTGAAATTTAATAAATATATTTTACTTACGATTTCTTTTCCTTGAGTAAATAGGTTTTGATATGGAGGTTCATGTGTCTTAGGCCTTCTGAGTCTAGTCTTTGTTGTTGCATTAAAATATTTTGGAACACTTATAAAACTTTTTAGGTGTTCTATTTTATGTCACCTTTTCCAATGAGGAGGAATGCAAAATAATCTTTTCATCAAGTTATGGGAAGGCAACTTTGATGCCAACGCTAAACTTCCTACACATGTCCCTATTGGAGTCACACTTAATTTCATACCCCTTAATTTGTCCTATATATTTTATGCACAAATGATCAAAAAGGCATGTATAATTCATATGCATGGATCAATGTATCCTTAGATATAAAATTTTCCCTCCCTATGAACATCATTATTCAAGCTAAAGTGGGAAGATCTTGGAACCAAGAGCGAGATTATAAAGGAATTCCTTTTAGATGTATAATGTATCACGAATACGACCATTTTTTTAAATATTGTTTATGAGCATGTAGTAAATCAATGGAGATATGAAAATCAGCTCCACAACTTACCTCTTCAATTTAGAAGCATGAATAAAAAATGGATTGTTAACAAGCCTATTCGATGCACAAGAAGGGATAAAACTGCCATCTTGAATTTGATAGCTCTTCTAATCCTTAGACAATGAAGGAGGTGATCAACCTTGAATTTATTTTTGAGATGCCAAATCTTGGGATCCCTGTCTTGCCTACTAAGAAAGCTTTAGATAATTGTGCATTCGCTCACTCAAAAAAATTGATTTGAGGAAGATAAGATAAAAAAATCCTAATCAAGTTGAAATTGAATGAGGAGAAAGAAAAATAAAAATAAGAGGAACCCCAAACTTGATAGCTTAGAAAAAAAAAAGAAAATGAAGAACTAGATTTTAACTCAAGAAGGCCTTAATAATATTGTTCAATCTACAATGAAGAAATGATTATATTATATAAAATGTTTGAGTAAGCCATGTTAAATCTTTTCAATGAACATATATTCTTTGAACTACATGTGTCTTAATGATCCCAATAAGAACAAAATATTAAAATATCGTATTCTTTAGAATATAGATAGGATATTTTAAAACTTGAAGGAACCAAATGTAATACTGGAACAATGTATTTAGTGTGCCAAAATGTTTGGGATATAGAAACTTTAAAGGGCTAGGATGCTTTCAATAAATCAGATTGTCTAGTTGTCGTGTATAATCCTCTCCATTTTCAAATTGATGTCATATTCCTGTGTAGAAATTAATTTACATTTAATTCAAGGACAAGATCATTAACTCTAATTGATAAGATATTTTATATTCATGAAATTTTGTGTTGTATGCATGATATAAATGATTAACCTAGATTATTGGAGGATATTCTAATGCTACTATTTTACTTCATGAAAAAAATATTGTCACACTCATTCATTGAATGAATAGGACTTAGGCTTTTAAACTCTCTTCATTACAAATAATTATGGGATGTGGTCCCAAGGAAAGAATGATTCACATAGATCAATAAAATACTTAGAAGAAAACAATATAATTAAGAGGTTAGATCTATAAGAGACTTCAAAAAAATAATATAACTAAGAGGTTAGACCTAGCTTAGTAATTATTTATACATCTCTTTCTCCATATTGCTAAGAGATGGCTTTGATCAGTGGATGTTCTTTTTTAAAGCACCAAATGGAAGTGTGAATTGATTTATTTTAAACACCAATTTTGAAATGCGAATATGTTTTCTAGGATGCAAATTTGTTTCTTATTTCTTTATAAAATTTGTAAGAATTCATTATAAATTTAGTTGGGCAAAAAGAGGAAGGGGAACTTGTAAAATTAGCTTTAAAATCATGAAACTTATATTCTAGAATGATTTTGTATTTGCACAGTCAAGGTAAACTTTGAAATTTTAAGTCAATGAAATTCATGAAAAAATAGTAGAAAAAACAAAGGAGCCTTATAGTGATTATTTCATAATTTTACAATGATTACACAATTATGTTCATTAATTTCACATTTCAGACAGATGATTTTGTAAATCTATCTTTCGATTTCATAATTAATGTAGATGGTTATAGAACTAGCCTTTACAACTTCATAGTTTAAGTTGAATATTCTTAATTTCATGCTTTAATTTATCAATTGTCTAATATAGCATAAAATAACATAGAGAAGCAAATTATAATGATTTTGAAAATACAAGGAATGATTTCATGATTATGTGTACCGATTTCATAACCACATAGAAAATGACAAGAAGAGAAAGTAGTGAAGAGAATTATTTCATTGTTATGTGTGATGATTTCACAATTATTTGTGTCAATTTCATAACTCTTCAGAACCTACATGGAAAACATAGAACACATAAAAGACAATTTCATGAATACCAAACATAATTTCATATTTTATTGTTACAAATTCATAATTATGTAGAAAACTAGTTAAAATAGAAAGATTTGAAAATAATTACTAATTACCATTATAGTTTCACTATTTTTGTCTTCAAATTTCACTAAAGATTCATCTAAATTCATGGTTTTGCACACACGGATTTGTAGTTTGTCCCTAAACTGATTTTTATAGATTTTTGGAGGAAAAATAAGATAATTAGCTTATCAAAAGACCAATTCTAGTAATTAAGATATAGAAAATTATTTAAAATATATTTCTGGTTTCATCCAATCATTTGTGTCCCACCATATGTGCCATTATATAGAATAAAAATCCAAAAGGGGTTTACTCACTTGTTAATGAAATAACAAAAAAATAACTTAGAGACATAACTACTCAAGTCCAATCTCTTAAGTGAACTATCAGGGTAAAAATCAAGGAATACAATTGGAAGGATAAATACTAATTTTTTACATCTATTGAAGACTTACTTGATGATTGGTACGTAGATGTTGAGCTAAGCTTGTGAGCTAGAAATCTTTGGCAATGCTAGTGCTTCATATGTAGCATTTCCCTTTGTTCACTTATCATTTGACCTGACACATGGGATGAGATGGTGAAGCTTCTTTCTATATTTTTACATAATAACACTACACTCAAAAAAACTTATATATAATATGTACCATTGAATCTAGATCAAGATCAATGGTGGAGGATGAGTCTTCACTCTCATGATTACATACATGGAATGTGTAAGATATGTCTTTTAATGTGTTTATGGAGTGTGGAAGAAATGTTGGAATGGAAGTGCAATGATGACCTCTTGGAATGTGTAAGAGGGGTGTAAGAGGAAGAGTGCATAAGATAAGTGTAATAAATTTCTTGAACTCTTACTTTTTCTCATTGAACTTGTCTAATGGCATCACCTATGTCAGGTAATAAAGAATTTTTTATTTAGGAAAATAGGATAATTTCAAATAATCATGGAATTTATTATTATATGAAGATAAAGATAATTAATCAAAGATTAATTAGAAATTACAAGAATGGAAACTTTACAATGTTATTGTGTCCATTAAATATTCATTTAATTAGCTTGTGATAATGTTTGTAAAGGTTAGAATTGATATTGAATGCATTTTATGAGATTGCAAAAAAGAGATGATCCATTTCCCTAATTAGGGATGTATCATTATGAATTTAGATTAAAATAATAATTTTGTGGGTAAATTAGGTTTAATACTAATTTTTGATCAAATTTGTATGTCATTATCAAAAATCATTCTGAAATATAGTTTAGACATAGAACTAATTAAAATTAGGTGTCTACAATACTCACCTCCTATCCGTATGATGTCATCATGAAAATATGCACATCATCAACCTTTGAACCAAGAGGTGACCCCCAACACATTTGATAAAATCATAGGCTAATATAAAAAGATAGGTAATTCAACTATGGATTTAATCAAGCCAAACATCACATAGTCTCAACAGGCATAGGTCTTAAATACCTTCGTAAAAATATGTATAATAAAAAGTAAATGGGAGGAGCACTTCTACATTATTTTTATTTAAAATAAAAATCTTAAAATATAGTGAACAAGGGAACACAAAAATCAGCCAACAAGACCCCAAGATTCATCTTCATGTTTCAATCGTGGAAACTGGAAGGAAAAAGAAAAGAAACACATTCACCTCAATATCGTCCTTAAATAGTGTAACAAGGAAATGAATCCATCAAGCATCCCTCAAGACCCCAAGATTATCTTCCAAACTTGATTAGTTATATTTTCCTTAAATATTGTAACAAGGAAAGGAATCCATCAAGCATTCCTCAAGACCCGATTATCTTCCATTTCCCAAGTACTTCCATATGTTTCCCCACATAATAAAAAATCTATAACATAGTTCCTAAGGGACCAAGTTCTTAATTTTATTCCTATAAATCATAAATTTCATGTCAATATGTTTTCCTTCCTTAATATTTGTAATTATTTTATCTAATGCCATGAAATTATATTTAGTTCAAAAATATGAAGAATTTACGAATTGTTCTTTCTATTTATGAGACAGGGAAGGTGGTTTTATTATAGATTCTCTCCAAGAGGGACAAGATTCCCCCTTTATTCCAAAACATATTTTTCACCCAAGACTTTCTTGGAAAAATTAAATTCCCAATTTATGCACTTTTAAAAAATCTCCATGGGTTTAACTATCTGTGAGACCTACTCTTGGGTAATGGATGATCAAAAAAATTACTTTTGAAGATTCTTAATTTTGGATCTTTTGGAAATCCACAAGATCTTAATGAAATGGGTTACCTATAGGTTTATTTCCATAGAGATCAATATTTATATAATATTTAAATCAATATTCCCACATTAAAAAAATCGTAAGATAATGATAGTGTCCTAAGGATACACACACACACTATATTTCAAGCATGCACACATATTTCAAGATATAGATGAAATTATGGTATCTAGGATAAGCTAGTATAGACTTTGTGGGTTGGGATAATGGTCACCACTTACCTTTATACATATTACCTTAGTGACATTCATCATTTTCACACTGAATTCACCCAATAAAAAATTCATATAATGATTAATATACTAATATTAATACCATACCATATATTAAAAAAATTGTTCTTAGAATTCCATGAACCTTGTCACATTCAATTTAATAAATCTCATAAGAACATATGTGTTCACTCACATACACAGTCATGTATCTATTTTTTGGATTATTCTTATCATGGCTCTAGAAATAAATAAGTTATATACATGGTTACGTGTTATATCTATACTCTTAAATATATAATTCACCTAATAAAATTAGTAATAAACACATGTTTAATAAAATTTAAATCTTTATGAAATTAACTTCAACTAATCAACAAATATCAGTAAAATCAACAAATAAATATGTTCGTCCATGAATATACCTTATTATTAATACAAAAACAAGCTCAAAACAATCCATCATAGATAGTTTATAGAACATAATGGCCATAGTGACTGAGTTACAAATAGAGGATAAAGATGGCATGGCATCCCCACCCACTATAAATAATACCTCCTAAAAATCATCTAAAAGGGTATGGGTATTAGGCTCGAACTGGTGTTGTGTACTCCCAAGTAGCATCCCACTCATTATATATGTCCCATTAGACCCTAGCCTCATCTAGGTCTTATCTTCGAATGACGAGCTATGATGATCTTTAAATATTTTCAGGCTCTACGAAACCTTCCCATCCTTCACCACCTTCAAGGTGGACCAATCCAAATATTGTGATACATCTATAATATACTTTCATATAATTAAAATAAAGAACACATCATGAACCCATGATAGTCTTGTTGGGAAATAAATTTGGTAGGCTAATAGTCCAATTATTTATATGATATTAAAAGATTTCAAAAAACTTGTTGTGATCTTAGATCCTTTTACATAAGAGTATAGTGCTCTTAAGAGTTCACACATGAAAAAAAACCTTGGCACCAATGGATAAATGCACATCCAATATCTTGACATAAGCATACCTCTTCCAAAATTCTTGTGCATATTATAGAAATTATCATATGTAAACTACATGTCACTCCATATTTTATGATAACATAGTTCTGGACTATTATATTTGTTGAATTGGTTTTATTTTTTGTGATGTATCTTTTGGAGCTCTAATTAAATAGTGTAAGACCTCTATTAGAAATCCATCCAGAAGTTTAGCACCCATTTCCCATAATTTAAAAATATTTTCACCTTTGTTGTCAAAAAGTAATCAATAAAATTGTTATTGTTCATCATCTGTAGTTGAGAACATATTTTTCAGTCATTCTTGATGAAAAATGGTTGGTTGGATTTGTTGCAACTGTAACACTGATTTATAATTTGGATTAATGGTTGAAGATTCCAAAATATATGTAAAGTAGTCTATTTATTAGCCAAGGTGAGTGATTTGGTTTATTGGTTTTTTATGTAGGGATGGCCATGCTATAATAGGTTTAGGATCACAAGATTCCATAACTCATATTAACCTTGGACTAATTCCCCCAAGCAAGGATTTATTCAAGGGGAATTGGATTAGAATAAATTGGCCCAGAAAAGGGCAGTTTTGGCATAGATTAGAATCATTGAGAAGGTCTTGATTAGATTGGTCCTAAATTGGGGGAATTGTCATAAATTGGAATGCTTTATCCCCAAAAAGGGTGGTATCAATCTATATTAGAATAATATTGGCTTGAAGAGGGAAAATTGGCACAAATTAGAATGGGCCCAAAGGAGGGTGGTATTGGTCCAGATAAATAGCCCAAAGAGGGTAATTTTGGATTGGTAGTGTTGGTTCCCAGTTGTACACCTCTTTTTTTTATCTTGCACATGTGGATAAAATTGAAAACAAAGATGAGGAACCCACTAATATGTCATTATAGTTAGGGGAGGGTTTGGCATGAAGAATGGACCAGAAATAAAAAATGATTGAGAGCCACCAAGATAGGGTATGGTCAGCTCGTTGCTACTTCTGGCTCTACCTGAACCAAGGTGAGATGACATATGGGGTGGCTTTCTCACATGGAAATAATCTACAATTCAAACTCCATGGGGATTATTAGCACAAGGGAACATAAATGTGGTCAGGGCACAACCAAACTCGTTCAATCTACCTAGGAAGGGTTGTCACACAGAATGAACAAATGATCTAGATTACATATAAGTTACTGAAAATAGATGGGTATATGACTGCAATATTCATTCTATATAATCTTGAATAATAGGGGTCAAATGGAAAGTCGTAGCACTATGCTTCAAATCATTAAATGCAAACACATGTTAGATAGACAAGATTTTATGTTATATAGACAATATTTTATCCATTTGCAGGGCAAATAACACTTATAATATACAAAGGGTGTATTATTTGTAGGGTAGGATAGTTAGATAATTATAATAAAGGGTGTGGTGTGGTGGTGGTTTTCAATTGGTAGGGTATCTTGTAGTATTCATGAAATTATTCATTACAAAGATGTAGAAAAAATTTAAATATAAGCTAGTGGAAACTGCTAGGCATAATTTGCAGTCATTGGGGCCATTGAAATGCAAATACTCAAATTATTCTTAAACCCTAAAAACATAAACTGAAACTAGTATCTCATATACCCTTTCCCATTGAATCCATAAACCTAGTGTGCCCTAACAAATTATTCAACAACCTATTCTAAAATAATGTAAAAAGGGTTTTATAATTTAGATCTATGCTCAAAATGGCAACCAGTAGTAAAATATCTAGCCAACAATATTTTTAAAACACATTAATGCAATTCATCAAAAGGAAATAGTAAGAACCCCAAATATTTTCCATTAACTTTTCAAGAAAATATTTCATGCATCATTTTTTTAGAATGTTGCCATGGGGAAAAGCATGGTGAGTTTGTTATTTTGACATGGGAGACATAAACATGCTCTCAAATCTTGCTAATTGCTATACACTTTCAACCACCTTAGAGAAGAAGACAATAACTACACACAACCATTGATCTAAAAAAATGTGTAGAACCTAGACTTAGAGAAAATGAACAACCAACAACTACAACCAAGCCATGAATAGAGGACAAAACCCTCTATTTATATATTTTTCACCACTTTCAAATCTAGGACTGTGGGTTGTAATTTGCTAAGCTACAAAACATCCCTCCAAATTCCACCAAGATGCTCCCAACTAGAAAATATTCCTTGTCATGCCTACAATCTTCATCCATTTGTAAGAAAAATCATTGTTCTAACTACCTCTACAAGGAATGATAAAGATTTGAAATAATCCCTTTGATTTTTTGACTAGAAATGCCCTTTTACATGATCTGGAAGGTGAAATTTTGTTGTGGAGGCTGAAAAAACTTTATCCTCCTATGTAACTATCTGGAGATGCCCTTAACCATTTGTTTTCATAGATAAAACCTCTTGGATAGATCCATTTCCTCTTATGCATGAAAAAAATGTCCCATTACTTTGTGATGATTGCATTGGAATTATTTGATTGTGCTAGAGGTAGAAAATGATCCATAGTCTATTTGGAAAATATGTTTTAGGATGGCCCATAGACTCTCTTATGTGTTGTGGTTTCTTTTTCATCCATGAAGGACCCATTCATTTTATCTCTTAAGCCAAAGTTTACCACATATTGACATGTAGCACCCCAAATTAGGTCTGACTATGCACTCGTGGGGCTCAAAAGTGACTAATCCACTTAATTGGCTCAATCCAGACACATCTCACGTCCATAGTCACTTTGATCTCCGTTGAAATTTCCACATTCATCTTGTGTCATTTATCTCATTTTCTTATATCAAATGCACTCCATTGATCCTTTCAACCTAGGATTAAGCATTAATCATTGACCTTATTTAACTATGACTCACTTATAAGCCACATGCTCTATAAGCTACATATGCCTTTACAAAGGAATATTCAATGTGAGCTATTTGCCTATGTGGAAATGCCATGTCACTCTATTCATTAACTTTAAAAGTGATTGTTTCCCCTAGGATATGTGTCAACACACCATTAGGTCAAGATCTTTGAAAAGTCCACCTAAGACTAGCACTACTAGATCTTTGTCTATGTGATGAACGTGATCATGCCACTTGGTAGCTCTGTAGGATCTCGACATCCCTATAGTATTAGATTTTATTGCGAGCCATTAGATATTTGTTAACACCCCCGAGATCGTGCCACTTGGAAAATTTATGGGTTCTCTACACTTTTTCATTTCTTGGATGTTATCATAACACATGGAAGCCTCTTGTTAGCTTTGGCCTTGTTGAATTGTCAACTATTTGCTCACAACATTAATCTCAATTACACAGATCAAACATGCTTCGTTGATCCTTTTGAACCTAGGATTAATGCAGACTATTGATTTATATCTATATCATCATGGTTGTGACACATGTCACTACCGTGTTTGACTTAGACCCTTTAAAAAGTCTACTCTCGTTCCTATCATTGATCTGTTGGATGCACAATCAACTGTGAACCATTAATTTGCTTAATTGCTCACTGAGAGTTTGACACTTGTCCTTCTCATGTTTCTCTAGAAGATATTTGACTTGTTGACCCCCACTCATCATCAAATATGATAATAAGGTTCTCACTATGGTGACATTTATTACATTCTCTCTCATCTCGAGGATTTGTTTAAATCTTGACCTATTACGCATCATCGATCAGGATCTATAAACTTTGTTGTGTACCATCAATCGATAAGATCATGTTCAAACTTTTAATCATGCCCCACAAACTCGACACTTATCACTTATGCACTTATCCTAGGTCCTTTTGATTTTTTAGCCTTGATCACACATCATCAATTAAACTCTCCCTAATTCAATGTTCCCCATTTGATTGTGATCTTTTGGGTCACACATGATTGGATCTAAATAAAAATAAAAATAATTAAGTCAGAGTTCAAGTAAATAAAGGAATTAGTATAAAGTCTTGGCCTAAGTTTTTTTTGCATTAATAAATAGTATAGGATATTTAGGATAGGACTTTGAACTAAGTTTATAACAAAGGTACCAAGCATTAGCTAGACCAAATAGATAAAAGGACCAATGGCCACGAGAAATAAAAGGGACCAAATATGAATTTTAGACTAAGGTTTGGTCATGTTAATAAACATGACTAGACATTAGTATAAAATATAAACTAAGCCCATGGCATATTTAAATCATTCCCAAGTAAATTTCTCATGCCAATTTGAATTTAAAATAAAGGGCCTAAGATAAGGTAATTAGAACAAGGGTCTTAAGGTGCTCAAACATGAGTTCAACTTGGATTTTGACAAACTAAAGGCTAGTAAAGACCAAATTAAAAAGACATTTGACCTCTGATGAACACTTGAAAATATGAAGTGGAATAAACAAATTATGCATCTATGCTTAAGAAGGGATCAATTTCTATAGTACAATTTTGTGCACTAACAGGTAGAATTGGTTTTACTTGGCCCAAAAAAAGGCAAAATGGCCTAGATCAGAACTTGTTGAAATGGTCTTGATTTCATTTTTGCCCCAAATAGGGAGGATTAGCATAGGTATTATTCAAATTAAAGAAAGGATAGTTCATATGACTTTGTCAATCCCAACCAATAGGTGTAGGAGATTGAATGGAAAGATAAGAAGTTGCTTGAATTGTCATGCAAATGATTCAAAATTGGACTATAATAGTACAAAATTGGGTTGGCACAATATGAATTTTCCATTGAAATGGTACATAATCAATTAGGTATGTGGTTCAAGATAAAATAGATTGTTATTTGATTGACATGGTATGTAATTGGTTTAGAATGCTACAAAATTAAATTGGCACATGGTTTAAGATGAACTAGATCAAAATTGGAATTTTTGGTACATGGTATAGAATTAGTTTCGTATGTCATTAAATATTAACTAGCTTTGGCTTTGAATGGATTGGAACATAATTGGTTTGGTATGGAATTTTAAGTTGAAATTTACTTTGATAGATAATAAATGTTCAAATTGGGTTTGTCAATCAAATGTCAAAGTGGAATAGTTTTATCAGTGTTTAACATTGGCATAATTTGGCACATGAATTAGAAATTTGGATTTGGAAATTGAATTTTGTAATCATATAAAATGAAAAATTGGATGACTTAGGCATGCATAATATCACCCAGCCTATATGTCCTCTTTATTTCTCACACAACCCTTCTTGGCTAGACTTTCAATAATTTCCAGTCAGCCATAGCTTCTTGGACTTAGCTTTTTGAGACCTAAGAAGCCCTCTTAGACCTAGATCTATCCCCCTTATGTCTCATCATACTAGGAAAATATCACCTACCTTGATAAGATCATCATAACTTAGGGGTGTCATGTTTCTAATGTTGTTTTCCAAGTTCACTTTAGCCTCAAATGATCAAATTTTCTCAAATCCTTATCTTTTTCCCTATTGGCCTAATACAAGCTCATCTAACCCATGATCATTAGTTTCATATAAAAGGCCAATCAATGTCCATTAAGAATGGTTGGCACTCATTCACAAGAAAAAACAAAGAAAAAAAGCAAGTAAACTCAAGCACTCTTCCCTATTCTTTGCATACAACCTTCCAAGACCAATTCAACCCTATTCAAGCACTCATACTAGTCCCTAGTCATCCAAAGTAAATTCCAATTTCATATCTAGTTGCATAAATCATATAATTACACAAATAAATTCAAATGGGAGAACTACATTATCTTTATCCCTCTTTTAAGTATTTTTATGTAGGTAGTGTGCCCACACACGGGGTGTGAAGTACATCTAACATATCCTTTACACACTAACCCCTCCTCTCTTTTCCAAGTTTTCTACTCAAGGTCAAGCACTAGGAGCTTCTAAGGGTTTTTAAGATTAAATCAAACACATATAAAGCTCCACACAAATGTGGGCTTCAATATTTCACTACTAGGGTGTCACAGGCTTGCCAAGCAGAACCTAGAAAAGCCAGACCACTAAGACAATAGCACTAAAAATGGACACCAACACCGGAAGTGGACTACATCACCAAGTAGTAGGGTGTCTTGAGTTTGGTTCTCCTAAAATAATATATAAGTAGAGTTTTTGGTCCTATTTACGATAGTTTTCCATCCTTGCATAATAATTTTCAGACCATACATCATCTGTTTCAGCCCAAATTAAGCTAAGTTTGATTTTTTGACACTTATTACTACTTTTATAAAAGGTAAAATACATATCTATTTTAAAAAATTAGTAAGATAATTGAGACATATTAATTACTAATTTACATTTACTCATACCTTTATTTGCTTAGGAATTAAACACCTAATTCAAAAAAAGAATAAAACATTTGGTGAACTCGACTTCCTTCAAATTTTTGCATAAAAACCCTAGGGATAATTATTTATGATTTTTTTCAATATTTTATTGATTTTTATTGAACTTAAAAATTATAAAACTAAAAATTATTTGAAATATGTTTAATAAATTCACTAAAAACCTAGTTTTCACATACTAGATCCCATTTGTATACAAACACTTTCAAACCACTAGGAAAAATATATAGCTAATTTTAGAAATATTTTCAAATTTTTCTTCAATTTTTTAAAATTAAAACTACAAAAAAAATTATAAAATTTTCAAATTACTGCACTAATTTTGGAAAAATTCATTCAAAATCCTAGTTTCATCAAATACTTTCTCAATTATTTTCTAGTACTGTTTGCATCATTTTTTCAAAAATACTTAGTCACATATACTAAATCCTTTGTTGTTTAAGGTATCACCTTACATTCATACAAAAATTTTATAAATTATGTTCTCTAATCTATAACTTTTTCTTACATTTCGTGCAAATCATAAAGATTCCATTATTGATCCTATCATGTACATGAACAATAAAGTTTATCATATGTTAATACAAAGTTTCATTCTTTACATTTCTTGTTTATTTTTCATGGAATGGGATGATGTTAAGAAATTTATTTTCAAATATGTAAAACCATCTCCTGCATCACCTCCCTTGTATCCCTTTCCATGTACCAAGTCATGTTTCATGGTCTATTTTACTCTCCCCAAGTCACTACCCATCACCAAAGAGCTCAATTGACACCTTTTGTTCCTCCACCTCTTCGACTCATCGATTATCTTAGATATTCTCCCATAACAAATACAACTCCTATATATATAGTAGATAATGTGGTTATATCTATTACTCGATGTGAATCTATGCCTCCTCCACCTACCTAGGAGCCCCATCACCCTATTATTCCAACCCATCCCAGGTTCAACCAACTAGCACAAATAGATTCGCACAAGGCATATGACATTGTTGGTTAGTTGAGGAACACTCTAGCTAAAATTTCCATGTTATAACTACTTTATAAAAATAATGTATTTAAGGACATTCTTTATCAATCACTCACTCAAAATTTTATGCCTCTTGATTCAGAACCTTCTTATTTTGCATCAATGGTCAATACTCTAAAAATTATAGAATACGCAATTTATTTTGATACTGAGGACATGCCTTCTTAGATGGTTATTGATTAAAATTTACTACTATTCATACAAGTACAAGTCAAAACCAATGCAATCAAGAGATTTCTTGTTGATAGTGGTTCTTGAATAAATTTATGTAATATCACATTATTATAAGAAATGGGTGTATATTTGGCATCAATGCAAAAAAATATAATAACATCCAAGGGTTCGATGATATACCATGATATACATTGGGTACTATTACTTTAGATATCATGGTGAGCCCAAAAACACTTCCAACACAGTTCCAATTCATGCCAGGTCCACTTCACTATAATCTTTTACTTAGATGACCTTGGATACATACTATGGGTATTATCCCTTCCAATCTCCATCTATGTATTAAGTTTATATATGAGGGATATCTATACACATGTCTAGAATAAAACCATCCATTTAGATATTATCAACTTATAGAGTCATCTTCGACAATTTCATCAAATGGGAAACTATATCTCATAGTATAGCTACCACTTCATAGCATTTATCTTGATAGAATATATACATATGAGGTTGGTGAGACTAGCACTTCCCATTCCACTCCACTTATAGTCACACTGTCAGCACCAACTCTTTCACCAGTCATAACAGCTTTCACCATTTTAGCCACTCCATCAGTCACAGATTTGACACCTATTACACATCCACCATCACTGATAACAATACCAAAAATTCCATTTGATTCCATTGTTACTACACCAATTATAGATATTTTTGTGGCAACACCTTCTTCTAATACTATAGCTAAGGAGACTCCTATAGCATAGTTACCCCTAGTGGTAAATTTGGAGTTACCATATGTACATGATGTTCATATAGATTCATAGGCTTCTTCAGATGATGATGAAACACCCACACTCACATATGATTATTTGTGTGGGTTGAGTTTTACACCAGTTAGCCTAGGAGAGTATAAAAATGACTCTAGAGCTCTTATACCACATCTTATAGTGCTTTTAGCATCTTGCACGACAATCTCAAGACATTCTCCACATTCATGACCATAGTCAAATTTCTCATCACATACAGTTCACATGGTAATCTCTATGGATATAGATCCATTTATTTAAATTTAGGCATGTAGCACATAACATCAACCATAGATTATGTTACAAATATTACTTTATCATGGACTTATCACATTACATATAGTATGACATAGATATATCAATAGATTGTCACATCAGGATGGTCACCCATTTTTTACCTTTAATAGGATTAGAGGCCATGATATAAACTCATGTATAACCTTATAACAAAGATTGAATAAACTATAAGATCAAGGTATTATTTAGATTATAACACCACCTATATCACTAGTTATACCACTTCTAATAAAGTCACTTACTAGTAGGTCTAAACCTCTAAGAGCATAATCAACATCTCTACCACCAGAGCAACCCTCAATTTTCCTTCGACATGATGACATCGAAAACATAGCATTTTCAACATATGATGATATTTATGATGATGATCTTGATGCATTTGATGATGGTTGAGATCCTTTCCTCCATTTTGATCCCTAGCAGGCTCCATGTTTGGATCCCTTCCCACCACCAACCTAGTCTTTTATATTATGATGTATATACTTGTACATATTTTCTTTCTAACATTGATTGTACATAGCTTATTTTTAGCACTAACTGTACATATTATCTCCTATTGGATTGTACATAATTCAAATATCTTCAAATATCTTCAAAAACATGAAAACATTCAAATATATCAAATATACCAAAAACATTTTGATTGTATGCATTATCCATGCTTTACATTACTAATATCATGTTAGGACTTACATTTGTTGTTTCATGCAATTATATGTCAATTTTATACATTACCATGATTCACTTGATCTTCTTTGAGTTTGTGCAGTGACGTCCAGCTCCTTGATTGCTTCATTCTACCCATTGAGGGGGATTCCTAATTCTACATTCGAGACACATTGTTATACACACCCACTGGAAGAATATTCTACGTAACTACACCATCCAAGTTATGTTATTCTTACACCACACACTCTGATTTGTCATCATGATGTGCATTACTTTCTAGCTTACATGGAATACCATATCGACATGTCACTAATAACTAACAATTTTGTATCTTTTAGCATATACCTAGTTTTGTACTATACATGTTTTGCATACTTTCATTTTTCTCTGATTAGTTACATGTGTTTGTGTCTTCCAGTTCTTACATGTTTTCTCTCTTTTCTTAGCGTAGCTTGTATGATTGCATTTCTAATTCTTGTTTGTCTTATATTTGTGCCTTAGGACATTTGCCAATGTACTTTACTTCAATGTCCCTTGTTTGTACTCTTCTATGTGCATGTGGCCTATATTCCAACTTTGATTATTTCACTTGTATGTGTATGTTGCATTTGATCATGCCTGCCATGCTTGTTTCTAGTTTGAGTGATATGTGCCCATGTCCCTTGATTGCATATCCCCTTGGCCCATCTATTATGATTATTGCTTCTTGTTGCTTGATTTTTTATTGTTACATGTCATATGTGTGCAATGTCATGATCCATATCATGCATTTTCTTTGATTTCTTGGATTCCATGATGGACATCATGTTCCATCCTTCCAAATAACAACTAACAATTAACATTTACAATTCTAGTTCAATACTTTGTGAATGATTGCACATTATTATATCTATCTAGGCATACCCTTGTTGATCTAACAATATCTCTGTACAAACATTTTATATATCTTGAAACATATTGTCAAATATCAAATGTTATATCATATATATTCAGATTAACACACTTGCAAGACTCTTTTCTTCTAAAGGCAGTCATTACATGTTTATCATTCCTACCCTCAGAAGAGGGGGTATCAAATATTAGATGTTTCATAGAGATAAAACCTCATAGTAATCGAAATAGTAGAATTTAGAATAGTCATCATAGAATCTAAAGGTTAAATTAGTGTAGAAAAATAAGAATAGTCTCAGATTAGTAGTTAGTTTTCGCATCAGATAATAGCACCAAAAATGGATATAGAACCAAATATGGATATTAGCACCAAAAATAGGGGTGTCCATAGCTTGGTGCTCCTATTTAGGTAGAAAAACACTCAGGGTTTCTTGAAACAGGCAAAATTTTTAATTAGGGATAATTTTTGCACTTCTAGATCCTTCAAATTTAGCAGTTTTAGCACAATTTTCTTAGATATAGGGGGTTATTATGCATGGTATGATAGTTCTCACTTTAATTTCAGATTGGATAGTCGAAATAACTTTAACATCAGAATCCATGTTCTAGACATTAGTGATTGAGGGTAATTTACACGACACATTGATCTTCTTTTGTTTCCAAGTTTAGTTTATTCTAAGCATTCTCAGTAGTTACATGCCTTACTCTATCTACAGGTGGTTGGCATCACATTCAAGTTAAACATTCCTACAATTTTAAATTTTTAAGTACCTGAGTTACCAATTTGGATTTCATATAGTCCTAATACATTAGTTTTGGGGTGGATTTTATATAAGCCTAATCTCCATCTTTTAAAATGGCTAAGAGTGGCCTAGTTTCTAGCACACATTCAGCTATCCACGTCACATTGTCATGTTTCCAGCACATTCATGGGATTAATGAGCCGTATCATATGACATATATTCAATATTGGTATCACTTCATGGGGCAATGATGGATCCAAAGGGCCAACCTTTGTATTCTTGAGCCACATATTCAAAGGGATTGAACATAGGGTCTAGACATCGATTACCATAAGCATGATTCATTAACTTCACTTAGTTGGTGATCATGGAGCCAAAGGGTAAGAATTTGAATTATTGATCCACTTTTTATGGAATTGAACACTCAACTCCATTCATGATGTTACTCTTGATTCATCACATACTCAACACAATCTAGCATCATAACAGGTTTTATATTGGTTCGCATACCTAATGAGGTGTATTATTTCCTCTCTCTTCCTTTACTCAACTTCTGTACGTTCTTATATTAGATATATAATATCTAGTAGGAACTTATCTACTTCATTTTTTATTTGCATATTCACACATCATAATGTACTCTCTCTACACACATCCAGCATTGCATAGCTTCATATGCTTTTCCCTTACAAGTAAGTTCATGTATGTTTTCTATTTTTCCTTTATCCTAGTATTTTGCTTTACTACAACACTAGAATAAATGGGGGTAAAATTTAATAATATAAAATGTAAAATTAGATGACTTAGGAATGGATAATAACACCCACCCTATAGGTCCTCTTTCTTGCTCACTCAACCCTTCTCGACTAGACTTTCACTAATTCCCAGTCACTCGTAACTTTTCAGACTTAGATTTTTGAGACCCATGTAGCCCTCTCAGATCTAGATCTATCCCCATAGGTCTCATCCTCCTATTATAATATCACTCAACTTGGAAAAGAGTGTAGAAACTTAGGGGTGTCATGTTTCTAATGATGTTGTCTATGTTCACTTTAGCCTCAAACGATCAAATTTTCTCTTATCCTTATATTTTTCCCTTTTGGCTTAATGCAAGATCATCTAACCCATGATCATCAATTTCGTTATAAAACTACATTAAATGTCCATTTATAAGGGTTATCACTCATTCATAGGAAAGAAATATAAATACAAGCAAGTACACTCAAGCACTTTTCCCTATTCTCTGCATATAGCCTTCTAAGACCAATTCAAGCCTATTTAAGCACTCATACCAGTCCCTAATCATCCAAATTACATTCCATTTTTTCATATAATTTCATAAATCACACAATTTCACCAAGCTCTTCAAATGGGAGAACTACATTAGCTTAATCCCTCTTTGGAGTATTGGTATGTAGGCAGCATGCCCACACATGGGGTGTGAATTGCATCCAACATATCCTTTACACACTAACCCCTCTTCTCTTTCCCAAGATTGATACTTAAGTTCAAGCACCAAGATCTCCTAAGGGTTTTGAATATTGAATCAGATACACAATGATCTCCATATAGACCCAGGGTTTGATATTTCATTGTTAGGTCATCATAAGCCTACCAAATAGAACCCAAAAAAGCTAGACCACCAGGGCAACAGTGCCGAAAGTGGACCCTAGTGCCGAAAGTGGATTAAAGTGCCAATCAACAGTGTGTCTTGAGTTTGGTTCTCCTATCCAATCTAAAAATAGAGTTTTGGGTCTTGTTTATGATAGTCTGCCATCCCTGTAAGCAATTTCCAAACCCTACATCATCTATTTCATCCCAGAATAAGCTAAGTTTGATTTCTTCACACTTATTACTATTTTTAGAAAAGGAAAAATACATATCTATTTTCAAAAATTAGTAGGCTAATCAAAACACATTAATTACTGATTTACATTTACTCAGACCTTTATTTACTTGGGAATTAAACACCTAATTCCCAAAAAGAATAAAACACATTAGAATTAGACTTGGTATTTGAAATTAGGGTTTGGCTCAAAATTTTAGATTAGAATTTAGACTTTGGTTTTGAATTTGATTTATAATTTGACCTTGGATTGGAACTAGAACGAGGTTTGGAACTAAGTGTATAGAACATCGACATGGTTTAGATAAGGACATGGATTTTTGGTCTTAATTTGAAAGGTTCAATCTTGGAAACTTGACCTTATAAACAAAGAAAAGTGACTTGATTGATTTGAGGCATTTTAGGAACTTGGAATATTTAAAGTTTGCACAATAATAAAAAAAACTTGGTCTTGAAATATTAAATCAAAATTTAAACTTGGTTTAGATCTTAATATTCTATAAGGGGTTAATCTTGGCACAAATTGAACTAGAATTAGAACTCCACTTTGAACTTGGAACTTTAAAGATTACAATTGGAACTAGAAGCCAAATTGAAATTAACACTTGGTTGTGAACTAAATTAAATGGTATAATGACACATATTTGAAAATAAGTTTGGTCTTAAAATCAAGAACTTGTTTATTTAGTAATTTGAAACAAAGGTACATTATAATGGGAACTTGAATTTGTACTTAGGTATAAACTAGATTGAATGGTATAATGACATAATTTGACAAGAATTTTGGTCTTGAAATTGGTAAGTAAATGTTTCAATTGGACTAGGTCAAGGCTTTGGCTCAAATTTTGCAGTGCAATGTCATGGTTAAAACAAATAGGATAGGTATTGGAGAAAGTTGATTATGTCAATAATCTTATTTGCATAAAATTTTAACAGTGCAAAGCCTCTTTGTGTAAATGCATAAAGGGACCATATGTTTAGGTTTTGGACTAAGAACTCAAAATTTTTGTTTTCAAACTAGGTTATGAAAACAACATGAATTTTAACAAAAAATTAATCCAAGCAATTATGTGGAAATTGACATAGGTTATAATATAATCACTGAGTCCTTTCAATATACATACTTTTGAGAAAATAAAATTTAAGGTTCATTAAAATAAATTAATTATTACACATTATTTATATGGTTCTTAAGCCTCCCCTTCTCTCAAAATTTTATACGTAAAAGGTAATATTCAGGGTTTGTTAGCCTCTTTCTCATTGTATCAGTGATTTATTCATGACAAATCTAGATTTGTATCTTATGTTTTATATGGAAAACTAGTTGGTACTGATATAATTTATGGTATGTGGGTGATTTAGAACTATTGGTCAAGTGGATGTCAATCTAACTAGCTTGTTACAAGAGGGTCTTGTCCCTTTCACAACCAATTCATCCATAAATTACTCAATAAAATGAAATCTATATAATGTGAATGCTCCAAGTATCCATTTAACTTATCAAGTTAACTACTCAACCCCTATCCAATCAAATGGAATTCTCAATTTTTATTCCCCATTAGATAAGTGGGGTTGGTATGATGTTAGGAAATGAAAACCTAGGTCAATGCACCCATAAAACCCTTGAGAGCAAGCTATGAACTCCTACTCACTAAGTCAAATAAAAAATAAATGAACAAAGAATCATTTCTGAGTCATCCAAGTTCTTAATAATGAGGAAAGGTTATAACCAATATTATTTGGGTAGACACAAAAGCAACCAATCTAATTAAAACCACATTTATGAGTCACCCTAAGGCATAAATGCAATTTTACTAAACCAAGTCAATGAAACAAAAAATAAACAAGTGATTGAAACAAATAACATGAAATAAAAATGATCATAGGAGTACCAAATTAATGTTGTTCTTTTTCTTAACCTCGAAATGGAAGTGTGAATTGAATGTGTTCAAACACCAATTTTAAAATGTGAATATGTTTGTTATGATGCAAATTTTTTTCATCTTATTTGATAAAACTTGAAATAATTCTTTATAAATTTGATAGGATAAAAATAAGAAGGGCAACCTACATAGGTAGCTTAAAATCCATGAAACTTCTGCTCTCTAGAATTATTTTGTAGTTGCATAGTCAAGGAAAAATTTAAAATTTTATGTCAATGAAATTCATGGAAGAATATTAAAAAATAAAAAGGAGCCTTAAAATGATAATTTAATAGTTTTATAATGATTTCACAACTCTGTTCATCAATTTCACAGTTCTGAGAGATGATTTTGCAACTTTGTCCTTTGATTTCACAATTGAGGTAGATGATCGTGCAATTGCCCTCCACAATTTCATAGTTTAGGTTGACTATTTCATAATTTTGTCCTTTAATTTATTAATTGTCTAATCCTACATAGAATAACATAGAGAAGAAAAGGAAAATTATTTCATAAAAAAATGGAATGATTTCATGATTATGTGTGTTGATTTCATAATTGTGCAAAAAATGACAAGAATAGAAAGTAGTGAAGAGAATGATTTTGTTGTTATGTATAATAATTTCATAGTTTTTTACATCAATTTGATAATTCTTCTAATCAATTTCACAACTCTTTATAACATGCATGGAAAACACATAAATATATAAAATATGATTTCATGAACACCAGACATAATTTCTTATTTTATTATTACAAATTCATAGTTATGTAAAAAACTAGTTAAAACATGAAGCTTTGGAAAAAAATTCATAATTTACCAATATAGTTTCATTGTTTTTGTCTTTAAATTCATTGTTACGTAGGAATGAAATAGAATAATAATGATTTTTTATTCTCCTAAACAAGTTCGTTCTTCCCTTAGCAATTTCACTAAAGATTCTTCCAAATTCAGGATTTTACAATCACAAATTAGAAGTTTGTCCCTAAAAAGATTTTGATAGTTTTTTTTTAAGGAAAAATAATATAATTAGCTTGTCAAAAGACTAATTCTATTAATTATAAGATATAAAATCATTTATAATATCTTGTCGAGTATTTCTAATCCTTGGTATTCCACTAGACATAACATTATGTAGATTAGAAATCTAGGAGGAGGTTTTTCAATTGTTAGGGAAATAACCAAAAATTACTTAGAGATATAACCACTCAAGTCCAATACCTTGTGTCAGCTATCAGGGTACTAAGAAAAGAATGCAATTAGTAGGTTAAATACACCATTTTTCCCTCTCTTTAAGACTTACTTGATGATTGGTATGTATATGTTGATCTCAACTTTTGAGCTAAGAATATTTGGCAATGTTAGTTCTTCATGGGTAACACCAGCCCTTATTCTCATATGGTTTGGCTTATCACGTGAGATGAGAAGGTGAATCTTCTTTCTATATTTTGACATAATAACACTACACTCAAAAAACTTGTCTATAATAAAGACTATTGAACCAAGATTAAGATCAATGGTGGAGGATGAGTCCTCACTTTCATGATCACACACATGGAATGTCTATGATATGCCATTTAAGGTGTTTATGTACTGTGGAAGGAATGTTGGAATGAAATTTTAATGATGACCTCTTGGAATGTGTATATGGGTGTAAGAGGAATATTATGTAAGAGAACTATAAGAACTTACTTTCACTCCTCTTTTTTATTGAACTTCTTGAATGATAACACCTATGTGAGGTAATAAAACATTTTTATTTAGGAAAATAGGATAATAACAAAAAGTCATGAAATATATTATTAGAGGAAGAACAATATAATTAATCAAACATTATTTCTAAAGTATAATAATGGGACCTTTACAATAATATTGTTTCCATTAAATATTCAATTAATTGGCTTGTCATATTGTTTGCAAAGGTTAGAATTGATATTGGATGCATTTTATCAAATTAATATTGTGAGATGATCTATTTCCCTAATTAGGGATGTGTCATTGTGATTTTGGATTAAAACAACATTTGTGTGGATAAATTAGGGTTAATACTAATTTCAAATTAAATTTTGCATGTGATTATGAAAAATCATTCATAAATGTAGTTTAGACATAGAAGTGATGAAAATTAGGTGTCTATAGTACTCACCTACTATACATATGATGCCATCATGTATATATGGCCATTATAAACCTCTAAAACCAAGATTTTACCCCAAAAACATTTAATAAAATCATGGAATAATATTAAAATATAGGTAATTTATTTATGGATTAAATCAAGCCAAACGACACATAGTCCCAAGAAGCATAGGTTTTAAGAACCTTGGAAAAAATATGTAGAACAAAAAGTAAATGGTTGGAGTACTTATGCATTATTTTTATTTAAAATAAAACTCCTAAAATATAAAGAACAAGGGAACACAAAAAGTATCCAACAAATCTCCAAGATTTACCTTTATGTTTCAATAGGGGAAAAAGGAAGGGAAGATAAAAGGCAACATAATCACCTCAAACTTATCCTTTAATAGGGTAACAAGGAAAAGAATATAAAAATCAGCCCTCAATACCCCAAGACTACCTTCCAAACTTGATTATTTATATGTCATTTCCCATGTACCCTCATTTATTTCCACATATAATTAAAAATCTATAACATAGTTCCTAAGGGACCAAGTTCTTACTTATAGTCTTATAAATCATAATATTCATTTTAATTTGTTTTCTTTCCTCAATATTTTTAATTATTTTATCCAATTTACCCAAATTATATTGTAGTTCTAAATTATGAAGAATTAATGAACTATCTTATCTACTTATGAGAGAGGGAAGGTGGATGTATTAGAAATCCTCTCCAAGAGGGACAAGAGTCACCCTTTATGCCAAAACATATCCTTCCCCAAGACTTTTAAGGAAAAATGAAATTTTTGATTTATGATTTTTTCAAAATTATCCCTAGGTTCAACTTTCTATGAGACCAACTCTTGGGTAATGGATGAAAAAAAAAATCTTAATTTTGGATATTTTGAAAACCCACAAAATCTTAATGGAATGGGATACCTATAAGTCTATTTTCATAGGGATTAATATTTATATAATATTTGAATCAAGATGTCTAGATAATAAAATTATAGAGGTAATGACAAAGTCCTAAGGATACATAAAAATAAAATGTAGATAAATCATGCACATAGATTTCAAGACATAAATGAAATTAAGGTCTCTAGGACAAGCTAGTATGGGCTTTGTGGGTTGGGATACTAGTCACCACTTATCTTTTTTTTTCTTACCATAGTAACATCTATCACTTGCACACTTAATTCACCCATTAAAAATTTCATATAATAATTAAAATAATCATATTAATACTATGTATATTTAAAAAAAAGTTCTTGGAATTCCATGAACCTTGTCCCATCAAATTTAATAAATCTCATAAGAACATATGTGTTCACTCACATACTAGGTCATGTATCTAATTTTTGAATCATTCTTATCATGACACTAGAAATAAATAAGTTACATACATGGATACAAGCTATATCCATACTTTTGGTCATATAAAATGTTCAAATTGGTAGTTTGAGTGTTGGGTGTCGTTATCCCCTTATTTTAATCAACTTTTTATTGATGTCATATTTAACTAGGGCTGTGTTTGAAGCTGTATGCAACAAGAGGAATCATAATGATTTAGTAATTAAATGGGGGTATTTGTATAATTTTCTTGTTTTGGGAGATTTTTAATGTCTTAAGGATTTCTGGGTTAAAACCATATTGAAATCAAAATATGAAAATCTACTAGAAATAAATACACGTTGCAGGAATGAAATTGATTGCTGGAAATAAATGCACATTACAAGAATGAAATTGATTACTGAAAATAAACACACGTTGCAGGAATGAAATTGATTGCTAGAAATAAACACATGTTGTAGGAATGAAATTGATTGCTAGAAATAAACATACGTTGTAGAAGTGAAAATTTAATCTAAAACACCTGGAAGAACAAATTTACAACAAATCTTAATTTTAAAAAGTTGGAAGCATTTATAAATTTAATAGAGTTACCTATTTACTTTTGCTAATATAAATATAAATACTGACAAAAATGAAGATCCTGGTCCTTTGGAGGAGTGGGCCCTTGCTCTGCCTAGAACAAGATTTGAACAATTCAATTTGCTTTAAAAATAGGAATGGCTATTTCATTGATAAAAATGTTTTGTATTACAAATATACTAATCTATCCTTTTTCTCTCTATTCTTCTACTACCTTCTCTATTTTTCTTCTCCCTTTTATATCTATATCATGTCTGTATATATAGATGCTTTGATGGCTATAACTATTTCATAGATATGATAGAACTAAATTGTGCCCAGAATAGATGTTGAATCAAGATGTGGTTGGATGTCCAACTATGTGATAATTGTCTTGATTCTGCTAGTTCATAAAATTGGGAATCTATTCCTAATTTAATGGGATCATTGATCTTTAATAGATCATTGACCTTTTGGAATAGATCCTCATCAGTTCCATATCGAGCCGCAAAAGTTTTGGAACTTATCTGAAGGAGTACCATAGCTAAAAATAGAGTTCTAGAGCTATGTCTAAAAATATGATAACTTGGAATAGTATGGTGATGTTCTGGAACTGACTGTGATGGTTTCGGAACAAATTTTGCAGGTTTCGAAACTAACTATGATGGTTCCAGAATAGATTCTACAGGTTCTGGAACTAATCTGAATTGAGTCCAATGGTTCCAAAAAACATGTAATCCACTTCATATTTATTATTTATCCTAATGATGACCTTTTTTATTTCAAAACTAGAATTTTCCAACACACTTGTTAGGATTTACAGGTCTTTTAAAATGTTAGAATCACAATCAACAAAATATGGATAATCACATCCTAACTCATCTCAAATAAAAATAAAAGTTACAAAATGCAATCAAACATAATAAAGAGAGAGAGTAAGATGAAGTCATTTATTATACATTTATTGGGCATATCCTGGCCTCGTCATTGAGTGTGGCTTGTGACACCCAACCCATAGGTCTTTCTTGCACGTGCTCATGACCCTTTTAGACACCTTTTTTCTTATTCCTAGTCATCTTGATCCTTTCAAATAGTCATTCCACCTCAGCCAAGAAGCATTTTCTAGGCTAATCATATCCCCCCAAGGCCTACACCTATAGAACAAGAGCACCCAACTTGGACTATAGCACCAGATCCTAGGGTGTCCTATTTTGGTTCTCCCATCCAATTGTATTTTGAGCTCCAATGGTTATTTCCTTTTGGTTCCTATTCTTCATCTTGTTTGCATAGCATGAATACATTCCACCCATGACCAATAGATATATATAAAAGCCCATTCAAAGTTAATTTAGAAGAAGGCTAAAAAATATTAAAAAGCAATCAAGGATACAAGCAAAAAAATTGAGGCAAATTTCCCTATTCTCTACATATAACCATCCCATGTAGCTACAAGTATATCAAAATCTTCACACCAGTCCCTAACCACCTCAAGAACACCTAGTTTATCATTTTTGCATTTACATTACACTATTCTACAAAGCACATTAAGTAAGAGAACTATATATGGATTGATCCCTCTTCAGAGTATTGGTATGTAGGCAGCATGCTCACACAAGGGGTGTGGATACACGTTCAGTGCATCTTAGACATACTAACCCTCCCTTCTTCAACAAGGTTTATCAAAGCATAATGAAGTGTAGGGTTTGAAAAATAAATTTTCTCTACAAGGAGTTTTATAGACTTTCAACAATGAATATTTTATAGGCAGGCTCACACAAGGACAATGAAAAAAACTCAAAAAACTTAGGTCTCTATGAGTAGTTTAGATAATAGTGGCAGAAGAGGAAAATAGTGCCAGACTCTAGGATGTCCTATTTTGGTACTCCTATCCTTTCACAAAATGAAATCTAGATCCTAATTTGTAACAAAAATACTACTAGAAGAGTAGAAAAAATCAAATAATTGTCAATCCTTCAAACCATAAACTAACCAGTTACTAATGACACTACGGGGGTAACTATGTCTCAACAACCCCCTATAGTAGCCCAACCTTCCTCTATGCCAACACCAACTACAATTAGTACATCTTTGTCTCCTAATATGGTATCCCTTATCTAAGAGATAAAATATCTTCAATCTAAGGTGCTACATATAAAGAAAAATGCTTCTATACCAATGTAGTCTTTGGATTCTTTTGCTCTACTTCACACACCAATGGCACATCATATTTCTTCGACACCCTTGCCACTAGGTTTTGTTCAACCCAAGATCACTCTATATGATGGCAAGGGAGATTCAGAGACAAACTTGAGATATTTTCACGTAGCATTCTTGGACTATGTGCTAAATGACTTGCTACTAACCAAGCTATTTCCATGGAGTCTAAAGGATTATGCTTTAAAATGGTTCTATAGTCTATCAAATCAGTCGATCAATCCATTCAATCATTTAGCTGACATGTTCCTAGCTCATTTCAGCATTAACATTGGTAATAAGGTTTCCTATGCCCAAGATTCATAATAGAAGCAAAGGTCAAATGAGTATCTCACATATTATGTTCTTTGTTATATAAGACTATCTTGGCTAAGATGACTAGCCCCATGGCCGATCAAGAGTTATAAGATCTCTTTAAATAGAGTCTTCTACCAGCTTTGTATGAATCAATAATGTTCAAAACATTCTCATCCTTCACTGAGTTATGTCATACACTAAAGGAAAGGGAAGTCAAATTAATTTCAATGAGCAAATTCAACTACACAAGTATATCAGAAAAAATAAACAAGAGTAATATCAAAGTCCCATAAAAATTTAACATTAATGATAACAAAATTTTAAATCAACCCATAGTCAATACAGCTTCAAATACCCCTCAACAAGTGGTTTTATTAGCACCCCCTCGATGAACCTTTACCAATCTACCAGTCTCTACAGCCAAAGTTTTACAATGGATTTTGGAATGTAATATCATATCTCTCCCTCCTATTCAATAAGTTGATCCAACAAATCCTCTTCCATGAAGATATGATCAAAATGCATTGTGTGACTTTCACAGGGAACTAAGCCACACAAAAAATAGATGCATTAATTTGAAACATAAGATATAAGACTTGATAAATGTTAATTTTATTGATCTTGGCACTGTAATTAAGCCTCCACAGGAAAAACAAACACAAGACAAGGCTCTAAATTTCTTCTTAGATCCTTTTCCATAGCATTCTAAATAGGAGATAGGGGAAATATTAGGTGTTCAATATATATATCATGCACATCTACCCCCAGCTACATACATGTCACATTCAGTTGAGTCACATCCTTTGAGTAACATGATTGGTGTGTACAATTCTAGATTTCTAGCTAGACCTTTGATCTCTTTCTCAGAGCAAGAGATAATTGATAATGATTTAGATTACCATGCACTCTTTATTAGAGATTACAGTCATAATCATCTCATTCATAGTGTTCTCATAGACAATGGATCCAATGTGAACATGTGCACTATGACATTATTGTATCATTTGGGATATTCAGAGTAGGGTATTATCTCGATAGACATAATTATCATCAAATTTAGTGGGCACATACAGAGTTTATTGGGTGAGAGTGTAATTCCTTTATAGTTTGTTCTAACACATGTGGCCACACCATTTACTATAATTCCAATTACAAGAGTCTTGAATATGTTGTTTGGTCAACCCTAGATTCATAAACTTCAAGCAGTACCTTCTATAGTTCACATATGCATGATATTCATTCATGTTAATCAAGTTATTATAGTTAGTAGAGTTTCATATGAGTTACCACTCCCCACTTCAAATCCATCTACTAATTTACAATCACTAGTTTCAGCTCTGCCACCAGTTTTACTTTCTCCATGAGTTACAACTCTTCCTCCAATTCATATTTAGACATAGTCAAGCCCTCCATCTCTAGCATAGAGAGTTCATACACTTCCATAGAGGCCTTTTTTAGATCAACCATAGTTTTAGAATTCTAGACATCTTCCAGCTATAGTGTTCACACCTAGGGTAGTATCATTAAGGTCCCATACCTCTATACATAAAGCACATGTTTAGAGAAATTATCCTACCACGAGATGAGTCCCTAAGAACCCCACTATTATATCTAATTTTCATAGTTATAGAGGGACCCCATATTTGATTTATACTTTAAAAAATTTACAGCATTTATATCATACACAACTTTTAGAGCTATAGTCTCAGACTCTCCATCATGCTTCACAATCACACACGATCCCTCTCATCGATACAAGACACCATTATAGGGAGTCTCTCATGAGAATCATTAGTTAGTATCACTTATTTTTAATTCTTTGTATATATCTTGTTTTTATTTAATTGTATATAGTTTCTTTATGATTACTTGTACATAGTTTCTTTATGATTGATTGTACATAGCTTATTCAAAAAATTTAAAAACATTAAAATATTCCAAAAATATTAAAATATTAAAATATTCAAAAATATTTAAATTATATGCATCATTCATGCTTTATTTATTTACTACCATGATGGGATTATATTTTATTATTCTATGCTATTATATGTCAATTTATCTACATTAACATGCTTCACTTGATCTTATTTGAGTGTGTGTAGTGACTTCCAAATCCTTGATTACTTCACTCTACCCATTAAGGGGGCATCCTAATTCATACATTTGAGACACATATCAATATATCTACCCACTAGAGGTATCTTCTACATGACTACACTATCTAGGTTATGTCATTCGTACACGACACACTCTATTTATCATGTTGATGTGCATTACTTACTAGCTTACATAGATTATTCTATTGAAACTCACTAGTATATAACACTTGTGTATTTCTTATCATATACCTAGTCTTATAATAAGTGTCTTACATACTTTCACTTCTTGATTTTATTAGTTAGATGCAATTGTATTTCCAGTATTTATAGGCTTTATTTTCTTTCTTTGCATAGCTAGATATGATTACATTCCGCGGTTCTTGTTGTATGTCTTGTGTGTGCCTTAGGACATTTGCTAATGTCCTTTAATTTTACTCTTATATGTGCTTGTGAACCTTATGAAAACCCTAATTTTTTTCAATTATATGTGTATGTGTCATTTTAACATGCCTTTATATGATTACTTTCTAGTTTGAGTGACATGTGCCCATGTCCCTTGCTTTCTTGGCCCCATGGTCACTTTGTATGTTTGTTTGCTTATAAATTGTTTGCAATGCCATGATCCAAATCATTCATTTTCTTGATTTCTTGGATGCCATGATGAAAAAAATTCTCCATCCCTCTTTGACAACTAACAACTAACCAGAATTCTAGTTCTAGTTCACTATATCGCACCTGTTATGACATTGTTAAATCTATCTAGGCATACCCCTATAGATCTAACAATCTCGATTACAAACCATGTTATATCTTAAGATATTTTTTATATTATCATTGATATATAATTTATTTTCTTAGCATAACACACGTGTAGGGATCTTTGTTCTAAAGGTAGTCATTGTAGGGTCTTCATTCCTACCCTCAAAAGAGGGGGAAATAAACAAGGGTTTTTATTAGAAAGATCAGAGCCTTTAACCAGTCAAAAATAATATTTTAAAACACTCATAATAATAACTAGAGTTCAAACTAGATAGATAGTGATAATTACATAATAGTATCTAGAATCAACATAGGATACGAGTGCCAAGTTTGGACTACAATGCCTGATAGTGGGATGTCTTATTTTAGTGGTCTTATCTAAATAGCAAAAAACTAGATTTTCTAGAAACAAATAGAAAGGTAAGACCAGTTACACTTTTGTCAGCAATATTTGAGTTCAAATTTAGAAGTTTTAGTATAGATTTTATTAGATAATATAGATATAGGGTCATCATGCATGATATGTTGGCTCTCACTTCCAATTTAGATATGATAGTTGGTATAACTTTCAGATCAGAATCCATGTTTCAAACACCAGTGATTGGAAGAAAAGTGCATGACACATTTTCTTTCTCTTCTTTACAATTTTATTGAATTACCCAATAATTATTAGTAGTTACCTTCCCTTATTCCATTTACAGGTGGTTGGCATCATTCTTGAGTGGCTTTCACGTAATCATATTGCCTAGTTTCAGAGTGGCTTTCATACAAGCCTAAGCTCCACCATTTTTGAGTGGCCAAGAGTTGCCTAGTTTTTAACACACATTCAAATATCCACACCACATTGTCATATTACAAAGCATTCATGGGCTTTAGGATCCATCTCATATAACACACATTTATATCAGTATTAGTTCATAACTTTACATCACAGAGCAATGATGGAGCCAAATAATTAGCTAGCCTTTGTGTTCTTGAGCCACCTCTTAGAGGTATTGAAAACATAGACCAAACATCTATTAATATATGCATGATCACATTGCTTCACTTAGTGGGTCATGATGGAGACAAAGGGCTAGTATTTGCATTCTTGAGCCCCTCTTGAGGAATTAAACACTCAGCTATGTTCATGATATTACTTTTGGTATAGTATTATTCAAAAAATACCCAGCATCACTTAACATCACAATAGATTTATAATTCATGATGTTCTCTCTCTACACACACCCAACATCACACAACTTCATGAGCTTCACCCTTATAGGTAAGTTTAGGTACACTTTTTACTTTTACTTTATCCTAATAGTTCAATTTGTTGCATCACTAGAATAAAGTGGGGGGGGTGCTAAATGTAGTGATATAACATATTCAAATTGGTAGCTTGAGTGTGGATTGTGACACCCAATCTATATGTCTTTCTTGCAAGCTCTTATGACACCTTTTGCTTATTCTCAATCATCTTGATCCTTCTAAATGGTCAATCCACCTTAGCCAGGCAATATTTTCTAGGCCAATCCTATCCCTTTAGGTCCCACACCTTTAGGATAGGATCACCCAAATTGGACTATAGCATTGGACCATAGGGTGTTCTATTTCATCACTCTTGTCAAATTGCATTTTGAGCTCCAACAGTTATTTCCTTTTAGTTTAGATCCTTCATCTTGTCAGCCAAGCATGAATACATTTGACCCATGACCAATAAATCTCCATAAAATACCATTTGAAGTTCATTTAGAAGGTTTAAAAATATTAAAAATAAATCAAGAATATAATCAAAACCACTGAGGCAATTTTTTCTATTCTCTACATACAACCATCCAATACAACTAAAAACATATCCAAATCTTCACACCAACCCCTAGCCACCTCAAGCACACCCAATTTAGCATTTTTTCATCTGCATTATACTATTTCATAAAGTGCATTAAGTTGGAGAGCTATATATGGCTTGATGCCTCTTCATAGTATTGCTATATAGGTAGCGTTCCCACACAAGGGGTGTGGATACATGTTGAGTGCATATTACACACACTAACCCCCCTTCTTATTCAAGTTTCATTAAATCACATTGGTGTCTAGGTTTTTAAGATTAAATATATTCTATAAGGAGTTTCATAGACTTTCAACATTCAATATTTCATAGGTAGGCTCACACAGGAACAATGAATAAAAACTAAAAAACTTAGGTCTCTACGATAAATTTGGACAATAGTGGTAGAAGAGGAAAATATCATCAAACACTAGGGTGTCTTGTTTTGGTGCCCCTATCCTTTCATAAAAAGAAATCTAGATCATGATTTTTGATATTGGCCCGTTCCTACATAGCCAATATCAGACCCTGCAATAGTTGTTTCAATTCATTTTAAACTAAGTATTATTTTCTCCATATTTATTACTATTTATATAAAGGTTAAAAATATAAATAAATTATACAAATCAGTGATTAAAATATTAAAATATTATTTATTGATTTATTATTCTAGACTTTTAACTGAATTAGGAATAAGACTCTAATATTCCCAAATAAGTTAAATTAATACTCTTAAATATATAAATCACATAATAAAATTAGTAATAAGTGCATGCTTAATAAAATTTACATATTTATAAAACTAACTTAAACTCATCACCAAATATCGCTAAAATCAACATCATAAACATGTTCATCCATGAATATACCTTATTATGAGTATAAAAATAAGCTCAAAACAATCCATCATAGATAGTTTATATAACATAATGGCCATAACGACTAATGAACAAATAGAGGATAAATATGGCATGGCATCCCCACCAATTATAAATACTACCTCCTTGAAGTCATCTAAAAGGGTGTGGGTATTAGGCCCGAACTAGTGTTATGTGCTCCCAAGTGGCATCCTACTCATCATATATGCCCCATTAGTCCCTAGCCTCATCTAGGTCTTATCTTCAAAGGAAAATCTATGATTCTCTAAAATATTGGTAGGACCTAAACCTTCCCATACTTCACCACCTTCAAGGTGGACCAATCCAAATCTTATGATACATCTAAAATATACTTTTATATAAGTGAACATAGAAGACATTATGAACCCATGATATTCTTATTGGGAAATAAATTTGGTAGGCTAATAGTCCAATTATTTATATGATATTAAAATCTTTCAAAAACATTGTGTGATCTTATATCCTTTTCCATAGTGTATTGTGCTCTTAAGAGGTCACAAAAAAAAAACCTTGGCTCCAATGGAGAAATGCACATACAATATCTTGGCATAAGCATACCTCTTCCAAAATTCTTGTGCCTCTTATAGTAACTATCAGATACAAACTACGTGTCACTCTATATTCTATAATAAAATATTTTTGGACTATTGGGATTTTGGATTTGTTGGATTTATTGTGATGTCTCTTTATGATATATAATTAAATAGTGTACTTCCTCTATTAGAAATCCATCTAGAAGTTTAGCACCCATTTCCCATAATTTAAAAATATTTCCATCCTTGTCAAATAGTTGTCAATCAAATTATTCTTATTCATAGTTTGTACTTGATGACATATTTTCAGGGCGTTATTTATGTAAATTGGTTGGTTGGATTTGTTGTGACTATAATAACAACTTATAATTTGGATTAATAGTTAAAGATTCCAAAATATATTTGAAGTAGTCTATTTAATGACCAAGGTGAGTGATTTGCTTTATTGATTTTTTATGTAGGGCTAGCCATGCTAGAATAGGTTTAGGATCACAAAAGACCATAACTCATATTAAACTTGGACTAATTCTGATAAGAAAAGATTCATGCAAGGGGAATTTGATTAGAAGAAATTGGCCCAGAAAAGGGCAGTTTTCACACATATTGGAATCATTGAGAAGGTCTTTATTAGATTGGCCCAAAATGGGAGGAATTGGAAAAAATTATTAGCTTTGGATCTTGTATAAATCCATAAAATATTAATTAAATAGGTTACCTATAGATTTGTTTTAATAGGGATCAATATTTATATAATATTTGAATCAAGATGTCCACATAAAAAAATTCTAGAGACAATGACATAATCCTAAGAATACATAAAAACATAATATATTTCAAGCATGCACATGTATTTCAAGACAAATGAAATTAGGGTCTCTAGGACAAACCAGTATGGGTTTTGTGGGTTGGGATAATTTGTCACCACTTATATTTTTGCTTTTTACCATAGTAATGTTCATCACCTTCATACTTTATTTATTGATTAAAATTTTCATATGATGATAAAATTAATAATACTAATACCATGCCATATATTAAAAATAATGTTCTTGCAATTCCATGAACCTTGTCCCATTTAATATAATAAATCTCACAAGAACATATGTGTTCACTCACATACTAGGTCATCTATCTATTTTTGGATTACTCTTATCATGTCACTAGAAATAAATAAGTTACATACATGGTTATGATCTATATCCATAATATAAAATATATAAATCATCCAATCAAATTATTAATAAGCAAATGATTAAGAAAATTTACATCTTTATGAAATTAAATTCAACTCAATACCAAATATTAGTAAAATAAACAAAATAAACATGTTCATCCATGAATATACCTTAGTATAAGTATAAAAACAATCTTAAAACAATACATCATAGATAGTGTATAGAACATAATGACCATATTAACTAATGTATAAATAGACAACAAATATTTCATGGAATCCCCACCTAATATAAATACAACCTCTTAAAAGTCATATAAAATGGTGTGGGTATTAAGCTCAAAGTTGTGTTGTGTACTCCCAAGTAGCATCCCCCTCATCATATATGTCCCATTAGACCCTAGCCTTGTGTAGGCCTTATCTTTAAAGGATGAGCTATGATGATTTAAAATAATTTCAAGCTCTATGAAACCTTCCCATCCTCCACCACCTTCAAGGTGGACCAATCCAAATCTTATGATATAATTACGATATAATTTTGTATAACTAAAACATAGAAGACATCATGAACCGATGATAATCTTGTTGGGAAATAAAATTGGTAGCCTAATATTCCAATTATTTATAAGCTATTAAAAGCTTCCAAAAAACATGGCACAATATTAGAACCTTTTCCATAATGTATGTAAGGATGAAATTTTGAGCTATTGGATTTGATTTTACAATTATATAAAAATACCCAAAATATCATACTACCATTAAGATCTAGAGCCATTTAGGAACAAAATGTTATGATAAATGAAACATTCACACCTACATTAAATCCTAAAAGATAATTGATCCAAACAAAGATTCAAACAATAAAAATACTACAGGATTAATAGATGAAACTTGCCTACCATAGACTCAAAGTTAGTAGCATTATGTTGGCTTGATGAAAATACTTAGATTACATGGATTAATTGGACTCAAGACCATAATGATAGCATGGAAGCTCATAGATTCATTGGTTATTTTGGCCATGGAGGAGTGTCTTGTTTAAATAGATTGGAGAGAAGATCAATGGTCACCATTCAAAGTTGGTTACCACAAGATCAAAGGTGGAAGATTATCCAAGGAATTAAATATTCCTTAGAAGACTATAGAATAGAGACTTATAGAGAGAAAGGGGATAAGTTAGAGAGGATTATATAATTGAATAATTTTAAAACCATTTAGGGGATAAGTAACATTAGTAGGGGATTAGAATAAGTGATTAGATAAGTGATTTAGGGAATAGGGATGTATGAGAGCCTAGGGTAGGTGGGTAGGTGGATCATGGAAATTTTAAATTCCAAAATTTTACACAAGTGGGATTGGGAAAAGATTAAGATATGATTATAATTATTAAAATATTTATGATTTAGGGATGATTTTAGGATGGAATTAAATGAGACAATTGAAATTAAATTTAACTAATAATAATATTAATAATGATAAATGAATCAAGTGAAATTCAGTGCATACATTTTTCTCCTATTTAAAAGGGCATTACGAGTGGATGAAGTGGAATTATTAGTGGTATTTAAAATAAAAATTAATTCATAGATGAATGTTAGTATATGATGTTAGTGGATATGATGACAAAAACTTTTACATGGTGTTTTATTATTTTTGGGAAATTAGATGTTCAATTCCTAAATAATAAACATCTCTGAGTAGATAAAATCAATAAATAATGTACAATAATTAGGGTATTAATTTATAAAATTTGACTATATTTAGGGTTATTCTAAAAATAGTAGTGAGAGAGATAAAATTAAACTTACCTGATTTTGTGTTGTTTTGACTAAGACAGGGTCTAAAAATCTATGTGTAGGCTTGGAAGACTATGATAAACAGAAGTTTAGAGCTTTTTTCTTGATTGGATAGGATCATAAAAAGTGGGACACCCTATGTTTTGGTGTTATATTCCTATCTTATTGTTATTATCCTGGTGATCTAAGCTTTATGTGTTTTGTGTGTTAGGTCTGTGTGACCCTTCACATGAAATATCAAACCCTGAAAGTCTATGGAGTTTGTTGTGTACCTGATTTAGTCTTCAATACCCTAGGTAATCTTTGTGATTTAAATTGAATGTAAAATTTGGATAAAGGAGAGGAGGTGTTAATGTGTAATTGATACGTTGGACACACTTCACACCATGTGTGTGGGAACACTAACTACATACCAATACTCTGAGGAAGGATCAAGCTATATGTAGTTGTCCCATTGAAGTTCTTGGTGTAATAGTGTGATGAAAATACAAGTAAATGAAAAATTAGATGTACTTAGAAAGGCTAAGGACTAGTGTAAATATTTTAATAAGCTTGAAATATTATTGGATGGCTATATGCATAGAATAGTGAAATGTGTTTGAGTGGTCTTGCTTGTATTCTTGCTTCTCTCTTGTAAATGAGTGCCAACCCTTATAAATGGAATTTTAATGGCCCTTTATATGGGATTTAATGATCATAGGTTAAATTAATTCACATTAGGATGACATGAATTAGGATAAGGATTTAGAAGAATATGATTGTTATAAGCTAAAATTCACTCAAAAAACATCACCAAAAATAGGACACCTTAGGTTTCAACATTGTAGTCCAAGTTTGGGAATTGTTGTCCATGGTTGATGGGACCTAGGGAGATGTATTAAGCATGGAAAAATCAATTTGGGTCTGTAAGGGTTCAGTCTCGGAGGCTACAAATGACTGGGAATCAGTGAAAACATGCCTATGAGGTTCATGAGAGCAAACAAGAGAGATCTATGGATTGGGTGTCATTAGCCACATTCACGTTACCAAATTTCACATTTTATATGACTATATTTACCCCCCATTTATTCTAGTGATGTAGGAAATAAAAATACTAGGATAAAGAAAAAATAGAACGCATACCTAAAATTTCCTATAAAGGTAAAGCTCATGACGTTGTGTGATGCTAGATGTGCATAGAGAAAAATAGTGTGAAGTGTGAATATACAATGAAAAATATAGAGTAGATCAGTCCTTACTAGATATGATATATCTAAAATAATAATGTATAAAATTTGGGTAAGAAAGAGAGGAAGAGAAAGGAATGAATACACCTCACTAGGTACATGAACCAATACAAAACCTATTATGATGTTGGATTGTGGTAGGTTTGTGCTATACCAAAAGTAATATCATGAATGGAGTTGAGTGATCAATTCCTTGGAAGTGTCTCAAGAATGCAAAGGTAGGCCCTTTGGCTCCATCATCACCAACTGAGTGAAGCTAATGAATCATGCATGTGTCAATCAATGTTTGGACTATGTGTTCAATACCTCTAAATAGGTGGCTCAAGAATACAAAGGATAGCTAGTCTTTTGGATCCATCATTTTATCAAAAATATTTTCATTGATGTCAAAGGCCTAGTATTGGTGATAAAGGCCCAATAGCATTTAATGATGTTTTTAATATTCATATCTTGGCTAATGTGTGTTAATATTTATTTAATATTAACAAATATATTTTTGGTTGCATAAAATTCAAAAGAGGACCCATGGAGAAGTCAAAGAGTCACGGGGTAAAGACAAAAGAGGAATGGGATGCTTTCCCATGAAGAGTCATATTGAGGAATTCTAAGAGTCATCAAATGAAGATAAAAAGGGTATGGCACATTTTTCTATGAAGAGTCACCTTAATAAATTTGAAAGGTCACCAAGATAAAGACAAAAGAGAAAAGGATTCATTTTATTATGAAGGGTCACCATGTGACTTTTCAAATGCAAGGATGCAAAGGGTCATGCAAGTTTGGTGCCATTTTTCATGAGGATTGAAAGGTCACAAAGGGTGAATGCCAAAGGTTATTTAGAAAGCTATAAATAAAGGTTTGAGAAGCCAATTGTAATATTCAAGAGAGTGCATGGTTTTGTAATTATTTTATATAAAAAAAAAAGGAGAGAAAAGTAGGAGATGTTGTAGAGTTATATCATTTGTTGAGTAAGAAACATTTAGAGATAGTTATTTTTTATACATAAGAGGAGTTGGTGCTCATATGGGTTGGTGCTCAAAAATATTTAAAAAGGGTTGGTTCTCACAAATAGTTGTTGTGTTGGATCTTGACAAAGGGGTTGGTGCTCTTGTAAGTTAGTGCTTGTGAAATTTGTAATTTGAATTGGTTCTCATTCATATAATTGAGATTGTTCTCCATGGTTTTTCTACTTTGGATTTTCACATAAAAATCTGGTTTCTCTCTCTATCTTGTGTGGTGCATGTTATTATTTAATTTTTATTGCATATCTTGAATGTGTGATTAAGCGGATTAAAGAAAAGAAATCAGATTAAGTAAAAGATATATAATATACTAATTCACCCCCCCCCTCTTATTATATTTTATGCTTAACAATTGGTATTAGAGTAGGTTCCTTTTTGAAAAAAATCTATAGCTTGAAGTTAGATCAGGGAAAGCACAATGGCTGGATCACATGAAGGTTTTTATACAAATAAGGTACCTTTGTTTGACAGGACAAATTATATTTTTTGAAGCATAAAGATGAAGACTTATTTGATGGCCCTTGGATTTGACATTTGGCAAGTAGTGGTGGAGGAATATGAAGAGCCACAGACACTTGTAACTACTCCAATGGAAAATAAGGTGAATGAAAATAATGTTAAAGCTTTAAATGATATTTTATGTGGATTATGTGAAACACAATTTATTAAAGTTATGCAATATAAATCTGCACATAAAACCTAGGTAAAGCTTAAAAATATTTACTAAGGTGATGGAAAGGTTTAGCAAGCTAAGCTTCAAATTTTCAAAAGAATATTTTGAGAGTTTGAAGATGGAAGAAGAAGAAGAAAATATAGCAAGTTACCTTTTGTGGGTTGAGAAAATAGTTAATCAAATTCAAGGTCTTGGATAAAAGTTAGAAGAATCAATCGTGGTAATTTTTTTTTGAGATATCTACCATTGAGATATGATGCAAAAATTTTGGCAATTGAAAAGATGAATTTATCCAAGATAAAATGGATGAGCTACATCGTAATCTTATGACATATGAGATGTAGACCGAACAAGAGAAACCCTTAAAGAGAGAAGCTTCTTTCAAGAAATCAAAGAAAGAGAAGGCTAAGATTTAAGAATCAAGTGACAATTATAGCAATGATGAAGATGACAATGGATCTTTTTTTATTCACAAGCCAAAAAAGGGCATAGGTAAATATCAAGGAAAATTACTTTTTAAATGTTTTAATTGTGGAAAGATTAGACATTTTGTATCAAGTGCCCAGATAAAGGTAATGGTGATAATAAAGAATAAAATTATACATACAAGAAGAATTTAAAAATAAAATTCAAGAAGGAATTTGAGAAAAAGATTTTGTATTCTAAAGATCCTAACTCAGCCAAAGATAGTAGAGTCAGTGATTCAGAAGAAGAGATTCTATTCGTGGCCATACATGAAGATGCCTCTGTAAGCAAAAGTATAGATGATCAAGAAGAAAATCATGATGAAGCCAAAGTAAATATGGAAGGATAACTCATTTATTCCTTAGAAGAGTTAAAATCTCTTGAGAAAAATAATCAAAGATTGAAGCTTTAGATTGAGAAAAATGAAAAGGAGTCAAAGAAAACAATTGAAGATCTACAAACATACTTTGAAGAAGCTAAGAAGAATGAAAAGATTTAATGGCATAATTAAAAAAATTAAGTGAATAATGTGAAAGGTATGTTATTAAAATTTCTTCTTTAAAAGTAGATCTTGAGAAAACAAATAAAGTAATCAATGATAGAGCAGCCAATGATTTCAAATTTGAGAATAACACTAATATGTTGAATAAGATATTAGAAAGTCAAATATCAATGTCAAATAAGATAGGTATCAAATTTGAAAAATAGAAAGGGGAGGCCACTACTTTCACAAACAAGGTTAACACATAAAAAGAAAAGAGCTATGTTGAAGCTCTTACAAAAGAGAAAATAAAAAGGGAAGAAGTTAAAAATATAGAGGACATCTCAAACAAAGAAGGATAGAAAGAATAGAGCTACAAAAGGTAATCAAGTAAGAGATACATAGATAGGTCCTATTTTTATGGTTACTATTTTTATTAAAATGGATATGGTCATAATAAAATAGAATTTTGAAAAAGGGCTAAAATTTTTATAAATAAGGAGAAGGAAACTCATGTAGAGTCAAGCAGAAGCCACAACTCTTTTTCTCCTCTATCAAGCTTTAATAAAGAGGCCATAATATATTACATGTGTAATAACTTCATACACATAGCTTGGTATTATATAATCATGTTTGATTCAGTGAATAAAGCCCAGAGTTTCAAGGCTCCATTCATCAAGAAGAAAGTTTAGACAGGTTCATGGTAGAAGAAACAACTTGAAAATTTTATGTTGGTCCAGATAAATTTTCATGCAATAAATGAATAAATGTCATGGTTCATTGATAGTGGATGTTTGAGGCACATGACAGGATAAAATAACAAGTTCATAACCTTGAAGAAGATGAATAGTGACACCGTGAAATTTGGAAATAACACTACTGTCAAAATTGCCAAAAAAGGTACACTACATTTGGATAATGGTAGAACTAAAATTGAAAATGTTTTTCTATGTAGAATGTCTTAAGCATAATATTTTGAGTGTAAGTCAAATGTGTGATCAAAGACACACACTAAATTTTTATTTAGAAGGTTCTGAAATTAAGAGAAAATATTCAGATGTGTTGGTTGTAAATGCTTAGAGAATATGCAATAATTTGTATATGTTATTAGACATCAAAGGTCAAAGATGTTTTTTGAGTTAGATTGAAGAAAGCTGGCTATGACATAGGAGAATGGGACACATAAATTTTGACAATATTTTCAATATCAGCTATATTCAAGTAGTCATAAATCTTCCAAAGATTACAAATCCATCAAACACACTTTTTGAATCTTGTTACCATGGGAAGCATGCCAGAAGGTAGTTCAAAACAAAAGAATACTAGACCACTTAGATGTTAGAGATTGTTCACACTGATCTATGTGGACCTATGAGAACTCAAAGTACTCAAAGTGAGAAATATTTTATGTTATTTATTGATGATTTTTCATATATGACTTGGGTAATGTTTTTAAATAAAAAATTAGAAGCTTTTAGATATTTCAAAGTATTAGTTGAGAATGAAACTAGTTCAAATATTATGTGCCTAAGTTAGATCAAGGAGAAGGTTTCATATCAGATCAGTTTATTGAGTTGTATGAAGACCATGGAATAAAGATACATTATTTAGCAGCCAAAACTCCATAACAAAATAGAGTAGTTGAATGGAGAAATAGAATAGTTTAGGAGATGGTGAGGACAATGATAAATGAATCCAAGATACCAAATAAATATTAGAGAGATTCAGTTGGTACAAAAGTATATATTCATAATAGATAATTATTGAGAGTCAATAGTGATAAGACTCCTTATGAGCTATGGAAAGACAAACCAGCTATAGTTGATTATTTCAGATTTTTTGGTAACAGATGCTTCATAAAGAGAATCGATGAAAAATTGGGTAATTTTAAATATAGAGTACATGAAGGTATATTTCTTGGTTGTTTTCATGCAAAAGTAAAGCTTATAAATGTTATAACAAAAGAACCAAGAAAACATTTGGAAGTACAAGTGTTAGGATAGAAGAAGATGGAACACAAAGAATTAGTGATTCAATAGACATTACTGAAATCATTGAAGATGAAGATTTTAAAGAATCAGATGAAGATGAGGAGAAAAAGGACATCAAAACCCCATCCAAATATGTCTAGAGAAATCATAATTAAAGTGACATCTCAGGGACATAAATGAAGGAATTTGCACCAGAAGAATGATGGTATGTGAATCTGAGCAAGTTAATTTCTCTTTGTTATCCAAAATTCAGCCTAGAACTTTTTCAAAAGCTAGACATGATAAGAATTTGGTTAAGGTAATGGATGAAGAAATAAATCAGATAGAAAATAATGATACTTGAGAATTAGTTCCTAGATCAAAGGATCACAATGTGATAGGAATAAAATGGGTTTACAAAAATAAGTTTAATGAAAATAGAGAAGCGACTAGGATTAAATAAGATTAGTATGTAAAGTATATGCTTAGATTGAGGGAATATATTTTGAAGAAAATTTTGCACCAGTGGCAAGGCTAGAGGCTGTTAGAATGTTTCTTACATATACAGTGTTTAAAATTTTCAAAGTGTTTTAGATGGATGTAAAATTTGCCTTCATAAATGGGAATATTGAATAATAGGTCTACATTGAGTAGCCTAAGGGATTTATTCTCTCAAATATTAGTAACCATGTATGCAGATTGAAGAAAGAACTATATGGATTGAAATAAGCTCCCAGAGCTTAGTATGTAAGTCTTGATAAGTACCTACAGGATCAAGGTTTCAAGAGAGGATTTGTTGATAGTAATCTCTATAGAAAAATAGAAGGTGAGAATTAATTTTTGTGGTATATGTTAGTGACATCATTTTTGGAGGAAACATTAAAAAGATGAAAAAAAAATTGATAATATGCAAAAAGATTTTGAGATGTCTATGCTTGGAGAATTGTCATTTTTCTTAGTATTGCAAATATTTCAGTCAGAGAAAGAAATTTTTATATCTCAAAGTAAATATGCCAAGAAAATGTTGAAGAAATATGGTTTTGAGGATTGTGCACCAAATGGCACACCAATGAGTACAAGAAATAAGGTGAGCAAGGATGAAGATTCAAATGTTATAGATCACAATTTTAAGAAAAGAATGATACTTGGGAATTAGTGCCTAGACCAAAATATCACAATGTGATAGGAACAAAATGGGTTTACAAAAATAAGTTTAATGAAAATAGAGATGTGACTAAGAATAAAGCAAGATTATTATGTAAAGGATATGCTCAAAATGAGGGAATAGATTTTGAAGAAACTTTTACACCAATGGCAAGGCTAGAGGCTATTAGAATGTTTCTTGCATATATAATGTTTAAAATTTTCAAAATGTTTTGGATGGATGTCAAATCTACCTTTCTAAATGGGAATCTAAAAGAAGAGGTTGAGCATTCTAAGGGATTTAATCTCTCAAAATTTAGTATCCATGTATGTAGATTGAAGAAAGCACTACATCGATTGAAATAAGCTCCCAGAGCTTGGTATGCAAGACTTGATAAGTATCTACAGGCTCAAGGTTTCAAGACAAGATTTGTTGATAGTAATCTCTACATCAAAATAGAAGGTGAGCATCAATTTATTGTTGTGGTATATGTTAATGACATCATTTTTGGAGGAAACATTGAAAAGATGACAAAAGAATTTTTTTATAATATGTAAAAATAATTTGAGATGTCTATGCTTGGATAAATGTCATTTTTCGTAGGATTGTAATATTTTAATCAAATAAAGGAATTTTCATATATCAAAGTAAATATGCCAAGGAAATGTTAAAAAAATTTGGTTTTGAGGATTGTGCACTAGTTGGCACACCAATGAGTACAAAAATTAAGGTGATAAAAAATGAATATTCACCTGTTGTAGATCAATCTTTGTATAGATCTATGATTGGTAGTCTTTTATATTTGACAACATCGAGACTAGACATCATGGATGAAGTAGATATGGTTATAAGATATTAGTTAGCTCCAAAATATAGTCATGTTTATTTGGTGAAGAGAATATTTAGACATATCAAGAGGACATCAAATTTTGGATTATGGTATCCCATAGGCAGATATTTTACTTTGGTTACTTATACAAATTCAAATTGGGTAGATTGCTTAGATAACAAAAAGAGTACAAGTGAAGGAGATTTCTTCCTTGATGATAGCTTAGTATCATAACTAAGTAAGAAGAAAAAATTTATATCACTTTTTATAGCTAAAATATAATATATTGTAACAATATTATGTTGTACTCAAGTGCTTTGGATGAAGCAGACCTTGGAAGATATCAAGGTAAAATATGATGAACCTATTTTTATTTTTTGTGAAAACACAAGTGCTATTAATATTTCAAAGAATCTAGTGATGCATTCAATAACAAAATATATTTCCATTAGATATCACTTCTTGAGAGAGTAGGTTGTAGATCAGAAAGTTAAGATGGAATATATCAATACTACAGAGCAGATTTTAGATATTTTCATAAAGGCACTACCAAAATACACATTTTATTATCTCTGGGATAAGTTGGGAGTAATTTATTTTACTTCCTACCATTGAGGATCAACATCATTTGAGGGGGAGCTAAGTGTTAGCTCCAAGATAGTCCATTTTCTATTGATGTCAAAGGGGGAGAAGAATAGGTATAGGTATAGGTATAGGTATAGGTATAAGTATATAAATAGGTGCAAAAATAAGTATAGGGAACAAGTACATGTTACTACAGAAGGGGGAGTTATTGTATGTTTTTTAGATGGAAATATGTGTAAGTTGGTATGTGCAGTGTAGGTTTCAGGATGTGGTAGTTTTAGTTTTAGGTTACCATCAATGACAAAGGGGGAGATTGTTGGAAATATTGTCATTGATGTCAAAGGTCTAGCATTGGTGATAAAAGCCTCATAGAATTTAATGATGTTTTTAATATTCATATCTTGGCTAATGTGTGTTAATATTTATTTAATATTAATGAATATATTTTTTGCTTCATAAAAGTCAAAAGAGGTCCCATAAATAGGTCAAAGAGTCATAGGGTAAAGACAAAAGAGGAATGGGATGCATTTTCCCATGAAGAGTCATCTTGAGGAATTCCAAGAGTCACCAAGTGAAGACAAAAGAGGGTATGGTGCATTTTTCCATGAAGAGTCACCTTAAGGAATTTGAAAGGTCACCAAGATAAAGATAAAAGAGGAAATGACACATTTGATTATGAAGGGTCACCATGTGACTTTTCAAATGCAAGGATACGAAGGGTCATGCATGTTTGGCACCATTTTCTATGAGGATTGAAGGGTCACAAAGGGTGAATGCCAAAGGTCATTTAGAAAGCTATAATAAAGGTTTGAGAAGTCATTTGTAATATGCAAGAGATTGTATGGTTTTGTAATTGTTTTATATAAGAAAAAAGGAGATAAAATAAGGAGATTTTGTAGAGTTTTATCATTTGTTGAGTAATCAACATTGAGAGATAGTTGAGTTTTATACACAAGAGGGGTTAGTGCTCTCATGGGTTGGTGCTCACAAATAATTATTGTGTTAGTGCTCATCAAAGGGGTTGGTGCTCCTTAAATTTGGTGCTTATGAACTTTATAATATGATTTGGTGATCATTCATATGCTTGAGATTGTTATTTGTAGTTTTTCTCACTTTGGGTTTTCATGTAAAAATCTGGTGTGTCTCTCTCTCTTGTGTGGTGCATGTTATTTTTTTAGTTTTATTACATATCTTGAGTGTGTGATTAAGTGTATTAAAGAAAAAAAATCATATTAATTAAAAGATATATAATATATTGATTCACCTCCCCCTCTCAGTATATTTCATGCTTAACACATTTCCCATTAAGTAAAGCTAATGAAGTGATAACATTATGGAATATATGCCATATGAGATGGATCTTGAATCCCATGAATGTGTTGAGATTTGATAGTATTGGTATGTATATCCAAATATATGATGAAAACTAGGCCAATCTTGGCCATTTAAAAACATGGAGATTAGGTTTTTACGAAAGACACTCCAAAACTAGTGTAATAGACTTATGTCAAAGCCAACTCGGGTACTTATGAAGTTAAGCTTGTATGTAAGACAAAATTGAAAGAGGATACCAACCACCTATAGATGGAATAAGGCATGAAACTACTGAGAAATGAATGGTAAATAAACTAAACTTAGAAAATGGGAGGATCAATGTGCCACGTACATTGCCCCCAATCATCGATGTCTAGGACATGAATTCTGATCTAAAAGTCATATCAACTACCTAATCTAAAATTGGAAGTGAGGGTCATCATGTTGCACATGATACCCCCTATATATAGATTAGCTGAGCATAAATTATATTAAAACATGATGAATCTAGACTATACTAAGATGACAAACCTATGACTGAACTCACTTTTTTGTCTGTTTCTAAAAGAACTAATTTTTTTGCTATCTGGATAGGAACACCAAAAATATGATAGCCTATTGTCTAATACTATAATCCAAATTTGGCACTATTGTCTAGGGTCAAATCTAGTAACTATTATGGATTCTCTATTATCGACCTAGTTTGATGTTTGGATTCTATTCTGAGTGTTTTGAAAACACACCCTATTGTCCTATGTTGTAGTCCAAATTTGGCATTGTTGTCTATGGCCAAATCTAGTAACTATTATGGATTATCTATTGTCTACCTAGTTTGATGTCTAGATTCTATTATAAGTGTTCTAAAAATTTCTTTTTTGATTTTTAGGAGCTCTAATCTCTATGACAAAACCCCTATTTGTTACCCCCTTTTTTTAAGGATAAGAATAAAGATGTTGTAATGACTTACTTTAGAAGAAATATCCCTACAACTGTGTTATGTTGCATAGATATATGATATATCAATGATAATTGGCAAGATATCTCAAGATATAACAAGGTTTGTATTGAGATATTTTTAAATCAATAGAGGTATCCCTAGATAGATATAACAATGTAATAACATGTGCAATGTACTAAACTAGAATCCAAAGTGTTAGTTTTTAGTTTTTAATAAGGAGGGATGGAGCATGATGTCCATCATGGTATCCAAAAAATCAAGGAAATGCATGATATATATCATGGAATTATAAAAAATAAAATTAATTAGGAAACAAGCACACAAAGTAACAATCAAGAAGCATACAAGAGTGGCCAAGGGGCCAAGCAATCAAGGGACATGGGCACATGTCACTCAAACTAGAAAGCAATCATAAAAGGCATGTTTAAATGCCACATACACATATAATTAAAAAAAAAAAGTTGGCACAAAGGCTATAGGCACATGGAAGAGTAAAAACAAAGGACATTGGAAAATGTCCTAAGGCACACACATGAATAAAAGCAAAGGATATGGGGAAATGTCCTAAAACATATACAAGGTATGGAATAAGAATTGAGAAAATACAAACATATCAAGATATGATAATAATAAAGGAAATATTGTATATACTAGAAGTGCAATCACATATAACTAATCAACACAATAAGTGAAAGTATGCTAGACAGTTAGTACAAGACTAGGTGTATGCTAGGAAATACACAAGTGCAAGACACTAGTGAGTGTCGATATGGTAATCTATGTAAGCTTAGTAAGTAATGTATATCAACATGATAACTAGAGTATGTGGTGTAGGAATGACATGACCTAGATGGTGTAGTCATGTATGAGATGCCTTTAGTGGGTATATATATCATTGTGTGTCTTAAATGTAGAAGTAGGATGTCCCCTCAATGTTTAGAGTAAAGCAATCAAGGATCTAGATGTCATTGCACACACTCGAAGAAGATCAAGTGAAGCATGGTAATTTAGATTAATCAACAAATAATAGCATATAATATTAAATGTAATTCTAGAATAGTAGTAACAATTTAAAGCATGGATGATGCATACAATCGAAATGTTTTTGTTTTTTGGATATAATTGAATGTTTTTGGATTTCTTTTTTATTTTGTATTTTTTGTATTTTTGAGCTAATCTATGTATAGGAAAGACTAAGAATAAATTATACTAAATGATGAGTCTCAGATGAGACTCCCTGTCATGGTGTCTAGTATCAAACAAAGGTATCATGCGTGATCATGAAGCAAAATGGAAAGGCTAAGACTGTGATTTTGAAAGTTATGTGTATTTTAATTATTCTGATATATTTAAAGTAGAAACCAAATGTGAGATTCCCCTATAACTCTAAGAAGTGGATGCAACTAAAATACTCTTAGGGACCCATCTTGAAGTAAGAAAAGGAGTTCTCTGAAAGTGTGATTTATGTTTAGAAGCATGAAATATAAATGTTACTGTTCTAGGTGTGAATATTGTAGCTAGAATCTACCTAGAATCCTAAAGTTGTGGAGGTGTATGAACTCATTGTGCTAGTGATAGGTGCCCAATTATGTCTAAATATGTATTGTAGGAATAACTTTAACTGATGGGGAAACTAAAACTAGTGGAAAAGTTAGAACTGGTGATTACAAAGGAGATGGCTCTAAAGTGGGGAGAGCTAACTCATATGAAACTCAACCCACTATAATAACTTGATTATCATGAATGAATTTCATGCATCTATGAACTACAGATGGTACTGTTCAAATTTTTTGAATCCATGGGTGACCAAGTAACATATTGAAAACTCCTGCACTAGGAACTATGGTGAAATGTGTGTTCATATGTGTTGGACCAGTCTATAAAGGAAGTAAAATCTCACTTAATGAACTTTGCATGTGCCCACTGAATCCACTGATAATTTTTTCTATTAGAGTGATATCCTATTCTAAATATCCCAAATGCTACAATAATTTAATGGTGCACATGTTGACACTAGAACCATTATTGATGAAAATACTATGAATGGGCTAATTATGAATTTGTGCTCTAATAAAGAGTGCATTATATTCTAAATTATCCTCAAAAATATCCTAATTTGAGAAGGATATCAGAGGTCTAGTTGGAACCTTAGACTCATACACACCTATCATATTGCTCAAAGGATGTCACTCAACTAAAGGTGTCTCGCATGTAACTGGTGAAAGATGTGCATGGTATGTGTGGTGAACACTTGATGTATCCCCTTTCTCTTATTTATAATGTTGTGGAAATGGATCTAAGAATATTTTCAAACATTTATCCTATGTTGGATTTATCTGTGGAGGCTCAACTAAAGTGCCAAGATCAAGTAGGTTGTCATCTATTAAGTCCTTCATCTTATGTCTCAAACTAATGCATCTATTTGTAGTGTGGCCTCGTGCCCTTTGAAAATCCCAAAATGCATGCTGATCATATCCCCATGGAAGATGCTTTATTGGATCAACTTACCAAATAGGAGGGAGAGTGATGATGTTACCTTCTAATAACTACTATAAAACTTTGGCTGGAGAAACTGGTAGAATGGTAAATGCACACTAAGGAGGTGTTGATAAAACCACATGTTGTGGGGGATCTAAAGCTACATTGACTATTGGTTGATTTTGATTCTTGTTATCATTGACTTTGACCTTGTATGGGACTTTGCTATTACTCTTGTTTATTACGTATGGGATGCTTGTATACTTGAGTTTGCCCATTGAAATGAGTTTTAATTCTCTTTCCTTTAGTGTATGACACAATTCAATAAAGGAAGAAAATATTTTAAACATCATAGATTCATGTAATGATGGTAGAAGTCTCTATTTGAAGAGGTCCTATAACTCTTGATCTACCATGGGGCTAGTCATCTTAGCCAAGATGGTCTTATATCAAAGCACATAGTCTATGATATGCTCATTTGATTTCTATTTCTGTTGTACAATTTGTGCATAAGAGACCTTATCACCAATGTTGATATTGAAATGTGCTAGGAACATGTCAGCTAAAGGATTGAATGCATTGATTGACTAATTTGATAGAATATAGAACCATTGTAAAGCATAATCCTTTAGACTTTGCAGAAATAGCTTGGTAAGTATCTAGTGATTTGATACATAATCCAAGCATCCTACGTGAAAAACTCTCAAATGTGTCTCTAGATCACCCTTTCCATCATAGATAGTAATCTTAGGTAAAACAAAACCTTGTGGTAAGGGTGTAGAAGCAATCTGACATGATAATGTGTATGCAAAATAGTAAAAGAATCTAAATCTTGCATAAGTTTAGTGACACCTTGCTCAAGATGTATCACCTTGGATTGAAGAGATCTTATCTCTTACATAAGGGCTACCACATCAGAAGATATGGATGTAATATCTATAATTGGTGGCATTGAGGTAGGTTGGGCTACTATAGGGGGTTGTTGAGACATAGTTTCCCACATAGTGTCATTTTCAATTGGTTGCTCTGTTGTTTGAGAAGATTGACCATTATTTATTCTTTGTTGTTCCTCTTGTAATATTTTAAGAATGCCATCTTGAATGTTAGGGTGTTTGGTTAAGAGTTCTTGAAGTTCTCTCTTATATATTGCATCAAAACCAGTGTATTGGGCCATTGTTAAAGCAGGAAAACAATTTGAGAAGTGTTTGAATTTTTTGCAATAATTTGTTATAGGCCAAGTGATAGAAAAGGAAAATACTAAATATAAGAAATATAAAATCTTAAAAATAGTTAACTGGAAATTACATGAAAAAGATACGAAGTGTGCAAACATGTAAGGTGATACCTAAAGAAGTAATGGACCTAGTAGATGCAAATAGGGTTTGAACAATGGTTATGTGTAAAATTTATTATGAATTTTTGAAATTTAAATTTGAATTTTTGAGTTCAATATGCAATTAAAAAATCATACATTTAGTAGAAAATTAGTGATTTAATAGGACCTAGTAGATGTAACTAGGGTTTTGGAAAAAGTAAATATTTTTAGTTTTTTACTATAAATTTTTGAATTTGAAATTGAATTTTTTATTTTAATATGCAACTAAAACTTTAAAAAATGATTAGAAAATTACTAGGATCTAGTTGATGCAACAGGGGTTTGAAATAAATTTATTTTAAAATTTACTACAAAATTTTAAAATTTGAGAGGATTTTTTTATTTTAATATTCAAGAAAAAATTCAAAAATTAATGTGAAAAATTAGCTAGGAATTTACCCTAGGGTTTCTAGTATTTTTATGCAAAATTCAAAGTATGTTAAGTTCACCAAATGTTTTATTATTTTTGAGAAATTAGATGTTTAATTTTTAAGTGATAAATGGGTCTGAGTAGATAAAATACAAAAATAATATACTATAATTAGGCTACTAGTTTATAAATTTTGACTGTAGTTAGGGATTTTCTAATAATAGTAGTGAAAGAGAAAAACTTAAACTTATTTACATCTATGTTGTTTTGACTGAGACAAGGTCTAAAAATCTATGTGTAGGCTTGGGAGAATATCATAAATAAGAATCTAGATTTCATTTCTTGATTGGATAGGAGTGCCAAAAGTGGGACACCCTAGGTTCTAGTGTTGTAGTCTTATCTCAACACTATCGTCCTAATGATCTAAGCTTTTTAGGTTTTGTGTATCAAGTCTGTGTGACCCTGCTCATGAAATATCAAAGCTTGAAATTTCATATATCTCACTGTGTACCTAATTTAGTCTTCAATACCCTAGGTCAACTTTGTGTTGTAACTTAAATGTAAAATTTGGATAAATGAGATGAGGGGTTAGTGTGCAAAGGATACAATAGATACACTTCACATCCCATGTGTGGACATGTTTCCTACATACCAATAATCTGAGGAGGGATCAAGATAGATGTAGTTCTTCCATTGAAGTGCTTGGTGCAATAGTGTGATGAAAATTCAAGTAAATGTGAAATTGGGTGTACTTGGAATGACTAAAGATTGGTGTAAAAGTTTCAATAATCTTGAAATACTATTGGATAGTTGTATGCAGAGAATAGGGAAAAGTGCTTGAGTGGTGTTGCTTGTATTCTCACTTCTCTCTTGTAAATGAGTGACAACCCTTCTAAATGGACTTTTATAGGGGATTTAATGATCTTGGGTTAGATGAATTAACTTTAGTCTGACATGAATTAGGATAAGGATTTAGAATAATATGACCATTGAAGCCAAAATGTACTTGGACAACAGCACTAGAAATAGGACACCCCAAGTTTCAGTGATATAGTCCAAGATTGGGTGCTATTGTGCATGGTTGATGAGACTTGAGGAGATAGATTAAGCATGGAAAATTAATTTGGGTCTGTAAGAGTTCAATTTAAGAGGTTGTATATGATTGGAAATTAATGAAAACATGCCTATGAGGGTCATTAGAGAAAGGAAGAGAGATCTATGGATTGGGTGTCATTATCCAAACTCAAGTTACTAAATTTCACATTTTATATGACTACACATGGATGAATGTTAGTACATGATGTTTGTGGATATGATGCCTCCTAAAGGAGACATGTGGGGAAGAATGAGATGGGTGGCCATTAGAAAATAAAAATTAGGGGTGGGATGTGATGAAGAGACAAGGGGATGAGATGTGAGATGTGAGATAGATAATGACGAAGATAAACTCGACCAGAATAGTGAGATATAAAGTGATGATGCCATTGGGAAAGACATGCATAAGGAGTGGAAATGAATGTGTTATGGTTTTTGACATATCCCAAGGATAATTATCCACAATATGATGATGATAACATTAAAAAGGCTACAAAATTTAGATGTATCCGAAGTAAGGACACATGTTAGGGAGAGTTGTAGGATATGATAGATAATGATTTGATAAGGCTAATGATGAGTGTAGGTCAAGGTTAAAGTCAATAGATATGATGAAGGAAATTATTGAGTGACCAATATACAAATGAGAATAATTGGACTATAATCTATCAAATCAATAAGCCACAATGTGATTAATAATGATGATGCCCCTAGAGAGGACACATGCAAGGGAGTTATAGTTATAGTTCTAGTCATTACCTAATAGAAGGAAGAAAGCATAAAATTTAAATGATGAATTGATCAATCAATGATAATGTATGAATAAAAGAAGAAATGATAGATGTTATGATATGTTGAGCCTAATTAATAAGTGTAGGCAATTGGTAAAAATATTAGGGAGATGATTGTGAGGATGGTGATTGATCAATAAATTTATTGATTAATGATTGAGATTATAGGTCAAGGATTTTATTGATGCAAGACATGAATATGAAAATATAAATGTGGTGATGAATAATAGGGAAGAGGAGAGAGTGGTCAAGCTAACCTTAGAAATGTTATGTGACTAAGCGTTGCCTATATAGTCTGAAAAGACCTTAAGCAAATGTAATTCATACTAGATGATAAAGGGTGATGATGATGGATTAGAATATTAGGATGATGATTATTTTTAGGAATGTTAGTTGTTAGATATATTATATGACTTATATTTTAGGCATAAATATAGAGGATTACATTGGATATGAGATGTTAGATGTTGATATGTTGATGACTAGAGAGATGATAGATGATTGATTAGAGGATATATACGTGATGACAAAAGGACTCACATGAATGATTGGATATTTGATGAGTGATCTAAGATGATATACTAGATGATGGTATTATCAAGCCATCATAGTTGTAATAATTCTCATCATAATCTAAGCAATCCATTAGATATGGTACTTAGAAATATACCCCATGATATAATTATGTCCAAGAGGACATTATGATAAAGTTTAGATAAAATGGGAAAATAGTGGACTCTGCATCATCGATGGAACTTAAAATCATCATTATATATTTTTGGGTAGCATCATAGCATCCTTGTTCACTACCCAATATACAAGAGGATTTACAACACAAGACTAAAAATCAACATAGATAGACAAACAAAACATAAGATAATATGATAAAATACATGCAAATAAGTCAAAGAACATAAAGCATATAAGTAACATACACAAGTATCTAAATGAAATATCATTGTATCTTGCCTAATTATCCTAATGAGAGTTAATGGGATGAGTGATCATGTGATGATTTTAACTAAGTTAAACTAATTTAGATTAAGGATAGGGACTTCGAGTAGACCAGTGACTCGTATTAGGATTAGTATGGAATGGTGAGTGTGAATAGGGTATACATGAGTAAATTTCAACTTGAACACATGGGCTAGTTGACCTATGGATTGACCATGTTTTGAAATTATACTTAATACTTATTAGGCTAAATTGAGACTAGGTTAATGCTAGCTCGATATAGACTATATTTTACATAGTTTGGAATAGGGGTGAATGATAATTGTAGGATGGATGGATATGAATTGGTAATAAGAGACGAAGGGAATGAAGATGGATGTGATTAGGGTAATAGGTATAAGAAAAGACACCATATAATATTTTTGGCCTTTTCCATATTTTATGAATTTTTTTTGGATTTTTGACATATTTCAATTTTTAGATATTTTGAGAATATGTATGTACACTATACAAAGGGGTTACTAAAAAATGGAATACTAAGCCTATCAACCAAGATAAGTATGGATTGAATAATGGATGGGATGATAAAAGGATGAGGGTGATGCTAAAAATGGGATGAGGGCCAGCGAAGAATGGACTAGGGATTGCCAATGAACACATCGTTAAGGAACTAGATGTTTAGTTACCCAAGTGTTCATTATAGGATATGTTAAGATCATTTTGGAACATTTATAAAAATATCTCCAATTTTTTACAAAGGTCAAGATGGGAAGGAATAATAGATAATATGCATGATATGATGGTAGATAATGGGTAGGAACAATAGACCAAGGGATAAGATAGATAAGGATGACATGGATGGGTTTGATGGATGAAATGGATGGATTTTTCCCCTAAGTGTTGAGGTCAAATGTGGATAATAAATTATTTTCCCATGCTACTGGAAACTAGTTTTCACCATGGTACTTGCCCAAGGAACTAGAAGACTAGTTTTTATCATTGGATGAATGAGTTTTTGTTTTATATATAACATAAAAAATCATTCATCCAATGTTTAAACCTAGTCTTCTGACACCTTGGGAAAGTACAATGATGAAATATATTTCTTTGTTTTTTTTTCTTTTTTAATTTTTTTACTCTTTTGACTTTTTAGCATATTAAATTATTATAGGTGGTTGAGATGTAAGATTCACATGTTTTTTATATTTTAAATGATACTTTTTATAGATATGTGTGATGCTACGATCATGTTGTCAATGCTAGATTTACTAATTTCTTATTGACATTTATTGAATCTTGATTTAACATCCTTTGGACATCTAAATTAGGTGTCTTTGTAACCCATAGAAGAGGCAATGGTGCTCAAGAAAGTGGTGCATGGTATTGATGGGGTTACACCTCGATGTTGATGGTGGGGTATAGGATGTGAATGAGTGATATGGTTATGATGGGAAATATGACTGGAAAGGGAGTAGAAATGGGGTCCAATAGGTGCATACACTATTGGATATGGTGAAGGGGATATTTTTTATTAGTGTCATGAGATTAAGGGATTCAAGACCTTATGACTTTATTGATTTTTGATGCAAATATTAGGAGTATTATTGGCTATATTGTAATTATTATTGAATGTTTTTTGACTTGTAGATATCTGACTTGGATTTTGATTTCCCCTTGGTGCTTGATTTTGGGATTCACTAGAGGAATTCAAATTTATACTTGCTAGATGATTATTTTTATTTTGATAGTCCTCTAACACTTTACAGATATTTATGCTAGAGGGTGACACTTTTTGACTTGGCTAATTATGAATATATTCTTGACTTTGATTGAATTTTTTAGGATCATAACTAAATTGATGGTTTGGTTTGATTAATTTATTATAACCTTGGATCCTCATATATTTAGCACATGAAATTACATAATGTGGGGAATCCAACAATACATGTTATTGTTTATCCCATTCAGAGTGTAGGATGGAAGGATTGTTAAGATGTGGTGGATGATTAATGATGTGTGGTAAAAATGGTGGATTAAGGGGATGATGGGAAGCATAGTCCACACAAGAGATACTAGGAGACCCAGCCTCGATGTCAGATAAAGTGTTTTGGGAATCTCAAAAGGATCACTAAGACTCTTCATATAACTAAAATCTAAATCCAATTCATATCTAGTTTGATGATATTTAAATGATAAATCATCCAAGATTTCAATTATGATTTCATCATCCCAATACATATCAATAATCATGCCTTTTGACTAGTCAAAATTCAAATTAGTGACATCCTCAAAGAGGTAGGTGTCATCATGACTTTAATTTTATTAAATGGATGATGATTTTGAAAGGGATGATGCTTCTAACATGGGTGTTGATTCATATTCTAATATAGAATAATATCATGACCATTCTAATGTTGACTCTCATAGGGATGTAGGTGAGGTATTTCACTATTAGATGATTTTATAATAGTAGATATATTATTGTCAACAAGTACATCTTTTCCTTTGGGTTTGGGAATGAATGTTTTTGGCTTAATGGATTTGTGAGGGTAAAGGATTTGATGTGGATAGGATATAAGAATGTTTTAATCTAGAATGGTTGTTCTATGGGTGGGATTGGGGTTATTACCTTGGTTGAGGAGGGAAGAAGCTTGATTTTAGTTAAGAAATGAATCTTGGCATACCCCCTTTTACAAATTCCTAGGTGTGAACATGTTGAATTCTCCCTAAACTTAAATATCACCATTATGAATTAATTTTTGGATAAAATATCTAAAATGGATACATTTATTAATATAATTCCCATGAACTTTATGATATATATAAAATAATTTTTCTTGATACCATGAAGTCACATGCTTAGATAAATCTAGAGGTCTTATTTTTAGGTAGACAATCATGCCTATGAACCTCAATTTCCAAAATAGGGATTTCATGGATATTGGGAGAGGGGTATATTACTTGTCTGTAATGTTTTATTTAGCATGTTTTGGTGATTTCATAATATTAGGAGATGATGAGGTTAATAAGTGAGGCTTCCCTTTGGTAGTAGGATGGGGGATTAGTGATGGATTATGATTGGTAAATGGAGGATTTAAATTTGAATGGGTATAAATTAGAGGGCAAGTGAGTTTAATAGGTTCAAGAACTTTATTAATTTGGGAACCCATCTTGAGGAGTTGCAAGAGGATTGCCTCTTTATTTGCATCAATATATTTATGAAATAGAGTGATCTTTAGACTATGAAGGACATGACTAGGACTAGGGCTAGTGGATGGAGGACTGAATGGGATTGTTTTTCATGATACACAATAATTATATTAGGATAAGAGTTATGATGGACTTTTTTTGGAGTTGATTTTAGGTTTAGGGGTTCAAAATCATTGGGAAGGCAGACACCTATCTCTAATAGCCATAAAAGACACTCATCCTTGTTTACCAATATATATTCATTAAATAAGGTGACTTTATCACTTGCATAGTGGAGACAATGGTTATGATAAATGGAAAATGGGGTTGACCTTAATAGTATATCATATGGGTGAGGTGTAGATGGGAGTCAAGATATTTGTTTAGGCTTGATGGGATCGAAATTAGAAGGTAGGTGAGCACCCATTTTTATATCACACAAAAGGATCTAATCTTTGTTGGAAAATAGGTATTGGTCAAGGTGAAATGGACCAAATCCATGTGGGTGGATAACCAATAGGTGATGTATGATAAAAGGGGGTTGATGTGAAGGTAGACTAAAGATTGGATAAAAGCATGGTCCTCGAACAAAGTAAGTTTGAATGATTGGGCTAGTAAGAAGGTTGATGATGATGATGAGATAAAATAAATGGTTTATGATATAAGACTATGATCAGATTTTAGAATGATAGTGAAATAGGTGTTAGTGATCTATCGACAATGCCTAATTTTCAAGATAACAAAAGGATTGGGATTCAACGAGTGCCTAGATTCAAACTATAAATATGATGATTGGATGGGTGCTAGTTATAAATATTCAAGATGATTAGATTAGAGGTGATTCAAAAATTTGAGAGATGATTATTAGATACTATATTTAAATTGACAAAATGATAGGTTGCTAAGAGGGTATCAACTAAGAATGAAATATAACCAAGTGACAGTTGATAAACTAAATAAAGGTAGACTAGATTGATAGGAAGGTATTCATGGATGAAAAAAGGACTAGATCAAGCCTTAGACCAATTTGATAAAGGTTTTATAGATATAATATTGTGTGATGGTATTGAGTTTAGGACAAGGTTAATGACGTATGAATTGGATAAGTGTATGACCTAATGAGCCAACTAGGTGTGTTTTAGGATACGACAAAATGGGGTTAGACTAGATGGCAATGATAAGATAAGTATATATAAGATAGGGTGATAAGGATGTAAATATAAAGGTATATTAGGATGTTTAAAATATAGGATGATAGGATGTACAAGATAAAAAATATTATATAATATATGATGATAGGTTAAGTAGATAAGGATATTGAAGAAGACTATGAATGTATAATATAAATAATAAGGATATACAAGATGATGATATAGAGAGCCTAAATAGATGTGTATGGTCTTAGGTGAAATGTTGACTTATATTACAAATAATAAGGGACTAGCATAACACACACCAAAGTAAGCAAACTACAACCCTAAGATTAGTAAACTTATGGGTGTTAACCTAATGATTGCACTATCCAATAGATTTGTGGGTGAGGTTGTAAGCTTGTAACCCATTATGGTATCTATTGAACCCTTTCAAACTTCATAATACATTATGGTCACTTTGTATCTAATACTAACTCTGGTAGAAAGTCACTTATTATGGCCAAAAGGCCTTATGCAAGGTTGAACAGGCTTTTTAGGGGTATGCATGATATACATTAGGTCTGGTGGGTCCTAAGTCCATGTAAGGTGTTAATTAATGATTGGTTAAGATAATTAAATCTTACCCTTCATGGATGACCTATATGGGGTCAACCACTTAGCCTAATAACATATTTCCCTGATATTTGTACTTTGCTAGAACACAAAGTGTGGATCGGTGTGTGGTGGTTAAATCCATGGTCATTATCCCCATTAGAATTTGAAAATTACATGGGTGTCAACTCCTAATCATGTTTCCCTTCAAAATGAAAAATGGGAGGTTTTATTAGTGGTTTTTTATCCTCCAAGAATTGCCATAAGGAGAGCATAAACCAATATACCCCTCAGGTGACACACAAGCCAACAAAAATTTTATTAGTCAATTAATTTAGATGTGATATATATAAATATATACAAGATATTTACAACATGATTTTTAAGAATGGAAAAATATCTTAGGAAGGTGACTTACAAGACAAGTGATTAGTAGTTTTAATTGAAAATCTTGAGGGGTAACCTATATGATAAGATGTTAGACAAAATATATGACCTGAAAGGGAAGATGTTAGACAAAGACAAAATGTGACCTAAAATACAACATATTAGCAAGCTAAAATTTACATGAGATAAAGTGTTAGTCCAATGAGACTTAATAAAAACACTAAAAAATCATGATTTGGCTCTATAACTTTTTTGGATGGGGGGATATGACACAAGGGTCTGGGGGCCACATCCCATGCTAGGGTCAAGGAGCAGTGTCCCAAAAATGCTTCCTATCATGGTATAAGGTGGGGTTATGTGGGATCACCCTTGATACCAAATACAATTTGGGCCTTGTGGGATGCTTGGAATGACCCAAAATCACTAAAAATGGCTGAAAATGTATAGAAAAAGGATAATTTGAATGCAAAAAAGAGTGCAAAAATGAAACTATAGATGGAAAAACCATGAATACATAGTCATTGTATTAAAAAATCACTTTTAAAACATAAAAAACTATATATATGAATAAATACTACAACTAGGGAATAAGTAGTTTTGCATATGGTTGACTGAATGTTGACTGTGACTATGTAGTTTGTGCAAAACCACAAATGGTTGAACAATATAGCAACTTAAAAAATAAATCCAAATATCATAAACTGTGATTGTGTAATACCAAAAGTCAAACAATGATATCATAGTTCACAAGTTGCATTTTTTCTTACCTAGTAAAAATAATGAAGTCTAACAGTAGAGTATTTACAAAATGATTAAAGTGATAAAAAGTGATTAATGCAAATATTTACAAGATGATTAACTAGGTGACTATTTTACCTAGAATTATCCAAACCAACTATGAAATCTGTAAAATCATAATGATTTAGTCAATGTCACTATTTTATATCAATGATTTTTTAATAAGTATTTGAGGGGGAGTTAGAGGTGTTTAGTGTTGATCTGGGTATTACTTCCCATCACCTACAAGCAAATAATTGTCACGTAGAAACAATAACATAATTAAAATATGAAATTTTAGACTTTGATTATATATTTTTTCCCTTATGTCAAAACTATAGATTATAGGGACAAAATAATGACTCTTATAGAAAAAACATGATTTGAAAATTATGATATTGCAAGATGTCAAAATGCCTATCAGGTCAGTAAATCATTAGAATTTAAGATACACAATTAGCTAAAAATCATGATTCTTGGAGGCAAAACCACTACTTTTGATGTCAAAATCATGACTGTGAATTTGTGATTTTTTAGAGAAAAACCACCATTTTCATGGGCATGATAATTTGATGAAATCCAACACTTGTTCTCAACCTAATCAGTCTTATGGGCTATAAAAAACACATATAACAAGCAAAATAATTAATCTGAAGGGGTACTCCCACTATGGTTACCAATGTAAGGATGAAATTTTGAGCTATTGGATTTGATTTTGTAATTATATAAAAATACCTAAAATATCAAATTACCATTAAGATCTAGAGCTATTTAGGAATAAAATGATATGATAAATGAAAGATTCACACCTACATTAAATCATAAAAGTTAATTACTCAAAACTAATATTTAAACAATAAAAAAACTAAAGGATTAATGGATGAAGCTTGCTTACCACAGACTCAAATTTGGCATCATGATGTTGTCTTGATGAAGACACTTGAAATGCATATATTAGATAGATTCAAGACTGGAATGATGGCATGTAAGATCATAGATTCATTGGTTAGTTTGGCCATGGAGGAGTGGCTTGTTTAAATAGGTTGAGGGATGGAAGATCAATGGTCACTATTCAATGTTGGTTGCCACAAGATCAAGGGTGGAGGATTATCCAAGGAATTAAAAATTCCTTAGAAGCCTCTAGAATAGAGACTTATAGAGAGAAACAAGCTAAGTTAGTGAGGATTCTAAAATTGGAGAATTCTAGAATCTTTTTAGGGGCTAAGTAAGATTAATAGGGGAGTAGGATAGGTGATTAGATAGGTAATTTAAGGACTAGTGATGTAGGAGAGCCTATAAATAGGCTAGGGTAGGTTGGTCATGGGAATTTTAAATTCCTAAATATTAGATAAGTGGGATTATGATAATATTAAGAGATTATTATAAGTATTAATAGATTTTTGGGGTAGGGATAAGGTTAATGTATGAATGAAAATAAAGGGGGATGTTAAATAAATGACTAGAAGGGATGATTTTAAGATGAAATTAAATGAGATAAATGAGATAAACGAGACAAGTTAAATTAGTGTCGACTAATAATAATATTATTGATGATAAATGAAACTAGTGAAGTTATATATATAACATGTATCTCTATCTTAAGAGGTCACACACATAGAAAAACTTGTATCCAATAGATAAATGCACATCTAATCTCTTCGTATTAGCATACTTCTTCAAAAATTCTTGTTCCTATTTTAAAATATATCACATGAAAATTATATGTCACTTCATAGTATATAATAATATAGGTCCAATGGAAAAGGGATCCTCGAGGTAGTCCCAACTCAAATGAATCCTACACTTCCTATCATACAAGGTCTCAAAATCTGCCATTTTAATGGTGTTGTGATAATTATTTGTTGATTGTACAAACACTAAAGGTCCCATTATTTTTCACCCTCTTGTTTTAATATTGTTAGCATAACCTAGGGAATAGGTTATAATTTATGTCTCTCCTATGTAGCCTACTAGGAATAACCATGAGAGCACTCAACTAATACTACTAGAGAGATCAATTAGGACTTCCAACTCTATTTTTGGGGTGTGTGTGTATCTTTGTTGATTTTGCCATAGTGAATATTAACATTGGTTCCTATTTATAAGTGTGGGTCAAGTGAAGGAAACATAAAAGAGGGAAGAGTAAGAAAAAAAAAGTGTTTGGATCTTAGGGGGCTACAACTAATTCCATGAACTATTTATGGACTTAAATAAGGATAATCCTATGTAAATATTTTTAATTTGGCTCAAATTAAATTAGATAGATCAGGGAGTCTAAGGGATTTGGATGATGATAGTGATGTTTGTAATATTATATCATGAGATGAATAGCCAAATGGATTCTTAACAAACACATATATCAATGACTATTAAAATAATAATAATAAATTACATAGATTACTACATTATTGTTTAACTCAACTTGACTAATCACATTTATAACATTAAAGATATGTATCATAGATTATGAAAATAGTAAACATTCACCACACTTAAACTATGAATCAAAGAAGGGATCTCATAAAAATCAAATAAAATAGTGAACATTCCTTCCACGATTAGTTCTCCTAGTTTTTCCATTAAAATAAAAACACTAATACAATATTAAAAATATATTTTATAGATAAATGAGGCTAGACATGTACCATCCAAGAGATTAGATTCATTTTCACAACCTTCATAGCCAACTTGTTTACAACTATAATCATGCATAGAATAAGACTAGATAAAATGTTAGTGCATGATATCAAAAAATAATATTCATATCCATTGGGACCATTTAAATACATGATGATTTACATTTATTTTAGAGCAGTTTTGGGCCAACTGCCCAATATTATTTCGAGTTCTTGAGATGTTAGGGATTGAGCAATTAGTTTAGATTATCAATCAATTTAGAAGTATATATATTGTGCATAACTAATTAAAAAATAATATATAAATTTTATACAAGAATTTATGTATACCTAAGTCTTAAGGTTTCACTCCCTATGAAATCATCCTTCATATTAAATAAGGAAGATATTGGAAATATGAGCTAGATTATACACAAATCCCCATCCCCTTTGAATGTAGAGTGTGTCATGAATGCTTCACCTTAATTAAATATTTTTAACCTTAGATTCTTATCTCAACTACTAAGGAGAGTTTAGAATTTTCTTCATTCACCCTCTCAAAGATAGAATCTAAGGAAAATATCCTCTTAGAAGATGGATAAATAGAAAGAGGTATATTCAAAAAGCATAATCAAGCTAAATTTAGAGGAGGGGAAAGAGGAATAAATATAAGAGGAAACATGAATGTTTTAGTTCAAAAAAGGAAAGGAAATGAAGAATGAGATTTTAGCTGAAGATGGTTTCAATTATATAGATCAAGTTAAACAATAAAGAGTTTTATAAAAGGCTTGACTAAGATTTATTATATCTGTTCAATGAACATATATGCATGGAACTACATGGATCTTTATAATGATCCAAATAAGAAGATAATGTTGAACGAAATATAGGATTTTTTTTTTGTTTTTTTTTTCTTCATTCAGAAAAATATTCTAATAAAATACCAACATTCCTATACAAAAACATCTTCTTCATCTTATCCCCACTATCTTTGAGGAATCTAACTATTTTTCACTCCTAATACCCCATGCCATTATAGAAGTGGAGACTATGATTTTTACAATTAAATGAGATAAAGTGACTAGACCTAATGGTTTTTTCCAATAAATTTATTCTAATCTTCTTGGGGATCATGGCATTCGAGAAAGTCTTTGAAGAAATCTACAATTACACTATTCTTGAGGAATTGTATGCCACCTTTCTTACTCTCATTCCTAAATATGAGTAGGATTTTTTTTGACTCATTTAGACCCACATCTCCTTGTAATACATTCTAAATTTGTTTTTGAAGGTTCTTGATAATAGGTTGAAACCTCTATTTCATTATCTCGTCATTAATGAATAAAGTTGGGTTTTCGAAGATATACAAACTTATGATGATGTTTTCCTAACCCATAAACTTCTTCACTCTAATCATTTTAAACATTTTGATGTGCATAACATGTGATATTACTAATACTTATGACTAAGTTAACTAAGTTTTTTTATTTAAAGTATGAAGTAAATTTATATTTTTTGTGTAAATGTGTGATTTGATATGTAAAGGTATTTAGATGGATAGATTCATGAAATCACTCAACTGAACTCATATAAGTTTTTTTAATTATTTCATTTATTTATTATGGATGCCTATTATCTCTAATCCTCTTAATTATTATGGTGAATTAGCTTGGCAGATCCTTCACTGATGACATGAATAGTGGGAAGCTTCATGGTCTTCTAATTAAAAACATAGACAAAGTCTTATTCATTTAAAATTTGTGTACGACCTTTCCTTGTGGCCCAAACTTATGTTTAAGAGGTGATTTTTATTCATAATGTTGTTAAAATGATAATATTTATTCACCTACCTCTAAATTTTTTTAATATTCATCAAATCAAGTAAACTTTCTGATGATTGAACTCACCTACATCATTTAATGCACAATTTTTGAACTTATAACTAGAACAACTTTCATAATAAGAGGGAAAATAGAATGGTATGTGATAATGTAACATCATATAACCAAAAAAAAAGAATATTCAAACATTTTAAATAAATAATATCCTCTCCTAAAAAATTCAAATTTGTCAAGCATAGCCCCCATATCTAGTTCCAATATTACTCCCAAATATATTCATGTACATGATGCTACTATGGAGGGAACTCATATGACATAAAAATCAGTTATATCTACTTGGTCTAAATAAATTTATAAATCACCTGGCCAGTTTGATTATAGGGGATGTGGAGGATGACATGAGCCTCCAGTCTTGGGTTTTTGAAAAGAGGAATATTCATGTTAAGAAAGAAGAAAAAGATTTCAAATAAGGGAAGGAAACAAAGAGACACAATAAAATATGGGAATACCTTGTTTTGGTCAAAAATAAATTAGAGAGTAAGAAAAGACCATTTATTTGATGAAACGATCACGTCCTCCAAGAAGGCACCTAAGTCTTATTCAATCCCACTATACCTTGCTAAATAAAACCTTATTTTTGAATTTATAAAGGGAGTGGATAGAATTAGTGTTATAAAATGAGTAATATTTCTCATTTAGAGGAATTATTTACCGCTTCATTAATGTTTAGCCAAAAGGCGCATCTTCTTGACTAGATCTCAAAAAATTGGTAGCTATTGTTGTAAGGTAAGTTTAAAATTTATCCTTATGCAAAAATATTTTTCATAATGGTTTTTGATTGCATATGGGAAAAGGATTTGATATTAAAGTATCTATGGGATATAGATCACCATCCCTTAGTAGTGAAACCATGGTATCCTTTGTTCAATCCTATCACTGAACCATTTAATGTCAAACCCATTTGGGTTCACCTTACTCATCTCCCTCTCTAGTTTCGGTATAAAATCTATTTCAAATTGATATAAAGTACCTTTGGAGTGTTTTTTAAAACCAACGCTATCCACTACCTTTTTTTCACATACTACATTCACCATAATGCTTGTCAACATGGACATATCCAAAAACCTTCTTACAAAAATAGATCTAAAAGAATAAGACTGATTATGGTCTTAGAATATATATTATGAATAAATACCTTGATTACCATGGTTGATTTGAGGTTGGACACTTTTCCCAATAATTTAGAAACTCCAATAGAGATAATGAAACCTCTTAGTGGAAATAGTTAATCTAAAGCCATCTCACTTTGGAAGGAGTTGATTCTAAGAGCAATGGATTGAACTAATATTAAGAAGGCATTGAGTCCCATAACCTAATGGAAACACTTATTTCTAAAAAATATTGATCGAGTAGAGGGAGATATTCTAAAATCCCATTCTAAAGAGAAACTATTAGCTGGAAGTTGCAAGGATTCAAATAAAATAAAAATTAGTATCCCTTTATCACCTTATCCAAATATATATGACAAGAGTGACTAGGTATTAATGAGAAGAAGGGAAGACTTAAAAAAGAGTTAGATAGAAAGGTTGAAGAACTGTTGAATCTTGATGGGAAGCTAGCAGAGAGCAAGAGGAGTTCACATTAACTGTTCACTAGGTTTTTTCTGGTAGTTTTTGCCTAATGGATTTTTGTTGCTTAGTCATCTTATTGGTTTTTGGTAATTTTTGTGCCCCATAGGCTGCTAGAAGATGTTTTTCATGTGTTATTTAATATTTTATCTCTTTCTCCATTATACAAGGATTCAAGGCCTTTTAAAACATAACCCTCTACTCTTATTAAAAATAATATTTAAAACATATGTATGTAATAATGAGAATGAGAATAGAGTAGTCTGACTAAATATAATGTGTGGAGGATTAGTATAGAAGGATAATATTAGAATATCAGTAAGAATTGGAATTAATAAGGAGCAACTTTAGAGTGACTTGAGACTTAATTAGGTGAGAAGAAGAACATTTTTCATAAAATATATATAGGTGCATAGTAATAGATAATAATATATAAATAATTAATAGAGAAGAGTGTGGTTAAATAAAAATTGAAATAGAATATAAATTAAAGTATCATTAGTTGTAAGGATAATAATTTATAAAAAAAAAATGTAATAGAAGGATTATTTTTAATATAAGTCTAATATATATGCGTAATTTCTTTTAATTTATTGTTGTGCTTAAAAATTCATAGTACACTTGTTTTGTGTTAACTTTGTTCCTGTTTAATTTTATTTCCAACAACTTGGAATTAAAGTAGATTTCATTAGGTCATATTTGAACGTGAAAGCTAGATGTAAAAATTCATAGTACACTTGTTTTGTGTCAACTTTGTTCCTTATGTTTGATAAAAAAAAAATTGTGGCTTTTGGTCAATAAAAATGAAGACTTTGTTTTGCTCTCAAGATCTATGGGATCTTATTGAAGGTGGATATATATATATATATATATATATATATATATATATATATATATATATATATATATATATGTATGTATGTATGTATATATATAGGTAGAAGACCAAGTTTCATTTAATGTACTTGTAAAATAAAAAATAAATATGATGAGAGAGAATAAAAAGAAGGATGATGAGGCATTGAGCTACATAAAAATGACATTAAGTGAATCAATTTTACCAAGGATAGCAATAACCACTCATTATAAAGAAACATTGAACCTTTTTTAAAATGCTTATCAAGGTAGTGACAAGGTGAAGTTGATTAAATTAGAGTTATTGAGGAGGGATTTTGACACCTTAAAAAATGAGGGAAACTAAATCAATCAATGATTTTTGTATTAGAACAATAAATATAGTCAATCAAATCAATATAAATGGAGGTGATCTTAAAGACCATAGAATCATAGATAATATACTAAGGCACCTCATGGTCAAAGGTTGATCCTATTATAGTTACAATTGAATATTTAAAGGACATATGACAAATGATAGTTGATGAGATGATGTGTTCCTTTAAAACTCATGAACAAAGGTTTAATAGGTCAAATAACTCTTCCCATATACAAGCCTTCAAAATAAATTTGAATGTGATAGGTAGAAGGAGAGAAACCAAAATTAGAAGAAGAGGCATATTTTCCAACAACCAAGAAGGTTGAAGGTGCAACCATTCAGAATCACATGGAATATGAAGAGGAAGGAGTAATAACACTTTTAGAGGTGATTATACACAAATTTATTACAATTCTAATGTGCAATGATATTGTTACAAAAAATATGAACATTATGAAAGTGGATGTAGGAAGAAAGAGTTTCATTTGAATAAAAAAATTCAATTTTATCTAAATCACAGGAGGCTCAACCTGATAAGAATGAAAATGGGTGAAACTTGTCTATAACTTGTAATGTAGTTGAGAAAAATAGTAGTGAAATATGGAATTTATATAGTGGTTTTAAAAACCACATGAGTGGCAACAATGAGATGTTAAAAAACATATATGAATAAGCTAAAACTAAATTCAAAGTGGAAAATAATGGCAAGGTTCACGTGTATGGGCAAAGGCAGTATTTATGTTCACACCAAACAAGATGACAAGAGGTAGATTCAGGATGTTTAGTATGCACCAGGCTTGAAGTACAATTGGATTAGCAGTGGGTAGCTAGTCCAAAATGGGTATAGGGTGACATTTTAAGTTAAATAGTACATAATATATGATATAAGTGGCATAAATATGCAAATTGTAGTAGTTAGGATGACACATAACAAAATATTTCCCTTGAGAACACAAAATGTTTTATTAGACAGATTCCTAGTTATTTATCAATCCAATCTTTGGCACCTTGGGTATGGTCACTTGAATTTTAGTGGTTTGAATATTATTTAAAAGAAGCAAATGGTAAGAGAACTGACCTTAATTGAATAACCAAATAATTTTTTTAAGGGTTTTATATTAGGAAACCAACATACTAATGTTTTTCCATCAAGTAATCATGTAGATCTAGGTTTCCTCTAGAGATAATTCATTCATCCCTATTTGGTTCCATGAAAACTCCCCTCTTTATATAATAATTAATATTTTATTACTTTAATATATGAATTCAACAAAAAGACATGGTATACATCTAAAAGTACATATCTGGGAAATTTGTAATTTTCAACCAATTCAAGGCCATGGTTGAAAATTAGTGTGTTTATTATATAAATATAGTAAGAACAAATAGAGTGGGATAATATATTTCAAATCATTTCTTGAATTTTTGTAAGGATAATGGGATCGATAAATAATTTACATAGAGTTATACACTGCAACAAAATGGTGTAGCTAAGAATAAAAAATGAACTATTTAAGAAATGGAAAGGAGCATGATTAAGGCCAAGGGATTCTCAAATGAGTATTGGGCTGAATTAATAACAAAAAAAAAATATTTGTTGAATATATTATACATAAATAATGTTCATATCATGATTCCTCAAGAGGCATAGAGTGGAAGAAAGATAAGTGTGGAACACTTAAAAGTTTTTGGATGGGTGGAAAATGCATGTGTATGAAAAATTAAGGTTAAAGTGAGATGAGGAATGAGAAATATGTATCTTTATAAAATAGAAAGAGCAAAAAAAATCTTACAGACTATACAACCTAGTCATAAAGGATGTAATAATTAGCTGGGATAATTAATTCATAAAGGACACAACATAGGATGATATGCATGAAAAATAACAAGTACAAACAATGGTTGGTGGACCCTTACTTGAAAATAAACCATAAAATGTGACAACCATTAATTTACCAATTTATAGTCTTATTTCATAAAGCATTGACTCATCTAGTAGAAGCAACCAATAATGAGCACAAGGATTAGCTCATGAGATAAATTAATCATCATCGAACTCAAGACAACACTTAAGCATAACAGGGATATTAAAATAAATATTTTATTAGTCAATGTATGAGAAAAATGAAGATGAAACTATTAGTTTTAACCTATTCTCAATAGTTATTCTTATTTATTTTTAGGAAGCAGTTAAGGATAATAAGTGTTGTGAAGCCATGGATGAAGAAACACATGAAATTAAAAAAATAAGAAATTGGGATGTAGTGGACCTTCCAAAATAGAAATAATACATAAATTTAAAGTGGGTTTACAAAATGAAAACTAATCCAGAAGGTGAAATTGTGAGACTACAAGGCAAGGCTAGTTGTTAAAGTCTACAGTTAATGGCCTAAACATGACTAAAATGAACATTTGCTTCTATATTAAGGTTTAAAATAGTCATAACCATCATAAAAGTATTTTATTAACACAAGTGGAAGGTGCATCAAATGGATGTCAAGTCAGCCTTCTTGAATGGTGTGTTAGAAGAAGAGGCATATGTGGTATGGCCACCTAGTTATGAGATTCTAAGGCATGAGAACAAGGTGTATAAGCTCATGAAGGAATTTTATGGTCTCAATAAAGTACCAAGAGCATGGTAAAATCATATATATCATTATGTGTTAAGAAATGACTTTAAAAAAAGTGGTAGTAAACCCACTTTCTACATCAAGGTAATCAAAGAAAGTGAAATTTTGATTGTTTTCTTGTATGTATATGATTTAATATTTATAGTAAATTCAAATTAATCCATATAAGAGTTCAAATTAATGATTAATAATGAGTTTTAAATGATTTATTTAGGTATATTGAAGTACTTTCTTCAAATTTAAGTTTAAAAATGGATAATGGTACTTTTTTATCCCAAACCAAGTATGAAAAAAATATTTTAGAGAGATTTAGAATGATGAACAATAATAATGTGGATCTAACATGATCCAATATCTTAGTATGAAGATTGATGTATCTATCTGTAGCTATAAATGATCTCATCGATGTAGTTAATTCCATCTATAGATTCATGGAGAATCCAAAAGAGACACATTCAAAAGTAGGTAAAAGGATCTTAAGGTATATCAATGGCACAAGATGCCATGGAATTTTAAATGGACTAATAAATTATTTTAAGATAGTTGGATATACATATATTTATTGGGTAGGTAGCCTTGATGATAAGAATAACACATCTAGATACGTGTTCAATATTGGGTCAAGATCCATTTCATGGGATTCAAAGAAATAACCCATTGGTTTTCTACCCACAACTAAAGCTAAGTACCGAGTAGTAAATTCAATAGAATGTCAAGTCATTTGGATCATAATAATGTTATCATATTTGTATAAGGAGAAAAAAGGGCAAACTTCAATCAGTTGTGATAATCTCTCTTATATTTTTTTATCAAATAATATCATTTTACATTTGAGGATCAAGCACGTTGCAATTAAGTATCATTTCATTATATGATTATCTAAAAATAAAGTGATTGAAATTAAATTTTGTAAATCAGAGTAGCATCTCACTAATATATTTACTAATCCTTTTTCAAAATATAGTTTTGAGTAAGAGACAAATTGGGGATAATAGATGAAGCAGAAGCAGCTCAAGAGTGATTATTCATGCAAATCCAAAGTTTTTTTTACATATAGCTACTCACCTCTAGAGTCTATACTCAGCTCTAGAGTAATTCTCGAGCCACACAGAATAACTTTGGAGATGCACATAATAACTCCAAAATTGCACAAAAAAATTATAGAGATGAACATAAAAGTTCCTGAGATAATTTATAAGGTTGAAAATGTTCATCAAAACATGGAAGGAATGTCAAGATTAAAGGGGAGTCTTAAAATAATTATCTTCACTCACCTTCCTTTGATAGTTATTTAAACTTCATTAAATCAAGTAAACTCTACAAAATTTTAACTTACCTCAATAATTTAATTCACAATTTTTTAAATTTTGAACTAAAACAACTATTAGAATAAGAGGGAGAATACAAGGGTAGGTGAGAACCTAGAATCATATTACTAAAAATATATATTCAAAACATATATATGTAAGAATTACAATTAGGATATAGCAGTCTGACTAAAGAGAATGTTTACAATAGTAGGATAGAATGAGAATATTACAACAACGGTAAGCTCTATAGTTATTTAAAATAATCCCCATAGTTACTTAGGGATTATTTAGGAGATGAGAAGAACATTTTATATTAGTATATATAAGTGAAAAATAATAGATAATAATACCAAAAAAAATGATATAGAAGAGTGTGAATGAATAGCCAATGAAACATAACATAAAAATGAGTATAATCAGTTGTAAGGAAGAATACTATTTCATAAATAGTAGTAATATAAGAAAGTTATATATTTATAATGTGCAAGTTTTGTTGAATATACTATTTTGTTTAAAAATTTAGAGAACCCTTGTTTTGAGTTAAATTTTTCCTTATTTAAATTTATTTTCAATAGATGTCTCTATATATAAAAAGCTTCATGATATACTTTCAGTGAAAAGAAATACATAGTGTACTCTCACAATGTGGAAAAACCCATCGAAACTTGTTAATTGTTTGCATCATAGAGTTCCAAATGTTTTGGTAGATAATTTTTTAAAGATATATATATATATATATATATATATATATATATATATATATATATATATATATATATATATATATATATAACTTCTTTATGATATGCTTTGAGTGATAAGAAATACAAATTATACCCTCTCAATGTGTAAAAACCCATCCAAACTTATTAATTTTTTGCATCATAAACTTAC